>CM062296.1:577186406-577647821 GCA_031216915.1 Pictodentalium vernedei
CCCATGATTATCCTCTATTGTATTCATCATTACTATAGTGTTCCACCAGTCTTGTGCCATTACTACTGACCTGTAAGATTACTAAAGAGTTGCTAACTATGTCAGATATTTACCTCTTTCCTTGGCCAAGTCTTAGAATGTCAAAATATAATCCATCCTCTACTACGAAACTAGAAACCAATCATGTACCACACAACACTGCATGACCTAGCATTCCGAACTACCCACGGGGTAGTACAAACCATTGGGTGATTTTGTAATACTATGGGATAACACTAGATCTATGGGATACAGATCGTACAATACATACTACCATTCTAAACATTTCTTGGAATACCGCATTGCCTAGCATTACGCTTTACCTATACCAGCCCCGATAGTAAAACACGTTCAGTGTGCTAGTAGTACCAAATACTAAGAGTAGACCAACTGAGGTACAGACAATACACCCTATACTACTGCACCAGACAATCATGCATTGCCCCCCCCCCCCCCCCCCCCCCCCCCCCACCGCTCTACTGTTTGACCAAGCACGTACGACCTGTACCATCTATGGGCTAACAAGCCGTCCTAGATGGATATTGGATAACAGTACCAAGGGCTAACATTGAACCAGTAGGTGTACATAAAGCACATCTTATACTAACCCACTAAACAACCATGCATCATCCCATCCAACATCAAAATTCTGTCCGGACTAGCATTACGCACTACCTATACCAGTCATGGATAATATGAAGTATCAAGTCGATTAGTAGTACCCAGGACTATCAGGGAACCTACATGGGGTATATAGTGCCCATACTATACTACGGTATCACTCTCGTACGAGAATCCCGATACAAGGAGGCGCGGTGGCTCAGTAGGTAGAGGTGCATGTTGCAAGCCTAGAGGTCCTCGGTTCGAATCCCACCGGCGGAAACCGCGTTGTGTCCTTGGGCAAGACACTTCACCCCCGTTGCCCACATGGGAGCACAGTGGCGTTGTGTGCAACGATGTACTGCACGTCGATGGTGCACTTGTCTTAAACCAATGCTAACCGTGCTTGTGTGGAGTTGGTATGCTGGGGAGCTTACAGTTGTTCGCCGTTGCTCGGTGGTTCTCTCCGGGTACTCCGGCTTCCTCCACCCGTACAACTGTCATGGTCATGATTAGCCATTGTGCAGAAATGTGGCCTTAAACACCAATAAATAAATAAATAAATAGAGGCCCGACACACCCTATCCGAATAACGCCATGCATGTTAGATTTACAGTGGACAACAACAGAGGTCATCGTTTCTATGACTTTGGGTGCGCATCATGACGTCCCGAAGTTTATAGCAACGTCAACCGTTTCGAAGGAAAACTTTCAACAAAAATCTCCCCTTCCCCATCACATACCCCTATTATATTATTTATTCATTTATTTATTTATTGGGTTCTAACGACAGTTTCGGCAGCCAGGGTCACTTCGTGCCGGATAGCTTTTCGGGTGGAGGAAGCTGGAGTACTCGGAGAGAACCACCGAGCAACGGCGAGCACATGCTAACTCCACACAAGCAGGGTTAGCATTGGTTGAAGACAAGTGCACTATCGACGTGCGGTACGCCTAAGTACACAACGCCACCGTGCCCCACGCGGCTAATGGGGATGAAGTGGCTTGCCCAAGGACACAACGCATTTAGCCGCAGCTGGGATTCGAACCGAGGACCTCTCGGCTTGCAGTCTGCACCTCCACCTACTGAGCAACCGCACTCCCACCTTCATATATACCCATAGCCCTGTGTGTGTGTATATCACTCTGCATGCCATAGCATACTATATACGCAGTATGTACACCACTTGCCAGATGCAGTTCGGAATGGTGCCGAAATTCTACACAGAAAAAATTTGTTTCCCCAACCCAAAGTCAGGTTCTTAAGAGAATTTAACTGCTTCCCCAAACGTCCGGGTAACGAGGTACGTTCGGGTACATGCTTTTGTACTTAAGACACAGAGAGTCAACTCAAAATTCATTTACGATCTGAAAATATCCTGTACATTAGCGCTGCAGTTATTTCTCCAGTGCTGTGAAACAGCCATGACTCGATATTATGAAAAAGTAATTTATTTATTAATTTGTTTATTGGTTTAACGATACTTTCGAAAGCCAGGGTAACCTCGTTGATTTATTCATTTATTTATTGGGATTTAACGATACATTCGACAGCCAGGTCGCCTCGTGTTGGGCAGTTTTACGGGTGGGGGAATCTGGAGTACCCGGAGAGAACCATCGAGCAACTGTCAGACTTCCCAACGTACTAACTCCACACAAGCAGGGTTAGCTTTGGTTGAAGACAAGTGCACCATCGACGTGCAGTACGCCTTATTACACAATGCCACCGCGCCCCGCGTGGGAAATTGGGATAAAGTGTCTTGCCGAAGGACAAAACTCAGTTCCCGCAGGTGGGATTCGAACCGAGGACCTCTCGGATTGCAGTCTGCATCTCTACCTACGGAGTCTTCCGAAAAATTCATTTAAATTCAACTCAAGAAAATCACTGGTGAAAAAATCCATTTAATTTACAAGGAGAAAATTTGATTAAATATGCCCAAATTTATACATACTGCAGTGGCAAGATAACTTCTGTCTTGGCAGGAATATCTACCAGCAGCATTAAAGGAGTTAATATTTGCATAAGACGGCAGGAACGATAAAGTACGTTGCGATACGTATGTCGTATCTTGTCTGTGTGGTGTCCTGTTAGGGTCAAGTTTCGAGCGTCATGTTTCTCTTATATTTTTGGCGAAAACGCGACAAAGCTACAGTGCGACAGTAGTGTCGCGTTGTAGGCATTTTGGGGAAAACAAGTAAACGCGGATTGCGACAGTACCGTCGTGCAGTTTGTCGTATTGCAGCTCTGTCACGTTTACGCCTAAAAGTGTTTCCAAAGAAAAAGAAAAATGCGACAAAGTGCAAAACAACACGACGCTTCTGTCGTGTGCAATGTCGTGAGAAATATCGTAATTTTGCGTTGTCGACTTGCCTTTTGGAAGCAACATTAGGCGTAAACGCGACAGAGCTATACGACAATACTGTCGTGTAGTTTGTCGTAATTTAGAGTTGTCGCGTTTTTGGAAGCAATTTGAGGCGACAACGCTATAATACGACAAACCACACGACAGTGCTGTCATGTTATAGCTTTGTCGGGGTGTGGGGGAGTTATGTCCGCCTCAAACATTAAAAGGAGGGGATTATGTCGGAGTTGGATTGTTGGCCCCCTGTACATGGCTCCCCCCCCCCCCACCCCGAAGGCCGATCCTAGTTGCAGGCCTGAAGACGGGACCGATGTTTCCTCTCCGAAAATTCAATTTGTAGGGAAAAGTCTTTGTACACTGTATGGAAGTTTATTAAATACAGTTGTATACAGGGAAAGATCCGGCTATATTTTGGGGACACCTTTTTTTTCAATCGTCGTCGAACGATAAAATGATTGACATTAAATGCATTTGAACAGCTTTCTGTCACTGGCATATGTATTGAATTACATCGAATTTCAGAAACAGTTGTTGAATACTCAAGATAATCAGAGTTTAATGATATTTTCCCTCAGGAATTTGGGGATATCCAGGCTCCAGAATTTGTGCACCCACACCTGTACAAGGTACCAAATCGGCTCTGGACCTGTCCCTGGTTGTATGTTATTTATTGTTTATAAATGTTTAAAGTCGCTTTTGTGCCGCTATGGCTCACTGTGAACGCAACCAAGGTGTGAAGTCAAGTTCAGCTAATCTTTTACGCCTATACCGGTCATTTTAGAGGACTTCCACCCCAGGCATTGGTAACAAGGTCTTATTTTACCAGTAAAACAGAACACGGTTTATTTCAGTAAACAAGTGCTGTTCACTTCCAGGGTTCTCGCTGGGAAGTTGTGAGCTGCCGGTATAAAAGCTTTGAAAGAATCAACATAAACGCGTCGCCCTTTGCTTTAATGTAATCTGTTTGTGTCCTGTTCCAAACATCATTTTCAACCTTAATTCAATGGATCATTTTGGGGATCTTTGTTGTTTAAACTGAGATCAAAGCCAATGGAGCAGAGGTGGGGTTTCCTTGAGAAACTATTGGAAGAATGGGATGAAAACACGATAGATAGATGGGAGCAAATGAGAGGAGTCGACATTTTAGTTTGGGAGATGCACAAACCCAGAATGAGGGATATGATAAAACAGTATGTGTCTGAATGCTGAGAGGTTAGGAGCACAATGAGGGAGGGGGGGGGGGGGCTGCTGGATGACGTGAATGATGTAGGCCTCCTCACCAGAGGACCGAGGCATAGACCAGCGGCTGACCAAAGTATTAGGCATATTATTACTACGCAAGCCTCTCTGACGAAACCAACGAAAAGTCCCATACCATTCTGCACACACCTTTGTATACACACCCAGTGCGCGGTTACAGCACAGCATCGCTGAAGCCGCCTAGTACCCCATCGTCTACAAAACGTTGAGCTTGAATGTCCTGCAATATTTTTACACTTAGACGAAGGTATCAGATCTTTGTTTGGTCGGATTTTGTTTGTTTGTTTGCTGGAGTTTAATAAAACTTTCAATTGTTAAGGTCATATCGTGAGAGACAGTTTCACGGATGGTGGAAGCCGAAATACCAGGAGAGAACCATCGCACAACGGCGAGCAACTGCCTTCTTTCCAGCTTACTAATTTAAGTAAAGGTGGAAAAATTTGCACTTTTCTCTGCTTGCTCAGCAGTGATCGATTTGACGTTTTTACCATCCAACGTTGGCTCGAATTTATATCAGAATACTGCCTTTCTTCGTGGTCTGCAGAATTTGCAACTGCTTATATTTTTGAGTGATATTAATTAAAAAAAAAAAGAAATTCTCGAAGAAGCAGCAGATTATCCACGTGATTCCCGCCCGTCTTGAAAATAAAAATGCTATACTTTGAATGTATGAGTTTAGTGTAAACATGTCAATAAAAAACATGCCCCACACCGTCCCAGCGCGCCTTCGCGCGCTAAAACCAATCTTATGGTTTTAGCGCGCGAAGGCGCGCTGGGACGGTGTGGGGCAAGCCCCTTTCGACCCTCGTTAGCAGTATAATATTATTCCTTTTACCTTTTGTCCTGCACCATGTCTGATCGTGTTAAAGGAGGGAAAAGAGAAGGTTAGCGGCGTTTGTGTTTCTTGCTTCTCTTCTTGGAGGGAGGAGGCTGTGGACCCTATATATTTTGGATTCACTAGGTCAAAGGCAAGGCCACAGTGACCCCTGAGCAGAGTAAATCAAAACAATTTCTCGGTGATTACTTGATAATGGTTCGACCCACATTCATGAAACTTCATAGGTACTTTGGCATTAGTGAGAGGAAGAACCCTATTTATTTTGGACTTTCTACGTGAAAGTTCAAGGTCACAGCGATCTTCAACATAGTAAATCATAAACAATTGGTTTCGGGCTGATAACTTGATACTGGTTTGACCCACATTCATGAAACTTCATAGGTAGGTTGGCGTAGGTGAGTGGAAGACTCCTATTTATTTTGGACACATTAGGTCAAACGTCAAGATCACAGTGACCTTGAACATAATAAATTGTAAACAATTGGTTTCGTGATGATAATTTGACAATGGTTGCACACACGCTCAAGAAACATCATAGGTAGGTTGGCTTTGGTGCAAGAAAGAGACCTATTTATTTTGCAATCACTAGGTCAAAGGTCAAGGTCACAGTGACTCTTCACGTAGTAAATTGTAAACAATTGGTTTCCGAACGATATGTTGATAATGATTAAACCCACTTTTGTGCTGTCACAACTCGACATTGGATCGGTGATCCTATCGGCATTTTTTATATTTTTTCCTTTTCACTGATAGGGGTCATTGAACTTGAAAAGATATGTATTTGTATTTCTCTCTAAATGCTGACCTATGTATAAACATTTCCCAGCCCAATAAGTGGCACGCTTTGTGGGAAATCCATCCACCCCCATTGTTACAATGCTGGCTATTCTAACATTTATGTCTATATTACATCTTTGTTGTTGTTTTGTATTTTTTCTCTATTCGCTATTAATAGCATTGTTTATTTTCTCTCTCTCTCTCTCAAACCTATATTTTGAATATGTAATTTAACAAATGCATTGTGCCCCAGCTCTTTGACAAGCATAATGATCTGTATACACTTGATATCTCTCATATCCGATCAAAGTTGTTTTTGTAATTTTATTTTATATATGAAAATAATACGCCAATGGCTTACTGTCGAATCCAATTCACATACTATTGTACACTACTACCTTAAATTATTGGAAATAAATATTGTTTAATCCAGACTGGAATATTGGTGTGAATAAAAAATATCTTTGTTCTGCTGTAGGGCTGTCATGATTATTTAATTGTCGATCGGTCACGCCCAAATCGATTAGCATTTTTCATTGTCGAAGAAACGTTAAATGTTACCCCATTTTAGACGTTTAATAATTAAAAAAAAAATGAAAAAACTATTGTATCTAAGGTAAAAGGTCAATCAACGTTAAACCTCAAGAAGCTGATAGAAGCATTTGTCTTTTAGGTATATTCAAAGCTTTGATGTTCTGAACTTTAGAACCGTCAGTGTAATAATCAAGACCAGTTGGCAGTTGCAAACTTGCGAAGTTCGCAACTGACGACCGGTCTTGATTATTACACTGACGGTTCAAAAGTTCAGAACACCAAAGCTTTGAATGTACCTAAAAAATATTTGTCTTTGTTTACTTGAGGTAGGTCAACTGACTTAGCGACTTCAAAGAGAGGGAGAGGGGTCATTTAGGTATGATTAATCAATTATTATCGATTATTGCGACGATTAATCGATTCCTAAATTAAAAAATCATGACAGCCCTATTCTGCTGCCTGGTTCAGCACCTATAGCAACCAGAGTTGCAAATATAGCTGAAGCTCAATGAAAGTGGTGGGGGTGGGGCTGTATTTCCAAAACACACCAAACCCACGATTGGTTTCTTCGATTGGGAGACAAAGTATAAATCTGGTATCTGGAAAATGTATGAATACCTGCTATTCTCCCTATTTGGATGGATATCACTCAGTCTCTCTTTTATACTTGAGATATCTTTCAACAGGAAGACTAACTTTTGGATTGGAAGATGGATGAAGTATGAGAAAGAGACTGACCTGGCCAAAGTCGGAATTCTTTGATTTGGTGCAATTTGTTTGAGTTTACCTGAATGTCTATATATTTACATACATGTATTACATGCTGTCAGTTTTTTAACTTGTGTAATCATATAGAATACCTGTGGAAAAAGGTTGAGGGGCATGGTTCCCCTCCCCCTCCCGCGTCCACCCCTGTATACTATACTAGTTAGGCATTCACCAAAATGGGTTAGTTAATGCAAATTCATTAAAACTGTATGTTCAGGCCAAAATATCAATACTTTTTCTTCTATTTTGCAGAATGTTTTCAACAAAATTCCTCAAATATTTGAAATTTGAGAAAGTTTGAAGTTAAGTTTAGCCAACCTTCATTGCTATCTAAAGTGCACATTTAGTGAACTTCTTCCCCAGGTATTATTATGAGGACATGTCTTACCAGAAAAATGGCTTGATGAATACTTATCTGAAATAAACAAAATGTTATGTGTCTTTAAAAAAAAACTTGGGTTTATCTAGAATAGATCGTTGTAAAATAAGTGCAAATTTCATTTTAAAATTTTGTTTAATTCAAGGTGATGCATAGTCTCAAAAAACCAGGAAGGGAAAAAAAAGAGCTCAGAAAACAGGTCGAAAGAAGTTCTGTGCGGCTTGGAGAAAGGTTAGGAATAAAATTAATTGAACTGGATTGAAATTTTGGGTTGTTTTTCATTTAAAGTTTGGTTTGCAGGTAACTGCTTTCTCTTTCACTGTTGGGTCTCAACTACACTTTGGAAAGCCTGGGATACAAGTATGTACATAAGTTTTAGAAATTTATTTGAGAAGGAAAGTGACATTCTTCAATTGACACCAAAACTGATGTAAAATAATTTTCCAGTTGGCTATTAAACACTTGTCACCTTAGAAATTAATGTCATGATGATGAATACCTGATTTTAGAGAGAAGAAAGGGTTAGGCAGCTAACATGGTATATCTCATCTCTATTTCTGGAAAAAAAACATTTGGAAGCTGGATGAATAAACTGAGATCAAAACAAGTGACTAATTATTGGGGTTAATTAATGATTGGAGTTGATCGTCTTCCCAGGCCTGAGGCTCTGAGCAGTGTTCTCAATCATATTAAACGCAATAAATCTTAATCCCAATGTAAGGGTTTTGAACACAATTTCCACCCTAATATAATTTTTTTGCTTCGTGCTAGGTATTTATTTTAGGTTATGCACACTACGCCATAAGTTTGATGAAAGGAAATGATTAAATTGAGTGCCTAACTTCATATATAGTGTTAAGGTGAATGTTAACAGAGACAATTTGGTATAAATTGTCATGTATAAAATCTTTGTATTCATAGTTATGGTACATTCTTGGTGTACAGGCATTCTAAATCATAACAATTTAATAACTGCCCAAAAGAGTACAAGCGGGCTTGTCCAGGGCCGTCGAGAGAGGGGGGGGGGGGGGGAGCCGGGGTAGTAACCCCGGGGCCCGCGAGGACGAAGCCGCGCCACCCGAGACAGTAGTTTGCGAGCTTTTTTCAATGCCAAGTGTGTGTGAATTGACAGGCGGGCCGCAGGCCCCCGAATTCACTAGTAAGCACATATTCATTTCAAGATCTGTCTAAGTTATTAGATATATCGTGGGTCGATCCGCCCACAATATGCTGTTCTGTAATTCGGTTATATAGACGTCCCGCTTCGATATTCCTGGTCAGTTCTCAGAATTGGACATACATAATTTACTGTAGCCCAATCTAGTCTTTGAGAGGCAATTGAATCATAATAGATTTCGGTCGGGGGAAGGATGAATATTTTCATGGGTGCTTTAAGTTGGATTTGAACCAAAGGGGCCCAGGTGGTACCATCTAACTGATCCCCCCCCCCCCCCCCCGGGGCCGGTATTTTCTCTCGGCGGAACTGGGCTTGTCACATCAAATTATCCCATATCTATGTCATAAATAAGTTTCCAAAAACAATTTTGATTTAAATATTTATTAAACTTACTTTAAAAGAATATTTTTTCTAGATACTTATTCTCCTTGTTGTGAGTTCCAACACATTGTTTCTATTTACATTCATTCTCCTTAAATATGATGCCTTATATAGTCAATATAGTGTATGGCCCAGCAATGAATCTGTTATCAGCTTTCACTCAAACTTGTATTTCAGTTTTGTAATTCATAGACTTAACACAGTACTGGTGTGCCACGATACCCCCCCCCCCCCCCCCCCCCCCCACCCTTACATCTTCCCCAGGATGTCCTAGGATATCTTCCACTGGGGTGGAGGGGGAAATTATCTCAGGATATCTAAACCCCGTCCAGGATATCCTCCCCCCCCCCCCCCCCCCAAAAAAAAAAAATAAGTAAATAAATTAAAACTACTTATAATAACATAACATTTATTTACCAAATTTCCTTTTAAATTCATGTCAAAATATGATTATCTACCCTTAGCAACCATTTGAAAAAATAACTAAATAGGTTTTATTTACACTCTCACCCAACCATGAAGTCCAAGCAATGGTTGTGAACGTCTACAGGACTTTGAGAAGGTGATAGTGGGTGAGGGATATCCTGGCCTGGTTATCTCCCCCCCCCTCCCCACCCATGTCAAAATATAATATAGAAAACTTGGAAGAAAAAAAAATTCTTCCAATCATATACGCTTAAATAATGCGGGGAGTGAATCAGACATCGACAATCTTAAAACCTTGCAAAAACTTTTTGGACAAAAATGGAAGAGGGTGGAGGGGAAGATGCCCAGGCCTGATTGTCTTTCCCCTCACCCATTCAAAGACCATAGCAACCATTTGAATGAAAGAGTCAATGACTCTGTAGCTCAACTTGGATATGACAGGAATTAGTACTTGCTGTGACCAAGGCAACTGAATAATGAATATGACAGGAATTAGTATTTGTTTTGGCCCAGTCAACAATAATAAAAGAATTACAAGGTGACTGTAATGGACTACAGATTAAGACCAATCATTGTAGATTATTATTTTTGTGTGGAAATTTTCAGTCCCAAACAAAATATTTTCAGACTAAAATTTTTTCTTCTTCTTCTTAAAATTGACCAAAATGCATCAAAACACAAAAAACTAATTTCCGGATTTTGGTCCAAAATTTTCTAAGTCCCACCCGGACCCCAAATTTTCAGTGTAAAAAAAATTTATTTTTTTTTGTCTTAAAATTGACCAAAACGCATAAAAAACCAAAAAACTAATTTCCGAATTTTGGGCCAAAATTTTCTAAGTCCCACCCGGACCCCTAATTTGCATAATTTATTCACGAGAAAAACTCTGTATTATATGTAATGTATCCCATGGTACTA
Organism: Pictodentalium vernedei; assembly: GCA_031216915.1. Taxonomy (NCBI): domain Eukaryota; kingdom Metazoa; phylum Mollusca; class Scaphopoda; order Dentaliida; family Dentaliidae; genus Pictodentalium; species Pictodentalium vernedei. The sequence continues at coordinate 577,196,864 of CM062296.1, forward strand.
AACATTCATACAAAAATTTATTCAAATCAGATCTTTCATTTGGAAGTTCTGCGCAAAAATCTGATTGCACTTAATTTTGAACAAAATGGCTGCTAGCGGCCATCTTGAATTTCAGACTGGACCCCAAAACACTCCTTCTCGTCTCACAGTGATAACAAAGGTACCCAAGAAGTTTCGTGAAGATCGATTCATAAATACGGCCTCTAGCCCGAGCCGTATTGGGATTTGCACTCACAGTGCTGAAAGTAACACTAAATAAATCAAAGTTAGGCTAATTTGCATAATTTACGCACAAGAAAAAAACCTGTGATATATGTAATGTATCCCATGGTACTAAACATTCATACAAAAAATTATTCAAATCAGAGCTTTCATATGGAAGTTCTGTACAAAAAACAGATTTCGGCATCGTCGGTACAAAATGGCTGCTGGCAGCCATCTGGAATTTGGGACTGCACCCCAAAACACTCGTTCTCGTCCCACGGTCATAACAAAGGTACCCAAGAAGTTTCGTAAAGATTGGTTCATAAATACGGCCTCTAGCCCGAGCCATAGCAGCTTGGCACTTACAGCTCTGAAAGTAACACTAAATAAATCAAAGTTAGTCTAATTTGCATAATTTACAGACGAGAAAAAAACCCGTATTATATGTGATGTATCCCATTGTACTATACATTTATACAAAACTTTATTCAAATCAGAACTTTCATACAGAAGTACTGTACAAAAAACTGATTTTTGCATCATCGGTACAAAATGGCCACTGGCAGCCATCTTGAATTTCGGACCACACCCAAAAACACTCGTTCCCGTCCCAGGGTCATAACAAAGGTACCCAAGAAGTTTCGTAAAGATTGGTTCATAAATACGGCCTCTAGCCCGGGCCATAGCAGCTTGGCACTTACAGCTCTGAAAGTAACACTAAATAAATCAAAGTCAGTCTAATTTGCATAATTTACGCACGAGAAAAAAACCCGTATTATATGTGATGTATCCCATGGTACTAAACATTTATACAAAACTTTATTCAAATCAGAACTTTCATACAGAAGTTCTGTACAAAAAACTGATTTTTGCATCATCGGTACAAAATGGCCGCTGGCAGCCATCTTGAATTTTGGACCACACCTAAAAACACTCGTTCCCATCCCAGGGTCATAACAAAGGTACACAAGAAGTTTCGTAAAGATCGGTTCATAAATACGACCTCTAGCCCGAGCCATAGCCAATTGTTGACGTACGGACAGACGGACAGACGGCCAGACGGACGACGGGCCATGACAATAGCTCAAATTTGACTTCGTCAAAGTTGAGCTAAAAAATGAATAAATAGGTTTTATTTGCATCCTCACCCAGCCATAACAAAGTCCAAACAATGGCTGTAAAGGTCGTATGAATGTCTACAGGACTTTGTCAAGGTGACAGGAAGGCGTGGGGGGGGGGGGGGGGGGGTTGGGGATATCCAAGCTTGAATATCTTCCCTCTCAACTTGTCAAAATATTTATCAACCAGGAAAACAAATTTTGGAATGCTGTAATGATATTTGTACACAAATGAATTAGAAACAGCCTTAGAGCCTCTGTACCATTTTTTTGAGATTTTGACACGGTTAGGAGGAAGATGAATTGTTTTTAAAGTTCATTCACAATATTTCTTTCCCTAACTTCCATATTTTTTCTCATCCCCCCCCCCCCCCCCCGCCCGCAACAAGTTTTTTTTTTGTTGGGGTGGGGTGGGTGGGTGGTGCGGCGGGGGGGGGGGGGGTTGTACTGGAATCACCTTGTCCGTCCCTCTCTCTGTTCAGCTGTAGACAAAATTTTGTCTGGAGATTTTTTCATTCAGACGTTCACGGACCAATCTGCTCGAAACTTGGTATGAATGTTCACCACCATGCAGGGTAGGATTTGTTTTTAAATTTTTATTTAGTAGTTTTTGCCTAACTCTTAAAATTGATTAGCAAGTGGGTGTAAATGTTTAGCAGTTTTCATTCATGATGGTTCCACCCTCATAAGTACAAAAACAATTTGCAGCCCAGCGGAGGCACCACCTGGCTGTTGCCAGGGGGTCGTTTGAATCAAACTGTTTAGCCCCGACTTACCAATTCTCTGCAACATCCTGGTCGGAGCCCCCCCTCCCCCCCCCCCCCATCACACACGCACACACCCAACTACACAGAGTATTCATCACACGTTATCACCACTAATCTGTCTGATGCCTGTTTTAGAGGCATAAACGTATCACCGGGGCGTGTACAGACCATGATAAACTTTCGAAACAAAAACACAAATTTACTGTTATTATATTGCTTTCACAATCTACTAGTCTCATTTTGTCCAATTTAATTTCAATTGTTTCAAACTTGGCATATATTTTCATTCGTCGTGTGACAGCAAGCCTTTCTCATAGAAGTTGTTAACAAGTTGCCATTATTCACTGCTTTCGCCCATTGTTTATTTGAGGTCTATTGAGTAAGTTAATCAGGCATCTGATTCAGACGCGGTGAAAGCTTACTTTAATCTTAAAATCCTGTAAACCTGTTGTGACATGAGTCATTTATTATATTGTATATATAGCCTTGATCACAAGTCAGAATTCAGTTATAGTTTGGATTTCCAAACGTTACTCTGCTTCATTTTATTGGGAAATCCCATGAGCTATTGCTGTAAATTTGTTCGGATATCCAACAAGTCCGGTTATTAAATGTTGATTGCTTAGATATTTGGAATACCAGATTCGCTATTAAATTGTTATCATCTTTAATTTGTCTCCAAGTCATCAGTTGAACACCACTGTAGCACAGCAGATATCGACTGTCGTCCCCACGGTTATAAACGTCTTCATTCAGTGCGGTGTTGGTTGCTTCTGACCCATTTAAACCCCACACTTAAAAGTATCGACAACATTCAAATGACACTCGGAATTTTACTCCCTCGGTGAAAATGTGCAAAAAGGGTAGGCAACTCCACTCAGTAATATTAAAAGACAAAAATGCCTTATCAACCATTTTTAGCTTAACTTGACAAAGTCAAGATAAGCTATTGTCATCACGCGTGCGGAAGTCTGTTAGTCTGTTCACATTTTCCTTTAGCACAGGCTACACCCCTTAGTTCTTGTCTGGTCGTTACGCAATTTCATATGCAGGTTTGGGATCATGTCTAGATGAGAGCGTCCCCTTTTGGTCGTGATTGGACATCCGGTATGGGTGCCCGAGCCCAAAACCTGAAAACCATTAGCACAGTCTACAGGTCGTATATATGAAGGGATTTCATTGTTACTTGGTAGGAGGCCTCCGTATAATGCCTAGATGAGAACATCCCCTTTTGATCATGATCTGTCAACCGGGATGGTTGCCCAAGCCCGAAACCCAAAAACTTTTAGTACAGTCTGCAGGTCATATTTAATATGGAGGATTTCATTGTAACTTGGTAGGATGACTCCGTATGATGTCTAGATGAGAACTTCCCCATTTGGTCGCGATTTGTCAACCGTGACGACTGCCCGAGCCCAAAAACCTTTAGCACAGTCTACAGGTCATATTTATAATAATAATAACACGTTGGCCAGCCGCTGATTTGTCGCGGTTCTCTGACGAGAAGGCCATGGTTTCCCCTGTACTCCCAACTGCCTCCCTATTCCCACGCTTCTCCTCTCCCCCCAACACTCGGAGACGAACTGCTTGATGATATCCCTTGTCCCATTCTTCCCAATCTCTCCGATTAGCATATTAACCCTCTCCTTTGAGTCTCCCCCTAACCACATGTCCTTCGTTCTCCCATCCCACTTCCCCATTATACTCCCAGTGAATCTCATTCTTTTAGACTGATATTTTGGGCATTCTAGAAGAAAGTGCTCCAGGGTCTCCACCATGTCCAAGTTACACATCTGGCACTCCCTTTCACAGTCTTTCCCAATTTTTCCCCTCAGCTCCAGGGATCGCGACCTCAGTTTGAACAACAGTGACCCCCCAAAGGTGCCATCAAGGTACTCTTCAAAACCTGGCTTCTCTTTATCACGCAGGCCACCCAAAGACCTCTTTGATTTAACCCCCCTCTCGCCAATTACGGTTACAATCCTCCATGACCCTTTCTCTGACGATTTGTTTACCCTGGTTTGCCCCAACGTCCAGGTTCGAAATCTCCAATGAGTAGTTCTCTACTAGCTCCCTCACTTGGACCATCCACCCCGTTTTGATATTTGAGTTGAAAATTCTCAGGAACATTACTTTACACCATCGGCTGTCGGGGAGATTTACCAAATAATTAAGATAACCGAGCTTATGGAGAGATTTCATTGTAACTTGGTAGGTTGACTTCATATGTCTAGATGAGAACCCCCTCTTTTGGACGTGATTGGGCAACTGTGACGGCTACAGTGGCCTGAAGCCCGAAAACCTTTAGCACAGTCTAAATGTCATATTTATGAAGGGATTTCATTGTACCTTGTTAGGAGGACTCCAAATAATGTCTAGATGAGAACATCCCCTTTTGGTCGTGATCATTCAGCCTTGATGGCTGCCCGAGCCCAAAAACCTTTAGCAAAGTCTGTAGGTCATATTTATAGAAGGATTCCATTGTAATTTGTTAGGTTGACTCCATATAATGCCTAGATGATGACATCCCTTTTTGGTCGTGATTGGTCAACTGTGACGGCTTCAAGGGCCCGAAGCCCGAAAACCTTGAGCACAGTCTACAGGTTATATATAGGAAGGGATTTCATTGTAACTTTGTAGGATCACTCCAGATTATGCCCAGATGACAACGCCTCCTTTTTTGGTCGCGATCATTCAACCACGATGGCTTCCCGAGCCCAAAACCCGAAAAACTTTAGTACAGACTACAGGTCGTTTTTATGAAGGGATTTCATTGTAACTTAGTAGAATGACTTAGTATAGTGTTGAGATGAGGACGTCCCCTTTTAGTTGCAATCGGTCTACTGTCATGGCTACACAGGCCTGAAGCCCGAAAACCTTTAGCACAGTCTACAGGCCATATTTATGAAGGGATTTCAATGTAACTTGATAGAATGACTCGTTTTGGAATAATTTCACTGTAACTTGGTAACTTTCATTGACATATGTTAACTGTGAGGGCCACATACATTAACTGTGGGGCCATATTAACCCACGCCTCAGCTCTTTAGTATAGTGTACACCTCATATTATTTTTATTAAAAACATAGCATACAGGGAACAGAAATTAACATGTTCCCAATTATCACAATTCTTGTCTTATTTCATAATCCTTTCATAAACATTGAACATTATCCTTTTCATCAAACACAACACACAGACAAGTTGAGCTACAGTGTCACTGACACTTTCATTTAAAAATATTTTTAGTTTTGTTTTGCATGAAGTGGGCATTTCTTCGTGCTAATTTTATAATAACTGGGCACAGTATAGATAATCAGAACCTGAACACTTACTCAGGTTACAAATTATTAAGGAGCTTTATTTTATGCGGTAAAAACTGAACACTCCAGATGGACATCTTGCCTAGAAAAAGTTGATGACCTCTAAATAGAGCATAGCTGATTAGTCAGTTAATGATCATGTGTTACTGTACTCCGTTCACATTTGTGAGTGACTATTTTAAAGAGCATCCCTCGTAGTTATGACGTGCCTATACAATGGGGCCGAATATCGGGGCATATGAGTGGGCCGCATTACGTGTACGCTCCCTGTAAAACACTGCCAATCGACTCCCCACTAACTGCTCTATGAGGTGGGGTATCAAAACCCAACCACGTGACTTCAGTAAGACGTACTATCGGTTATAATTAGCACGAAGTGTTTCTCAGTGTTGTGACAAGGTTATGCTTCCGACCCAAAATAGGACCTCCAAACATCATTTCTCTGCAAAACGGCCGTTGATAATTAGGGAAAAAAGCGCATCGTTCCCAAACTACACAATTAAAAATAAATTCGTTAAGATTTATTTCGAAATATCTCACAAAATGACTTTTGAGGGCAGTTTCGATCTCGCATGAATATTTGTGAAGACCTTCTCGTTACTTTTTGTCGATGTTTCTTTGATCCCGTAATTTTTGGATACCAATTAGCACATTTTTCCAACCAGTCGGACAAATACTATTTTTAATATCATAGGGAAATTTTAAAAACACGTTTCGTTTCGAATATATTGAGTAAAAATCAGTGCGATTTCGTTTCCGAATTTTTACAATCCGACTATCATTAGCGAAGTTACACCAAAAATGGAAATAATAAAAAAAATCTCATTTGTAACAGGTTGAAGAACCTTTCGAAAAGAGTCATTCAAATACACACCTTTTTTATTCTGAAGTGGTAGACATATTCCGGGCAATGAAAAAAGAACTTTACACAATTTGGTTGCATTTCCAGGTATTCGCATGAAGGACAGCTGACGTCGACTTAACAGGTTGAGAACAACGCAGTTTCGTTACCCACTAAACGGGTCAAATTTCCAGAGTTATTAGACCACAGACGTCTGGAAACCTGATCTAAATCACCCCTACCTCAAAACACCTCATTCTTATATGCACCCCGAAATATATAATACACAGATCTGAGTGTTATTTATTTTGGAAGTGTGTGTGTGGGGTGGTAGGGGGGGGGGGGGGCATATATAAGAGGGAAGTGTGACTTTGGGGTTGATGTGATATTAATCAGGTCTCGAGACATCTGTGGTTGGATTGGGGGCGGGATGCACAGCAACTCCGAATGACGACATCTGGTTTAATCCGAGAATGATATGCAACATTTCTCAATAAAAAAAATAAGCGTTCAAAGGGTAATGTTGGATTTTAAGGTGTGCAGAGAACGAGCCGTCCATTGCGACGAACTCGCCCCAGTGACGCGGCAAAGCATCCATGTTTTACAACGCGATGTTCCCACTCAACTTGGCGGGGCAAAAATACAAAAAGAATACCCAAAAGACGGGTGCAGAATGTTAACCGACTGGTTGGGGGTGGGGGTGGGGCTAAGTACAAATTCAATGGAGGCAAAGAGCCACATGTTATAGGCCTACCATCTTGCCATCAGCGGGTGGAGTTGCGGAGGCCAACCCCACAAACATTTAATGTCTGTGTTTCTGTCTCCTAATGTTCAGTGTTGCTGTACGTCTATTCTTTGGCCTAGGCATAGGTGTCCCTTTTCCAACGAAGCCGAGAGCATATTTTGTGAGTGGAAACCTCACTCCTCGAGTGTTTTAGAGACCCTTCTTTATGTGGCGATATGGGACGCGATGTGTCTGAATGTATCTGATATCAGTTAAAAATGATAAATTGGCAGAATGTGGGAGAGTTTTCAGTTTCCCGTCTGAACTCTGCAAAATTACAAGAAACATATACATATATTTTATATTTCGTCAAAAAACGATGCGTATAGCTTGAGGTTTGTTGCTTTGGACCACTGAGAAAAGTAGACCCAGGCTATTGTAATATAACTGAATATAACACATCACTTAACATGATCAATTATTGACTTCTCGCGGCAGCAATACATTTTGGTAGCAATAACATTTCGCAATCCGAACTAATCCTTTAATTACCCTCCCAAAGATGTAAAACAAGAGCCGACAATAGCTACTGATTGTTTCTGAAACAGCCTCTGATCGCAATGAAAACACTGACTGGTGACAACAGATAAAGCATAAATTACTCCTATGCAGTTTTTTTTGTTGTTGAGATTTCCAACATCAAAAACTGGTTAAATTGAATTACAATTATGTATATCTATATACAGCCCACTCTCTAATAGTCTTAATGGCGTTGAGGGATTGATTTTTGACAATCCATCACTCCAACGCAAACTGTCGGGAATTCTAACCGCGTGCATACCCCCTCAGACCCCATTTGAGGCAATAGGAAAGCTAGGCCTGTGTGATCAAAGTGAAATAAAATAAGGTCAACCGGGTCGCAGGGGGATTTGTAAATCCCACATCGTGCCTGCGCGCCTTCGTCGCGCTAAAACCTTTCATTCATTCATATCTATATACTTTTATATTTGCACTGTGACTTGAAAAGAAAATTTTGTTTCTAACATTCGACCTACCATTTAACAATTTTATTAGCACTACGACAAATACTGAAATTATTTTGAAACTATTTATAGGAAAAGACAGCGCTCGTGTGGTGTTTTCCAACAAATAGTTGCAACACAATGAGAAAAAATTCAATTTCTAACATTCGGCCTCTCACTTAAGTTAACCGTGTACATGTATATTAGCACTACGAAAAAGCCCTGGGACGATTTAATCCATGGACGGACTAAGGGGCATACCTCAGTTGCTGACTTTATTTTTGGCTGACTTCTCCCATGGAAGTCGCAGAGATAGGCCTACTGACACCACCTCTAGTTCCACAGAAAGTCAAAAGTTATTTTTCGCGAGGCCGAAAAGCGTGGGCCAAAAAGCGTCGATCCGGTCAGTACTTTTTACATGATTCTGTTTCAAAATATAGTTTATGACCCCTAACTGAATCGAGCCCAGTCTCCCAGACTAGTTGCAAAAGAGGGAGCAGAAGCTATATTTCAGAAGCAAAGATGGAGGCTTTTGTGCAAGAATTTGGACAGTACTGCTGAACTGTTGGGTGAAGGGTTGCCCGATAAACCGTTTATCTAACCTTAGTTAAAGTAGAAGACAACAGTTGTCAAAATATTTTTTGCTTCCAAAACACAGCTTATGATCCCTGACTGAAACGGACGCTACGCGCTTGTTTCAATCAGAAGTCATAAGATATGCTTTGGAGGCAAAAAATTAAGATAAAAACCTAAAAAAAATGGGAATGACGAATTTCGTGTATAGCGCTGGCCGATTTTTACAGTTATGTCACGTAAAGTGTTAAATGCAAAAATGAATATCGCACAGCAATTAAACTTAAATATTTCTCCATTTGAACTTTATATGCCAAGATTATTTTAATGTGATTTTTAGCTCAACTTTGGCGAAGCCAAATTTGAGCTTATGCCATGGCCCGTCGCCCGTCAACAATTGGATACGTCTCGGGCTAGAGGTCGTATTTATGAACCGATCTTTACGAAACTTCTTGGGTACCTTTGTTATGACTGTGGGACGAGAACGAGTGTTTTTGGGTGCGGTCCGAAATTCAAGATGGCTGCCAGCTGCCATTTTGTACCGACGATGCAGAAATCTGTTTTTTGTACAGAACTTCCACATGAAAGCTCTGATTTGAATAATTTTTTGTATGAATGTTTAGTACCATGGGATACATCACATATAATACGGGTTTTTTTTCTCGTGCGTAAATTATGCAAATTAGACTAACTTTGATGTTTTTTGGTGTTACTTTCAGCACTGTAAGTGCAAATGCCAATACGGCTCGGGCTAGAGGCCGTATTTATGAACCGATCTTCACGAAACTTCTTGGGTACCTTTGTTATCACCGTGGGACGAGAACGAGTGTTTTGGGGTCCGGTCCGAAATTCAAGATGGCCGATGGCAGCCATTTTGTACGAAATTTGGTGCAATCAGATTTTTGCACAGAACTTCCATATGAAAGCGCTGATTTGAATAATTTTTTGTGTGAATGTTCAGTACCATGGGATACATCACATATAATACGGGGTTTTTTTCTCGTGCAGAAATTATGCAAATTAGATGAACTTTGATTTTTTCAGTGCTGCTTACACACAGTAAGTACACATGTCAATACGGCTCGGGCTAGAGTCTGTATTTATGAACCGATCTTCACGAAACGTCTTGGGTACCTTTGTTATCACCTTGGGACGAGAACGAGTGTTTCTGGGTGCGGTCCAAAATTCAAGATGGCTGCCAGTGGCCATTTTGTATCGAAATTAGGTCTAATCATTTTTTTGTACACAACTTCTATACGGCTCAGGCTAGATGCCGTATTTATGAACCGATCTTTACGAAACTTCTTGGGTACCTTTGTTATTACCGTGGGATGAGAACGAGTGTTTTTGGGTGTGGTCCGAAATTCAAGATGGCCACCAGCAGCCATTTTGTACCAAAATTAGTGCAATCAGTCTTTTGTACAGAACTTCTGTATGAAAGTTCTGATTTGAATAAATTTTTGTATGAATGTTTAGTAACATGGAATACATCACATATAGTACGGGTTTTTTCTCGTGCAGAAATTATGCAAATTAGATGAACTTTGATTTATTCAGTGCTACTTATACTCTGTAAGTGCACATGTCAATACGGCTCGGGCTAGAGGCTGTATTTATGAACCGATCTTCACAAAACTTCTTGGGTACCTTTGTTATCACCTTGGGATGAGAACGAGTGTTTTTGGGTGCGGTCCGAAATTCAAGATGGCTGCCAGCTGCCATTTTGTACCGACGATGCAGAAATCTGTTTTTTGTACAGAACTTCCACACAGAACTTCCATATGAAAGCTCTGATTTGAATAATTTTTTGTATGAATGTTTAGTACCATGGGATACATCACATATAATACGGGGTTTTTTTCTCGTGCGTAAATTATGCAAATTAGACTAACTTTGATGTTTTTTGGTGTTACTTTCAGCACTGTAAGTGCAAATGCCAATACGGCTCGGGCTAGAGGCCGTATTTATGAACCGATCTTCACGAAACTTCTTGGGTACCTTTGTTATCACCGTGGGACGAGAACGAGTGTTTTGGGGTCCGGTCCGAAATTCAAGATGGCCGATGGCAGCCATTTTGTACGAAATTTGGTGCAATCAGATTTTTGCACAGAACTTCCATATGAAAGCGCTGATTTGAATAATTTTTTGTGTGAATGTTTAGTACCATGGGATACATCACATATAATACGGGTTTTTTTTCTCGTGCAGAAATTATGCAAATTAGATGAACTTTGATTTTTTCAGTGCTGCTTACACACAGTAAGTACACATGTCAATACGGCTCGGGCTAGAGTCTGTATTTATGAACCGATCTTCACGAAACGTCTTGGGTACCTTTGTTATCACCTTGGGACGAGAACGAGTGTTTCTGGGTGCGGTCCAAAATTCAAGATGGCTGTCAGTGGCCATTTTGTATCGAAATTAGGTCTAATCATTTTTTTGTACACAACTTCTATACGGCTCAGGCTAGATGCCGTATTTATGAACCGATCTTTACGAAACTTCTTGGGTACCTTTGTTATTACCGTGGGATGAGAACGAGTGTTTTGGGGTGTGGTCCGAAATTCAAGATGGCCACCAGCAGCCATTTTGTACCAAAATTAGTGCAATCAGTCTTTTGTACAGAACTTCTGTATGAAAGTTCTGATTTGAATAAATTTTTGTATGAATGTTTAGTAACATGGAATACATCACATATAGTACGGGTTTTTCTCGTGCAGAAATTATGCAAATTAGATGAATTTTGATTTATTCAGTGCTACTTATACTCTGTAAGTGCACATGTCAATACGGCTCGGGCTAGAGGCTGTATTTATGAACCGATCTTCACAAAACTTCTTGGGTACCTTTGTTATCACCTTGGGATGAGAACGAGTGTTTCTGGGCGCGGTCCAAAATTCAAGATGGCTGCCAGTGGCCATTTTGTACCGAAATTAGGTCCAATCAGTTTTTTGTCACAACTTCTACACAGCTCATATTTGTGAACTGATCTTCACGAAACTTCTTGGGTACCTTTGTTTTCACCTTGGGACAGGAATGAGTGTGTTTTGGGGTGCCTTTGTTATCACTGTGCTATGAGAACAAATATTTTGGGGTTCAGTCAGACCCACTCTGTGACTCAAAGAGTTTTTTCTAGTTTAGCATCTGACTGTCACCCACCTTTACAATACTTTACCTATACATTTGTTACAGGCAACGCTCAGTATTTATGTACAGACCGTTACAATACTTTATATGTACCTTTGTTATCAGGTCATTACCTAGATGTTTGTCATTGCTGTGTCACATACTATACATGTACATGTCTTTGTCTTGACAAGTTGAGCTACAGTGTCATTGACACTTTCATTTGTTTTTGTTACAAATTACAATTAATGGAATATGTCGATATATATGCATTCCCAATAAATTATAACAGAAGACAGAATAAATTTCAAAAAGATATTTAATAACATTTGATAAATAAAAGTTCTCAGAAAATTTCTTAACAACATCTCAAATGTGTTATGCTTTATCAGACCAGTGCTGAATAAACAGCTGCGCCATGAGCGCATGATACGCCCGTTATTAATTACAAGAGGGAAGGACCCAATACGAGTATACATGTGTACTTGTCAGGTTTTTTTTTATATTCTTGTACAATAATCATAGCCAACAACATACTGTGTTCAATAATTTGGAAATAAAATTATCTGAATTTCATGTACCGGTATATATCTTATGTCTATAGAGATCATAACTTCAAGAAAAAATCAACGATTTTCTAAGTAATAAAGTCACATAACTCTGGAATGACTAATCGAACGGCGACACCAACCGAAAGGGAGCTTCCTTCCATCAACATAAACCACCTACCAAAAAATCGTGAAAATCTCTCGAAGCGTTCTCGAGTTATCGTACGACGTGTAAAAAACAACAATTTTCTAAGTAATAAAGTCCCATAATTCTGGAATGACTAATCGAACGGCGACACTAAACGAAAGGGAGCTTCCCTCCATCGATATACACCACCTACCGAAAAATCACGAAAATCTCTCAAAGCGTTCTTGAGTTATCGTACTACGTGTGACCGGACGGACAGACGGACGGCGGTATACCATATTACGACCCGTTTTTTTTAAAACGGGCGTAGAAAAACCCCATTAATTAGCTCCGCCCACTCATAAAAAGTTCCTCTACAGTCACTGAGGGTCGAAAGGGGCTTGTCCCCCATACCGTCCCTGCGCGCCTTCGGCGCGCGAAACCTTTCCTTTCACTGAACCGGATTGACAGTGACTGCATTATGCAATCATATGTAACAACTGGGGTAATTTGGAAGACTACTTTTACAGGGACTGTACGCGTAATGGAATATCGGGTCCACTTTGACACCTAAAAATTCTCTGCAAAATGTTATCGTAAATCATCCTATACGCGATGTATGAGTGCCTCTGAACGTCAGTAGACCAAAGAAGAATAATCAATCCTATTCTGTTTACCGAAATACATGTGCATCGCACTTTAAGATCCAATTTTATGGAAGTGATTCACATTAGGGGAAAATTGCATCGAAAACTGCGATGCGAAAATGAACAAATCCTACCCTGCCATATGGGAACCTGTGCACCTGCGATTATAGTTCCGGTTGGGTTATTTTTTCCAGAATTATGCCTCTATTCATCTTCAAATAGCAGGCCTAAAATTTTGTCTGGAGATTTTCTCTGTTTATGGGTTGATTCCTTTGAAACTTGGTATGAATGTGTACTACCATGGGAAACTGTGCACCTGTGATTATAGTTTTGATCGAACCTTTTGCCAGAGTTATGCCCCTTTTCATCTCAGAATGTGCGAATTTTCTCCAGAGATTTTCTCAGATGGTTATAGGTCAGTTCCTTTGAAACTTTGTATGGATGTTCACTACTATAGGAACCTGTGCACTTGCATCACTTTTTGCCATAGTGATGTCCATTTTTGTCTTAGAATGAGCGAATTTTGTCTGGAGAATATTCTTAGATGTTTAAGGGTGGATTGATTTGAAATGTGGTATGGCCCTGTGCACCTGTGATTATAGTTTCGATTGGACCTTTTTTCCAGAGCTATGCCCCTTCTGTATCTGTATTTGTACGGTGTAGGGCCGTTTGGCGTAAAAACACCGGGTGGGGAGCCGTTAGTGGCTTTTCGAGAGGGCAGATTGAAAGCCCTCCACTGTCTGCGCATGCACTATATTATTGTCTAAGTGGTTCCAATCAACAGCGGTGCGGATATAAAATGAATCTCGGTATTCTACGGTTTTAGCAGTTCCGACTTTATATGCTCTGGTATTCTTAGATGTGTCTCTATCAACGATGTTTTGAGTGACACAATCAGTATATGATTTGCTTTTAATTTGCCTTCTGTTATGCTTTTGCAGGAATTTATCTGGGGGGATGGCTGGCACTGACCCCTCAATAATCTTGTAGAATTGGGTGAGCCTTTTATGTCTGCGTCTAATCTGGAGGGCATCTAATTCCAATTTGAGAAGCATTTTTGTGGAGGTGCCCTCATCTCTTGAGTGATAGTCACCTGTGATGAACCTGGCAGCTTTTCTTTGCACCCGTTCCAGTTTATCAATATCCTTTCCTAGGTAAGGGTCCCATACTGTTGATGCGTATTCAATCACTGACCTGACCATTGCAATGTATGCTGTTTTTTTGCAGTTCTCGGGGCAGAATTTTAAATTTCTTCTCAAGAAGCCAGTGGTTGAATTGGCTTTACTTACAATTTTGGATATGTGGGAGTCCCATTTCAGGTCCTGGGATAGTATCACCCCCAAGTATGGTGATTGGGAAACTTGTTTTAGAATTTGATTATCCAGGGCGTAGAAATGGGGTGACTTTTCGTTAGTGGACATGAGGTAGCATTTTTTGCATTAAATTTCATGCCCCAGTTTGAAGCCCATTTTTCCAGTTGGATTAAGTCATTTTGGAGAATACTGTGATCAGCCTGTGATTTCATCGCGCGGTGTAACAGGCAGTCATCAGCAAATAATCTTACCTGGAAATTTACTGAAAGCGGCAGGTCATTGATGTGGCATAAGAACAGTATGGGGCCCAGGACTGTACCCTGTGGTACACCTGACTCAACTGGGACCGATGTGGAGCCTTCACCGTCAATAACCACCCGCATGTGTCGTTTCGTGAGAAATGTGGTGAGCCAATCATGGATGGAGCCTTTGATGCCATAATGCTGAAGTTTATACAGAAGGTGTTTGTGTGGTACTGTATCAAAGGCTTTTGAGAAGTCGAGTATGATTATATCATTTTGTGTGTTATGTTCGTGGTGTGTAAAAAAATCCTGCATTGTTGTAAGTAGCTGGGTCTCACATGAGAACCCTGATCTGAAGCCATGGTTTAGGTTTGTAAGGGTGCCTGTCGATTCCAGGTGAGTTAATAGATGTTTACAAATAATATGTTCCAAAAGCTTACAAGTAACTGATGTTAAAGATACAGGTCTATAGTTTTCGGCTAGGTGGACGTCTCCCTTTTTGTAGACAGGTGATATGTTGGCATTTAACCAGTCCTCGGGGAGTGTTCCTGTGTCAATTGACTTTTGGAAGATGCTTGCTCAGCCTGGGGCTAGCTCTGCTGAGCACTCTTTTAGTATTTGGTTTGGGATATTATCAGGCCCTGTGGCTTTAGATGTATTTAATGATCTTAGCAATTTTTCAACACCGATTGTTGTTATTGTGATTTTATCAATTCTCTTCGCCTCTGGTTCAACCATGGTTGGTAGCTGTGATTTATGGTCTTTAGTAAAGACGGATTTAAATTGGTCAAGTAGCACTTCAGCCTTATCAGTTGGATCATTTACAAGCTTCCCCTATTTTTTCAAAGGTGGGACGCCTATGCGGTCTTGTTTCTTTGACTTAATATACTTCTAGAAGGGTTTTGAATTTCGGTTTTCGAGGCCTTCATTTATACATTTGTTTATGTATGTTATTTCTGCTAATTTATATTCCCTTTTACACTGTTTTTGGAATACTTTGAAATCGTTCCACTGTCCAGAATTCTTGGCCATGTTATATAATCGGGCTTTCCTTTTGGACATTTTCTTGAGGTGCTTATTGAACCAAGGTAACGAGGTATTTGGTCTAATAGTTTTGAATGGTATATTTCCAGCCACTGAGGTACTAATGTGTTCTTTGAATGTATCCCACTATAGGTTTATACCTTGTGTGTGTGCATTTGTAATGATTGTTTTACTAAGTTGTTTCATGTCGTCTTTTAATTTATCCCAATTGGCTTTTTTATAGATGAATATTTTTCGAGGCTTTACTTTATTGTGTTGTGGAGCTTGGTCAAGATCTGTTACAACCATTGGCATTGCATGGTCACTAATCCCAGGGATGCTAGAAGATGACTTAACCAGGGATGGATTGTTTGTAAAAACCAGATCAAGGATATTATCTAATCTGGTTGGCTCATTGTGGACTTGAGTCAGGCCATGGTCGGTCATCAAGTCTTACGGTAGAATGCGTGCATTTTGTCCAGAGATTTTTTGTATGTTTATGGGTCAATTCCTTAGAAACTTGGTATGGATGTTCACTGTTCACTACCATAGGAACCTATGACCTGCAATTATAGTTTTGATCAGACGTTTTTTGCTAGAGTTATACCTTTTTTCGTCTTAGAATAATGGCAGGGGGGGGGGGGGGGGGGGGGTATGGACAGGCCCATCCGGGACAGTCACACCTCTAGTGTTATATGTTCCTGAGTAATTTTATACAAGGATTTAGCCGTTTGATATCAAATGTAATCAAATATTGTGAATAATAATAGAAACAAAATTAGATGAATACATTTAAAAATTGAGGTGGGGGGGGATATCCAGGATGGGGGGGGGGGGAGATATCCTAGAGTATCTTCCTGAAAGGAGGGGGGGGGGGGTGTACAGGGGAGGGAAGATATCCTGCTACACCGGTATTAAAGTTCTCTCATTCAAAGTAAAGGAAATATAATATCTGGTAAATTGGTTATTTCTGTTATTTCAGCGCCTTATCATTTTAAAAGACTCAAAGAGATGAGGACACAAAAAAAAGAACAACAGAATACCCGTTGAAGTAGTAGGATGGTACAGAGTTGTGGCAGCCATCCCTGAATATACTTCTTCTTTTCCTAAAAATGTTCTGTTCAAAGTAGTAATCTTTTTTCAATTATAATGACATTACAAAAGCTTTGTGGCCTCACAAGTAAATGTGTAGTTCATGGATGTACAATGTAATAAATATACTATAGTTTTTGTGGTGTGTGGTAAAATAATTGTAAAGTTTTGCTGCTGTCATGCAAAATGGACCAGGCTGAAGACAAAATCTAATCCCACAAAATATCTGTAAAACTGTGCAATAAGCAAATAATAACCTGTAATGTGTCTATTTTAATCTGCAGGGTCAGCCCAACCCCATTAACAAATGTTGATTTGTTTATTTCTGTGAAGGTATAGAGCATGTGTCAATAGTGGTGCACTCCCCTTCACAACCAGCGCCAGCCTCAAAATGGAAATTTGAAGATACACTCTCCTCACAAGAATTTTAGTTCAACATTTGAAGCTATTGAAAAGCTTTAATTGGATCTAACTTCTATGTGTAATTTTGGCTTTAGCGGTATATGTAGTATTATTCGAAAAAAAAAATTTCAAAAGGAACATTTCCCTCATTAAAACTACCAGCCCCTGAATCCTATTCTTGAAAAGTCTTCGAAGTTTTCAATGAAGTACTTTCAAAATCCGGTAAAGAAAACAAATCACAAAAAGGTTTCTGTTTTCATTTTATAACATACTTCCACTGTTAGAGAATCTCAAGTTAACTCTAATGTTAACTTTTTAAGACTGGATTTGCATGTCATTGTGAATTTGGTGAGAAAACAGTTACAACAGTTTCCATTCTCCACACTAGAAATACTCTCAGAGAATCCCCCTCCCTCACATTATGTTCATATAGTTGTGCTCCTAAACAACACCAGAACAAACTAGACTTTATGATTCATGGATGGAGAATCATGGCTTTTCCCGATGAGATTCCATGATTTGTCATGACCCCACAGTGTCTGATAAATTGTTTTTAACTGTCTCACTGAAGTTCCTTCATTGATGTTATGAGAAAGGTGAAGATAGTAGTCTCAAATGACACAGTTTGATAAAAAATTATTTAAGTAAAAACCATCATTAACGGTGGAGTGGGTTAATGTGAATATCGTCGTCCAACAAGTCAATGACCGACAAAAGGAGTTATGTTTCTTTGACACATACCCACAGAGTTCTGTGTCTATTTGAAAATGGTCCATTGTATCTCAAATGTATCCAAAATATTGATGACTGGCAGCTTGTAGAGTGTTAACAAGTGCTAACAGGAATATTTATTCATGCAACTGGTAATCTGTGAACTGTGAATGGTCATTTTTTCTTTAAAACCTACAAGATGTTTTCAGAGAAATCCAGGGAGAACATGAATTTTAAGCTTTTGATGGGTATAATTGTTTATCCATCCCAAAACGGGTTAAGTGTTGTTTTTTGAATACTCTTATTACTTCCAAAAATAATTCTTAGTTAATTCTACTTCCACTTATTTTGATCTCTCCTCTCAACTTCGGGTGCTGTGGGTATGCAAACACAGCCAATTTTATCAACATTTTGATGTTTGAGAACCTGCATAGGGTTAACAAATGCTTAGAGGAATATTTTGTACACGCAACTTGTAATGTCACATTAAGATCTGAGCATGGCCATTTTTTCTTGAAAATATACAAGATGTTTTTAGAGAAATCCTCGGATAATATGAATTTTTAACCTTTTAAGGGGTATGGATCTGTAACCAGCCCTAAACGGGTTAATGCTTGGTTTGATGAATACCTTCATTACTTACAAAAATGATCCTCGGGGAATTCCACTTCCAAAGAAGGAGGTTATGTTTATCTTGCAGGTACACATTGCTTGCAATGGGTGCCCAAGAACAACCCATTTTCTCAAAATTTCTATGCTTTGCAGCCTCGGGAGGGTTTAACTAACGCTTACCGGAATATTTTGTCTATGCAACTTGTAATGTCACTCCAAGACCTGCAAATGGTCAATTTTTCTTGAATACTTACTAGATTTTTTGGAGCAATCCACAGAAAACTGGAATTTTAAGCTTTTAAGGGGTATATCTTAACCAGGCAAAAATGGGTTAAGACCTCGATTTTTGAATACCCTTACTACTTACTAAATTTTTCCCTATCAGTTTTGCATCCGGTAAAAGAAGTTATGTATCTCTGTGGCATTCCCATTTGTTGTTGTTGGTGTCCAAAAACAGACAATTTTTTCAAAATGTTGACATTTAGCAGCCCATGGAGGGTTAACAAATGCTTACTGGAATATTTTATCCATGCAACCGGTAATGTGACTCCAAGACCTATCAATGGTCATTTTCTGTTGAAAACTTACAAGATGTTTGTAACGAAATCCACGGAAAACATGATTTTGTTTAGCTTTTGATGGGTATCGCTATTAACCACCCCAAAAGGGGTTAACGCTTGGGTTTTTGAATACCCTTATTACTTACAAAAATGGTCCTCAGTAAATTCCACTTCCAACAAAGGAGATTATGTGTAACTCTCGGGCATACATTGCGTGCTGTGTGTGTCAGAAAACAGCCCATTTCAACAAAATTATGATGCTTGGCATTCTGTAGAGGGTTAATAAACGCTCAGCGGAATATTTTGTCCACGCAACTTGTAATGTCACACAAACACCTACAAGTAGTCAATTTTTCTTGAAAACCTATGGAATGTATATAGAGAAACCACAGAAAATGGGAATTTTTAGATTTTAAGGGGTCTCTCTCTTTAGCCTGCCCAAAATGGGTTAAGACTTCGTTTTTTGAATACCCTTACTACTTACAAAAATGTTTCCGTATAGATTGTGCGCTCAATAAAAGAAAACACTTTTCTTTGTGGCGTACCCGTTGGGTGCTGTTGGCGTCCAAAACAGCCCATTTTATCACAATTTTGACTTTTAGCAGCCCGTGGAGGGTTAACAAATGCTCACCGCAGTATTTTGTCCATGCAACTTCTATTGTCACATCAAGGCCACATCCAATAAAGGAAGTTATGTTTATCTCTCGTGTATCGTTTGGGTGCTCTGGGGGCCTGGAACCGGCCCATTTCATCAAAATTTCGATGTTTAGCAGTCTGTGGAGGGTTACCATATGCATCGCCTGATACGTCATGTGTATCAAAGGTCGTGGCACAGACAGGTCTAGCAATGATGAAGGTTTAAAAAAAATCTACAAGACGTGTTTCGAGAAAGTGCCGATAAACCCCAAGTTTGACAGTTTTTTGCCAATTCTGACGAAATAAGGGTTAAATCAAAAATTCCGCTTTGGTACATTTTAAGGTTTTGTGCCCCTCTATGCGTGTGCAAAATTTTGTGAAAATCGGTCCGAAAATGGCTTCGGAATCGTGCGGACAAAATGTGTAGAACCCCCCCCCCCCCCAAAAAAAAAAAAAAAAATAATAATTCGAAGAAAAACAATAGTCTTTTCCAGAGGGAAAAGCCTAATTAGAACTGACATAGTTGTAGATAATTAAATTGTTATCCTACCTGGTCTTTATTTGTTGGTTCAAGTTCACATTCAGCATCTTTGGCTATATCATACTGCAAAATAGGTATGAAGTTAACTTTAGCCAATCAATTATATCTGTTCTGCCCACTTTAAAGGACTTCCACCCCTGGCATCAGATGCCAGATCCTCTCTTACCAGTAAAGCAGACTGTAGTAAACATCCCCCACACGCATCTCCTGGGAAAGTGGTTCATCGCTTGTTTGCTGGAGTAAACAAGTTCTGTTTCACTGATAAAATAGTACCCGGTAATGAACACCTGGGGTGGAGGAACTCTAAAGTGGGCACAGCATTGGTATAAATGATTGGATAAACTTGACTTCATACCTGTGCTGTCATAAAGTTACTGCTGAATTCTTATCATTTTCTCCAGATTATGTGATCCTGCAATTTTATGGAGTTACTACTCTTGATTGGCTTGAAAAAAAATTGCATTTTTATAACAAAAATTCAATGCAGCAAATTTTTCCACAATGCAACTAAGAATTTAATCCATACAGTCTTTCTTGGCAAACTCAATGAAGGTTTTATATCGACTCCCCCTACATCATGTCATGTTATTTGAGTTAAATAACCCTTTACCTGACACAAACTGATGATGTCACATACTAAAAATTTCTGAATGACTAAAAATTTACAATTTTTGCCTTGATGACAAAGTTTCTGATCATTCACTGGACTGAGCTTGAAGAGATTGTTCCAATGAGGGGTCATCAGCTATGATTTGAAGTGAAAAATACAAAAAATTGTGAATAGCAATTTATGTGCACAGCATTGGGCTGTTTTGATTGTTAATTCATTTAATAGATTAATGTAGACTTTACCTATGATCTATTTTTAGATACTGATGGGAAATGTCAGGTACCAAAAAAACTTTGGTATGTTAAGATCGAGTTTGTAAGGCATACTGCTATTGCCATGGTACTGTTACCAATACTACAATTTGGGTATACCACAGTGAGGTTTGATATGCACAGTTTTATTGTTTTTCAGGTTTCCCCAAAGTTAAAACATAACAATAAAGTGTAAATTCTTAGTGATTCTGAATTAGAAATTCAGCATATTATTTTATATACCGGTATGTAAAAATGTAGCAGAAGAGAGGATTATTATTATATACCCTATTCTTTTTGCACAATAAATTTGTATAGTTTTCCCTTCCATTACCAACATTGTAGATGTATTCTTGTCACATGGCATTTTGTGTTCTAAGTGTACTCAATTTAAGATTATTTGGTTTTGTTGATTCATTAGCCATTTCTTAAATTCTGTCAAATACTTTAGCACAGGATTGAGAGAAGATAATAAATCCCTGATGTTTTTAGTGCTGGCGAAAGCAAAAACTTCAGTATTCAACAAGCAAATCTACAATTCATTAACAACCAGTATTAGCTATTTACCCAGAGGTTCAGGAACTCAGGGGTCGATTTAATTTTTAAAAATTGTATAGCAGTTTACTAACTTGGATAAATTTTGCTTAGCATTCCCTATTATTTATAGGTTTTTCTCATGTGAAATTGATTAGCTATAGTTGAAAATTGATTAAAAAATCGCTACGCGAATCCAGTTCAATCGAACCCTGCAGGAACTATTGCTTGTTGGGTTCTTAAATTTCTACTTAAAATATCACTTCACAGTTTTAGTATTCTGTGGTGAAACATGCACATTCTTTTTCAGTTCTGCTGTAATGCTATTCAGTTATGCAGATAGTGACACACTACTGAATCACACTGTGTTAACTGTATTATATCCCATTTTCATCATAATAGGATTTACTTTTGAAGTAAAATACTCCTCTGCCCTTTTTTTTTTTTTTTTTTTTTAAAATCATTAAAATTATCAGTCTTCCTATGAAGTGTGTCTAATGGGTGGTGATGGTTTATCCTTATTCCCCTCTCTTCATGAAACTTTGCATTTTTAGATGGTGTAATGCTCACATAAACATATGAAGCCTACCAGAGGTTAACAGTGATGTCAGACCTTAACTTTTCATTGAACCAAACTATGGGATATGTCTCTTATTCTCACTGCAATAGATGCACAAAGTTTGTTTCATTTTGCTTTTAATAAGCAACAACTTTTCCAAACTGTTTCATAATTCCAGGGTGTTATTTGTATGTTGACCTCCTACAGAAATATAAACTGAGTTTTGTTGTTATGAGAATATTATTAATAGAATCATTGTTTCCTATATAAAAACACAACTTAAACTTGATGTTTGAAGTGATAGAATGTATCAGATAATGGTGATATTTGTATCAGGGTGATATTGTAATTTTTCAAAAATAAAAATGTACATCTGCATATATTATTAGTGTGAACATCTTCATTCTCCTACTGAAATACCTTCAACTAGAAACTTGCAAGTTACCCTGCTTTTAAATTCACCAGTGAACAACATTACAGACTCAAGCCTGTCTGTTATGTATTTTTAACAACATTTGAACAGACATGGTTAAAATCTCTTCTGAATGAGTTCAGTGAGGGTTTGCTATGGTCATCACTCTTGATCCATTGTCTGCTGTTTAACTTGTTTTTGAGTCTTCTCCCAAAACACTTCTGCTGTCCCTCCCAGAATTAATATGCCCGGCTTGAAAAGTCGAAGGGGTATCTAGTGGAGACCTCTGTATGTCCATCCATTCATCCATCTGTACCAACATTTTCCCTTGTATCTCAGCCACTGCTACTCCAATTTGAATGATATTTGGTGTTGTGATAGAGCTTCATGAGAGAACAATATCTGTATAGTGTGAGTTTCTTCTACACATTTTTTCCAGAGTTATGGCCCTTTTTCACTCTTTTGACTTAGAAGTCCTCATTGAAGTTTCTTACAACACAAAACAGTCATCCGCGACTGTTAACGGGATGAAAAAACGCTCTGCACTTGCGATCTGTCCCCAGATCTTGCAGAGTATCCCGCTTAGAAACTTCTAGACTAATCCTCTTTTGTGCTCTTTCATGTAAGTAGGAGAGGCCATAACTGCTGTCGGCCCCGGCTGCAGTGTGGAAGGAACGTTTCGATGCGTGTTCCGACTCAATATGGTTTCTCACAACAGACACAGTTGACCCTGACTATTAACGAGATGGAGAGGGTTCTCCAAACGGAGATCTGCCCCCAGATCTAGCCGAGCATCCCGTAGAGAAACTTCTGGCTTCTTCTACATGCACAATTGACCAGACCGACCCAGCACCGTCCGACAGCTCAACACTGGAGTCTGCTCTTGCATTAGCTGGGATGCTGCTAATAGCTGTACAACTGCGACAGAAAGTCCATTCCTGAGGCTTGAGGAGCAGCGGTCTTCTGTTTTTTCAACACTTGCTGCTCCTGGGACGAAGATCCGGAGATAGATCTCTTCTCCGAGCATCCCGTTGATCGATACCTCGGATCGCTAGCTATCGGATGGTCCAACTTGAGGGGCGAAGAATGGCTTCTGTCTTTGCACAGCTGACTGGATATCTGAAGTTGGGTAGCTAGCCTGCGGTTGTGTGTGCTTTAATAACGTAGCGGAGGAAGCCGTGACTGAAGCCGACTCCAGCTGCAGACTAGACAGAGCGTCCTGTGCGGCGAGCGGACGTGAGCTCCGTCTCGTGCAAGTTTCTCATAACAACATTTGGCACCAAATGTTGTTGGGTTAGAGAGGGACCTCTCCCGCTCGCGGCCTCATCAACCTTGCCGAGCTTCCCAACAATAAAACTTCATTTCGGCTTGTGAAACGTAGTGGAGGAAGCCGTGGCTGAAGCCGACCCCGGCTGCAGACTAGACAGAGCATACCGAGCGGTGGGCGGACATATGCTCCGGCTCATGCAAGTTTCTCATAACAAAATTTGGTCCCAAATTAATGTTGTTAGGTTAGAGAGGGGCCTCTCCTGCTCGAAGTCTATCAGACCTCGCCGAGCCTCCCAACAAGAAACTTGCTGACTTCCTCCCTATTTCCGCCCTATTTCCGTCGTCGCTGGGTGAGCTTATTTATATTTAAGTGCATGCTCAACCTACATCTACACTTACCCGGTGTCATGGCTCCCACGGATGGAGTAACCGCTTCACCGGTCGAGCTAGCTGCTTGCAAGAGATTAAGAACACTAACTAGCGGCCTTATCCCTTGCATATCATGAGCACTTTTGCTACCTCTATTTGCCCAACGGAGCGCTACGACGGTAGCACACTTGGATGGGTGTCACAATATCATCACCATCTTCATGTTCCTCTGAAATAGAAACTGAAAAAATGAATTATAATGCAGTGAGAGGCCTGACCTCAGAACATCACCGCCAACAATGTACTGCGACACCCGTCTCCAACATTAGTCATCCCAGTGAATACAAGTATGACAAGAGTCCGCAGAAGTGCATTGACTAAAGTCGATATCACTCCTCCAAACTCGACAACAAAATATATAATTAAGATACATGAATAATAGCAATCAAAATTAAATTCAAAATATTTTTTGAAAAAAGTTTTTGGGGAAAAAATGCCTAAGTTCCCAAAGGGAACATTAAGAGCCCAAAGGCATCCCAATAGAGCCTAAGTGTGGACAAAATCCAAATTTATTGAGCTGCACTACCGGAATAATAATCCATGTATCCTACAGTAATTCTACAGTAATAGAATATAAAATACTATCTATATATGAGGACGTTGTTAATGTAAACAACGTCAATGAAAAAAACGGAAACAAAACATCAGGCACACAAAAAGGCCCAAAGTCAGAAACCAATTTAAATGCTACCAGATGCAAAGCTAGATCTTCATACGAAGAAAAAATGATACATTGGATAGAAGATGCAAGACTAAACGACCTAACAACCCTAGGGTGAGGACGCAACCATGAGGAAAAACAGAATAAATATTCTGTAATACATGTTAAACACCCAAGAAATTTAATAAAAAATTTCAATAAAAAATAGCCAAAAAGCTTAAGAGTTTAACAGGAAGGGTTCATGGAAGGATAGGGAAGGAATACTTAACAAACAGTGGAATAATCATTATCAAAAATGATGGCGTCAGGCAAATGTCCCGAAATTGGGAAACATGAAATAATTTTATAATTATTATAAAGTTACAGCCCTGAACGTCGAAAACCACTGTTGAACACTTCCATTATCCAATAACAGCCTTGGATCCACCAATTCTTGCATTGATTTGTGTCTGGCATCCTCAAAACAGGAGATTTTAAAGCACAGATGTCAGTTCATTGTTGCTGACTTTAGGGCCAAACAAAGAATGATGTTGGCGCCAATTCCGGTCACTTCCTAACGGCTGCGCATGCGCGGAGAGTAAAAGTATGAAGGACCAGATAGGACTTTTAATTTTCGGTTTTGCAAGCAAATTTTGGGGATGGGGGTACAAAATTTGTGTTCGGCCCTTGATAACTTTGAGTTTGCACCAGCAAGCTAGTCTGGGCCATTTGGTTTATAGTATAAAAATAAGGAAATGCCATTGGTCTGTGTTAGTGTACCGTGTGAGGGGAGGGAGATGGAGGGTGGAATTGAAATAGTGCAGTCAAAAATTTGTAAAATGTCATCTTCTCCAGAATCACCAATCAGGGTCATTTAATATTTGATATTCAGCATCTGGGGTGGGAGGTACAAGCTTGTTGAAATTAAGCCCCCCCCCCCCCACCTCCCCCCTCAGTTCATATTTAGGCTCAATACAGAAGCCCAGGTTTCAACTTGATGCAATATGAGAAGTACTCTTTAGAAAAAAAAATCTTCTCCAGAAATACCAGTCCACAATCATTTGATATTTGGTATACAACTTGCAGTGAGCTGAGCTAAAAACAAGGTAGAATTGCTAAGGTTAAAACTTCAAGCCTATTTTTAGAAGGATAGAACAGTAAATAAAATTGACATGGGGTTACAGAATAGCAGATAATATGGGTGAGGGCAAATGTTCACGTGGTACATATGCGGGTTGGCAGGTGTCCAGATTCCAAAGTTCTTATTGGAGTATGTTCATGTCTCTCATAGACATTTCCCCAGACTGACATTACCCCATACTGAGTGGGAGGACATTTCCCCAGGCTGTTTTTTTCTAGAAAAGCGGACACTTCTCCAGAATTGTTTGGCTATGTTTTAATAACAAGGTATTCATTGAAAATAGAATGTTTTCATTCTTGGATTTTCACTTTAAAAACATTTCCACAATCCAGTATAAGTATTTCCATTAGTTACTTGAATTCTGCACCCCATATAATATGTAACTAACTATCCCTGTGCATTTTTACAGCCTCAGTCAGTGCATATTTTCGTGTTGTGTGTGATATGGCAGCACATCAACAAATCCTGTGCAATGCCTATGGTTAGTCAGAGTATATTAGCTTACCAGTGTAGACATTCTTTTCTTTCTGGTTATAAATAAGATGATCTCTATTTTGCGTCTAACCCTGTGCATTGCACAGCCTTAGTGAGTGTACAGTTTCATGTACATATAGCCCATCATATGGCAGTTACCAATTTTTTATTTCCAGAAAGTGTTAGTCACACTTTTTGGTTATAAATGAAAGTGTCAATGACACTGTAGCTCAACTTGTGTAAGACATGTACATGTATAGTATGTGACAGAGCAATGACACACATCTAGGTAATGACCTGATAACAAAGGTACATGTAAAGTATTGTAATGGTCTGTACATAAATACTGACCGTAGCCTGTAACAAATGTACAGGTAAAGTATTGTAAAGGTGGGTGACAGTTAGATGCCTCTAGCCAGAGCCGTATTGAAATGTGCACTTACTGTGTATAAGTAGCACTAATAAATCAAAGTTTGTCTAATTGGTCGCCAGCAGACATTTTGAAATTTCGGCCGCACCCAAAAACACTCGTTCTCGTCCCAAGCTGATAACAAAGGTACGCAAGAAGTTTCGTGAAGATCGCTTCATAAATACAGCCTCTAGCCCAAGTCGTATTGACATGTGTACTAACTGTGTATAAGTTGCACTGAATAAATCAAAGTTCATCTAATTTATGCACGAGAAACGAACCTGTATTATATGTGATGTATTCCATGTTACTAAACATTCATACAAAAATTTATTCAAATCAGAACCTTCATATAGAAGTTCTGTACAAAAAACTAATTGCACCTAATTTTGGTATAAAATGGCCACCAGCAGCCATCTTGAATTTCAGGCCGCACCCAAGAACACTCGTTCTAGTCCCAAGGTGATAACAAAGGTACCCAAGAAGTTTTGTGAAGATTGGTTCATAAATACAGCTTCTAGGTCTGAGCCGTATTGACATGTGCACTTACTGTGTATTAAGTAGCACTGAATAAATCAAAGTTCATCTAATTTGCATAATTTCTGCATGAGAAAAAAACCTGTATTATATGTGATGTATTCCATGTTACTAAACATTCACTCAAAAATTTATTCAACTCAGAAGTTTGATACAGAAGTTCTGTACAAAAACTGATTGCACTAATTTCAGTACAAAAAGGCTGCTGGTGGCCATCTTGAAGTTCGGAGCGCACCCCGAAACACTCATTCTCGTCCCACGGTGATAATAAAGGTACCCAAGAAGTTTAGTGAAGAACGGTTCATAAATACGGCCTTGAGCCCGAGCCGTATTGAATTGATGAACGGACAGATGGACGACGAGCCATGACAAAACCTCAAATCTGACTACGTCTGAGTTGAGCTAAAAAAAAACTTTCATTATTCACTGAGTAACTAACGCTGTAAACTGTGCAGTCTTAGTGTAAATCTCATCTAAAGCAACTCTTCTCTCTCACATTGTTTACTGTTGTCCTTCACATTGTTTACTGTTGTACTTCACATTGTTCACATTGTTTACTATTGTACTTAATCACAGAAAGGAGACAGCTTACACATCATGCTAAGGCTTTCTGCTGAATTCTTTTTCCTGCAAAACTTGTATAAATAATGTGTAATGCATGAAATGTATTCTCAGAAATAACATTTTGTTTAAACTAAAACAACTCTTTACCCAACATAATGGCCAAAGCCAGCCAGTAATATTTTCAAAAAGTATTTAAACTCCACTATGACCTCTCATTGCAATGGATTGTGGAAAGTTTTTTTTTAGTGAATTCCCCAAAATAAAAACATATTCTCTATTAAATTTGTTTAGGGTTAATTTGTTTTTAGTTCTTGTTTGTTTTGTATTTATAACAATTCCAATGTCCGTGAACACTTGGGGAAATTCCACTGCAGAAGTGTTTGCCTGGGGTAATGTCTGGCATTCTTTTCATCAACGATAAAAAAAATCTAGTTAGAGGTTTGAACAATTTGTCAGCATTTTAAGTCCATCTTTAAACTTGTCTCACTGTCATTGTTGCTTTGCAAATGTATGTTTTTCAGTGCAAAGTGAGCCGTGAACAAAAGAAATTTTTCATAGCAAAAAACACAAGGTATTATGATTATTGATAATAATTAATATTATAATAAATAATATAATTCAGATGAATTCTGTGTGAATAAAATATTCCAGCAGAAAATAAATCTTACTTCAATAAATTGTTCCAGTTATCATATTTAATGAACTTGAACACTTTACCCAACACAGACGATATCAAAATTTATTATTGTAAATATCATTTTTAAAACATTTTCAAAAAATTTCAACAAAACCATATCATGTGACCCCTCATTGGAACAAGCTCGATGAGCTCGTTCCAAAGAGGAGTCACATGATATGGTTTTGTTGAAATTTTTTGAAAAATATTTTTTCTGCTGCTGAATTTGCATATTACGTGGGCGGATGTGGCCGATTCGTTGGGTAAAGGGTTAATGAGTGTTACTTTTAGTAAGCTGCAATCTACAAAAGTTCACACCTTGTATCTTTTTTAGAACCTACCTGTGGTAGCATCTTAGTCCAGTCACAGTGAATCGTTGGCGAGGGTGTGATAGTCACTTTAATTATGCAGAAAGCATTTTTGACAGTATCAAGTTCATCAGTGTAAAAAAATCTGTTTAAGTAGGCTATTAACCTGTCTACCAGAATCAACTGAAAGATACACAACAGTATTTGAATATTTATTTATTTATTGGTGATTAAGGTCAAATACTTCTGCACACTGGCTAATTGTGACAGCAATATGGAAATAAAGTCAAGTTTAGTCAATCGTTTATGCCCATGTTGCCCCTTTTAGAGGGCTTCCACCCCAAGCACTGGTGACTGGGTCCTATTTTACCAGCAAAACAGAGCTTGTTTACCACAGTAGACGGGAGTGGTGGTGGAGAAGCCCATTTGGCACCCTCTGAATCTATGCCACTAAAACAAATAAGAGAACCTTAACTGTTCATGTCTATAAACAACTTGTTTTGGCTTACACCGAATGAGCCAATTTTAGATGGATAATATTGTGGTGTCTGCAGTATGAAACAATACATCTTCTGAAATAGCAGTGTTTTATTTTGCAACTAACATTTTGGCTGCTCATACATGTGGCTGTCTTCACAAATGACTATTGGATGGATGTTCCCTTTTCTCTTCGAAGGAGCAGGGATGCCAAGAGTGAGGATGGTCCCTGGGAGCAATGTGTAAAATGGGCCTGCGAGCACCAAAGCTTTAAAATGATAAGCAGGGGCTCTGCACCCCCCCCCCCCAAAGAACTTTGAAATTAGCGCTAGAAGAAGCATTCTCCTGCAGTTTCTTGATAATATCTACTCCATTATTTCCTTACAATTTGGGTAATTTATTACCTGTATTTCTGTGTATGGTGCATTTTTCTCAAAAGATAATCATGGCCACCATGATGCAGGAAAGATAGATGGAAAACCAACAAACTGGACAAATGTTTTTTTTATATGAATGGAACCTGGTGAGGAATGCAACTATGTACTCTTGCCACCTCCATCAGTGTTGGAGGCCTGTACCAAGAAGCCTTCCAACGACTTTCAGCTCAAACAGATGGATAAGTCAACTTGCCCCTTTACCCCTCCCCCCCCCCCCCCCCAGTGTGAAGGAGAGATGGGGGTCACATTGTCTTCAAGTTAACAAGAGGCCCCAAGGGGCCTTAATCACTCACACTCACCCGACAAAGTGGTTCAAAGATGTATTTTGGGTCACATTCAGTTAGTTATAGTCCATCAACACTACAGAGGAATAAAGTCAAGAAATTAGTCACTACTCTGGTGTCCATGTCAGATGATTATCACAGGTCTTCCTGACTGCTTCCAATTCCATTAGCTGGAGACAAGCACTGCCAAACTTCCAAAGGTTATGACACCACAACTCAGGGACCAGCCGTGAGGGCGACTAGGGCGATTAAGTCGCCCTTCTAAGCCCAAAGTCGCCTAGAAAAATAGTCGGGGCGATTACAAGTCGCCTTCTAAAAATTGGCCAAAATGAGAAAAGGCTGAACTGAGTGATGCGAGGTTTACATGAAAACGAGTATTTTCAAAAATCGAATGTGCTCGAGTGTGATAAATGGGCATTTTAATTCGTCAAATAAACGTCCATTTATTTAAAATCACACGACAAGCAATTGTCCATTGTCGCTTTTGGCGGATTTTTTTATTTCTATTTTGTTGCGTTCCCGGCCAGTCGGAGCTTCAAGTGTCGAAACGAAAATAGGTGACTTACGCGACTCAACAAAACAACCCAGTTTGAAAGTAGGTTACGTCGCTTAGGATGCCGAAAATGTATACACAACGGACGTATTTTATAACACATTATTTTCATTTCGATTTGCTGACGACTGTTAACTGTTGGGCTGTCTATTTCCAGAAAAACACGAATGGAATTGGAACACATGAAAAAAAGCTTTAGTGATGTCAAGAAAAGCTTTGTACAGGACAGGACACAAGTGTGCATGTGGACGATCTTGAAAAAGGGTCCTCCTAAACATCGGAATGACATGAAATGACGCGGAATTACACCGGAATGCCATAAAAATGATGCAGAATGACATTTCTTTTACAAAATACTCGACCCCAGCATGTATTTTGTTTATTAACTAACAAAGTACCTCCCAAGCAACCTTCTTACATCTGGTTCTGTTCACCCTTTCAGACTTAGGAAATTATTAGCTTAGTAGACATTGTTGAAAGGCAACCACAGGAGGGGGATGGGGGATTGGCACGAAGAAGAGGTGAGGGGGTCATGAAGGAGAAGGTAGCAGTGGGGGATTTTCAGTCAATAATTACATTGTGATTTTTTAACCTGGCACAGATGCATCATAGACAACTGGACCTGGATTATTTGTACGTTAATGGAGGACCATAAATTGAAAATATGAAGGGGCGGCGGGGGTGGTACATGAATATTCTTAATTTTCCCACTTGCCTATGAAGTCTCCCTACATGACTCTGCAGTCTCCCTATTTTTTCTGGAGGGAGACTTGAAGTCTCCCTAAAATTCCCCCCTAGGCTGGTCCCTGCCACAACTCCTCCTCCCCTCCCCCCCCCCCCCAATCGAAAGCCATATTAACCCAGCGACTCAATTTCAACAAATATCAAAAGATTATAATAGCTGGTTCTGGAGAAGAAGATTTTTAATATTGCACTAAGTTAAAAAAGTCCAAATACTAACCCAGGTATACGATTTGAACAAACTTGAATCTGACCCCCTCCCCCTAAATGTTGTACACCAAATATGAAAGCATTCTCACTGGTGGATCTGAAGAAGAAGATTTTCAAAGAAATTCCCTCATATTGCACTAAGTTAATATTCAGGCTCCTATAGGGAGCCCAAATATTAACCCAGGGACTCGATTTGAATAAACTTGAATCTGAATCCCCTAGAGATGTTGTATACCAAATATGAAAGGATTCTAACTGGTGGATCGGAAAAAGATTTTTAAAGAAATTTCCTCACAATTCACTAAGTTAAAATACAGGTTCCCATAGGAACCCAAATATTAACTCAGGGACATGATTTGAACAAACTTGAGTCTAACCAACCTAGAGATGTTGTATAATAAATATGAAAGGATTATGACTGGTGAATCGGAAGAAAATTTTTAAAGAAATTCCCTCATATTGCACCAAGTTAAAATTCGGGCTCCCCTAGAGAGCCCAAATATGAACCCATTTTGAAAAAAACTTGAATCTGACCCTGCTGGAGATGTTGTATACAAAATATGAAAGGATTCTAACTGGTGGATCTGAAGAACAACATTTTTAAAGAAATTCCCTCAAATTGCACCAAGTTAAACTTTGGGCTCCAATAGAGAGCCCAAATACTAACTAAGGGATTCAATTTGAATATCTTGAATCTGATCCCCTTAGAGATGTTGTATACCAAATATGAAAGCATTCTGACTGGTGGATCTGAAGAAGAAGATTTTTAAAGATATTTCACCAAATTAAAATTCAGGCTCCTACAGAGAGCCCAATTATTAACCTAGGGATTCGATTTGAACAAACTTGAATCTGACACCCCCTAGAGATGTTGTATACCAAATATCAAAAGATTCTAATTGATGGTCCTGGAGAAGAAGATATTTTTAATTTTTGAAACCAATTTATGGGTGCTATCAGGGTAATGCCCCTCGCGGTGCCCAGTGGGCATGGCAACTTTATTTGCACAAACTTGAATTGACATATGATAAGGAACATGTACATCAAATTTGGTTCAATTCGGCCCTGTGGTTTATGAGAAGTTGTAAAGATCAAGCCGGATGGACAGACAGACAAAAAGTGATCACTTAAGCTCTCCCTGACTTTCAGTCAGGTGATCTAAGAAAAAAGGTAGTAAATAAACTTGATCGAGTTATTTGTGTTCAAAGCACACAATGGTGTATCCCCGCATTTCCTTAGCAACACCTTAGCATAGTCTTAATGTTTCGAATTAATACCCTATGAGCATTTTGATGAAAACTGATTTTCTAACGATAAAAGTAGTTCCACTGGAACCACCGGGGGCAAATCAAAATTCCAAAACCTTCATGCACATCTAGAGATGTTACCTGAACGCATTAGCATAGTTTAAATGTTTCGAATTAAATACCCCAGGAGCCTTTCGATGAAAACTGATTTTCTTACGATGAAAGTCATTCCACTGGAACCACTGGGGGCCGAATCAAAATTCCGAAACCTTCATGCACATCTAGAGATGTTACCTGAACACATTAGCATAGTTTAAACATTTCGAATTAAATACCCTGGGAGCCTTTCGATGAAAACTGATTTTCTAACGATAAAAGTGGTTTCACTGGAACCACCGGGGGCAAAATCATAATTCCGAAACCTTCATGCACATCTAGAGATGTTACCTGAACACATTAGCATAGTTTAAATGTTTCGAATTAAATACCCTAGGAGCCTTTCGATGAAAACTGATTTTCTAATGATAAAAGTGGTTCCACTGGAACCACCAGGGGCAAAATCAAAATTCTGAAACCTTCATGCACATTTAGAGATGTTACCTGAACACATTAGCATAGCTTAAACGTTTCGAATTGAATACCCTAGGAGCCTTTCGATGAAAACTGATTTTCTAATGATAAAACTGGTCCCACTGGAACCACCGGGGGCAAAATCAAAATTCCGAAACCTTCATACACATCTAGAGATATTATCTGACCACATTAGCATAGTTTAAATGTTT
Source organism: Pictodentalium vernedei (assembly GCA_031216915.1). Classification (NCBI taxonomy): domain Eukaryota; kingdom Metazoa; phylum Mollusca; class Scaphopoda; order Dentaliida; family Dentaliidae; genus Pictodentalium; species Pictodentalium vernedei. The sequence continues at coordinate 577,230,560 of CM062296.1, forward strand.
CGAATTGAATACCCTAGGAGTCTTTCGATGAAAACTGATTTTCTAACGATGAAAGTGGTTCCACTGGAACCACCGGGAGCAAAATCAAAATTCCGAAACCTTCATGCACATCTAGAGATGTTACCTGAACACATTAGCATAGTTTAAATGTTTCGAATTAAATACCCTAGGAGCCTTTCGATGAAAACTGATTTTCTAACGATAAAAGTGGTTCCACTGGAAACACCGGGGGCAAAATCAAAATTCCGAAACCTTCATGCACATCTAGAGATGTTACCTGAACACATTAGCATAGTTTAAACATTTCGAATTGAATACCCTGGGAGCCTTTCGATGAAAACTGATTTTCTAACGATAAAAGTGGTTCCACTGGAACCACCAGGGGCAAAATAAAAATTCCGAAACCTTCATGCACGTCTAGAGATGTTACCTGAACACATTAGCATAGTTTAAACGTTTCAAATTGAATACCCTTGGAGCCTTTCGATGAAAACTGATTTTCTAACGATTATAGTGGTGCCACTGGACCCACCGGAGGCCAAATCAAAATTCCGAAACCTTCATGCACATCTAGAGTTGCTACCTGAACACATTAGCATAGTTTAAACATTTCGAATTAAATACCCTAGGAGCCTTTTGATGAAAACTGATTTTCTAACAATAAAAGTGGTTCCACTGGAACCACCGGGGGCCGAATCAAAATTCCGAAACCTTCATGCACACCTAGAGTTGCTATCTGAACACATTAGCATAGTTTAAGCCCTTCGAATTAATTACCCTAGGAGCCTTTCGATGAAAACTGATTTTCTAACGATAAAAGTGGTTCCACTGGAACCACCGGGGGCAAAATCAAAATTCCGAAACCTTCATGCACATCCAGAGATGTTACCTGAACACATTAGCATAGTTTAAGCATTTCGAATTAAAAGCCCTAGGAGCCTTTCGATGAAAACTGATTTTCTAACGATAAAAGTGGTTCCACTGGAACCACCGGGGGCAAAATAAAAATTCCGAAACCTTCATGCACATCTAGAGATGTTACCTGAACACATTAGCATAGTTTAAATGTTTCGAATTGAATATCCTAGGAGTCTTTCGATGAAAACTGATCTTCTAACGATAAAATTGGGGGGCCGAATCAAAATTCTGAAACCTTCATGCACATCTAGAGATGTTACCTGAACACATTAGCATAGCTTGAACGTTTCGAATTGAATACCCTAGGAGCCTTTCGATGAAAACTGATTTTCTAACGATAAAAGTGGTTCCACTGGAACCACCGGGGGCAAAATCAAAATTCCAAAACCTTTATGCACATCTAGAGATGTCACCTGAACATATTAGCATAGTTTAAGCATTTCGAATTAAATACCCTAGGAGCCTTTCGATGAAAACTGATTTTCTAAAAATAAAAGCGGTTCCACTGGAACCACCGGGGGCCGAATCAAAATTCCGAAACCTTCATGTACATCTAGAGATGTTACCTGAACACATTAGCATAGTTTAAATGTTTTGAATTGAATACCCAAGGAGCCTTTCGATGAAAACTGATTTTCTAACGATAAAAGTGGTTCCACTGGAACCACCGGGGGCAGAATCAAAATTCCGAAACCTTCATGCACATCTAGAGATGTTACCTGAACACATTAGCATAGTTTAAACATTTCGAATTGAATACCCTAGGAGCCTTTCGATGAAAACTGATTTTCTAACGATAAAAGTGGTTCCACTGGAACCACCAGGGGGCAAAATCAAAATTCCGAAACCTTCATGCACATCTAGAGATGTTACCTGAACACATTAGCATAGTTTAAACGTTTCAAATTGAATACCCTAGGAGTCTTTTGATGAAAACTGATTTTCTAACGATAAAAGTGGTTCTACTGGAACCACCGGGGGCAAAATCAAAATTCCGAAACCTTCATGCACATCTAGAGATGTTACCTGAACACATTAGCATAGTTTAAACGTTTCGAATTGAATACCCTAGGAGCCTTTCGATGAAAACTGATTTTCTAACGATAAAAGTGGTTCCACTGGAACCACCGGGGGCAAAATCAAAATTCCGAAACCTTCATGCACATCTAGAGATGTTACCTGAACACATTAGCATTGTTTAAACGTTTCGAATAGAATACCCTAGGAGCCTTTCGATGAAAACTGATTTTCTAAAGATAAAAGTGGTTCCACTGGAACCACCTGGGGCAAAATCAAAATTCCGAAACCTTCATGCACATCTAGAGATGTTACCTGAACACATTAGCATAGTTTAAACATTTCGAATTGAATACCCTAGGAGCCTTTCGATGAAAACTGATTTTCTAACGATAAAAGTGGTTCCACTGGAACCACCAGGGGGCAAAATCAAAATTCCGAAACCTTCATGCACATCTAGAGATGTTACCTGAACACATTAGCATAGTTTAAACGTTTCAAATTGAATACCCTAGGAGTCTTTTGATGAAAACTGATTTTCTAACGATAAAAGTGGTTCCACTGGACCCACCGGAGGCCGAATCAAAATTCCGAAACCTTCATGCACATCTAGAGTTGCTACCTGAACACATTAGCATAGTTTAAACATTTCGAATTAAATACCCTAGGAGCCTTTCGATGAAAACTGATTTTCTAACAATAGAAGTGGTTCCACTGGAACCACCGGGGGCCGAATCAAAATTCCGAAACCTTCATGCACACCTAGAGTTGCTACCTGAACACATTAGCATAGTTTAAGCCCTTCGAATTAATTACCCTATGAGCCTTTCGATGAAAACTGATTTTCTAACGATAAAAGTGGTTCCACTGGAACCACCGGGGGCAAAATCAAAATTCCAAAACCTTCATGCACATCTAGAGATGTTACCTGAACACATTAGCATAGTTTAAATGTTTCGAATTGAATATCCTAGGAGCCTTTCGATGAAAACTGATTTTCTAACAATAAAAGTGGTTCCACTGGAACCACCGGGGGCAAAATCAAAATTCCGAAACCTTCATGCACATCTAGAGATGTTACCTGAACACATTAGCATAATTTAAACGTTTTGAATTGAGTACCCTTGGAGTCTTTCGATGAAAACTGATCTTCTAACGATAAAATTGGGGGGGGCCGAATCAAAATTCCGAAACCTTCATGCACATCTAGAGATGTTACCTGAACACATTAGCATAGCTTAAACGTTTCGAATTGAATACCCTAGGAGCCTCTTGATGAAAACTGATTTTCTAACGATAAAAGTGGTTCCACTGGAACCACCGGGGGCAAAATCAAAATTCCAAAACCTTTATGCACATCTAGAGATGTCACCTGAACACATTAGCATAGTTTAAGCATTTCGAATTAAATACCCTAGGAGCCTTTCGATGAAAACTGATTTTCTAAAATCAAAATTCCGAAACCTTCATGCACATCTAGAGATGTTACCTGAACACATTAGCATAATTTAAATGTTTTGAATTGAATACCCAAGGAGCCTTTCGATGAAAACTGATTTTCTAACAATAAAAGTGGTTCCACTGGAACCACCGGGGGGCAAAATCAAAATTCCGAAACCTTCATGCACATCTAGAGATGTTACCTGAACACATTAGCATAGTTTAAACGTTTCAAATTGAATACCCTAGGAGCCTTTCGATGAAAACTGATTTTCTAACGATAAAAGTGGTTCTACTGGAACCACCGGGGGCAAAATCAAAATTCCGAAACCTTCATGCACATCTAGAGATGTTACCTGAACACATTAGCATAGTTTAAACGTTTCGAATTGAATACCCTAGGAGCCTTTCGATGAAAACTGATTTTCTAACGATAAAAGTGGTTCCACTGGAACCACCGGGGGCAAAATCAAAATTCCGAAACCTTCATGCACATCTAGAGATGTTACCTGAACACATTAGCATAGTTTAAGTGCTTCAAATTAAATACCCTAGGAGCCTTTCGATGAAAACTGATTTTCTAATGATAAAAGTGGTTCCACTGGAACCACCGGGGGCAAAATCAAAATTCCGAAACCTTCATGCACATCTGGAGATGTTACCTGAACACATTACCATAGTTTAAACGTTTCAAACTGAATACCCTAGGAGCCTTTCAGGGTGTGATGTATGGATGGATGGACGGACGGACGGACGTACGGATGGACGTACGTACGGACAGAGATCACGACAATATCCCCGCATTTTTGAAAATGCGGGGATAATAAATAGATCCAGCAGTGTCAGTCAAGTTAATCATTCCAAAATTGGCATAACTATTAAGTAATATCACACACCAGAGCTTGGCTCATGTTTTAAATGGACTGTAAAAATTATGAATTGATCCATTCCTGCTAATTTTAGTGATTGAAACTGTGTGAATGATTCGCTAAAAAGCATAAGATTGCGTGCAGGAGAACAATTGGGAAACCTTCATGTTATAATTGGTCAAACATGACATGGGTCACATCCCTATTATATCTGAAGATAGATTGGGTCTGTTTTTCAATTTGTCTTAAATTCACATTGGCAGCCAGAAAGAATTTGTAGAATTTGTACATTATATGAGACACTGATACTGTTTTATTAGTAAGATAAAATGTGTGGCACCTTGAAACCCAGGTGAACAGGTAGCATTGTCAACACTCGGTCTTTTTATTTTTTAAAATAATCGAGAGTTTACCCTCTGCCTACCTTGTCATAATGAATGAATGAATCTTTATTTAGCAGTATACAACAAAAAACAAAAAATTATACATGCATCATTATAGAACAAAAATATACATACATAATTATAGAACAAAAATAATCTAATAAACCTGTATACCACAGGGAGATGGCATAGCCTGATTGGCTGTCTACCTGTCGTCTCCCGGGGATTATATCGCGCAACATTGGAATCGGACTGTCCAACAACCGTTCATCTATACTTAGTCTTGGTTGCTGGTGGCTTGTGTAACTCACACAATTTAGTTAAGAGACAAGAATTGAGTTAACCCTTTACCCAACATGAAAAGCAGACGACACTTGCAAAAAACCCCCAAAAACCTTTTGAATAACTATTTTCTTTCATTCCCAAGAACACAGATCCCCCCCCCCCCCTCCCCCCACCGGAACGAGCTTGACGAACTCGCTCCAATGAGGGGCCATAACTCATGCTCCTGAGACAAAAAACGAAAGAAATAATGAAAACTGATTGGCAATTTTTGAGAATAGCGCTGGCCGGCCCCGGCCGCCACTTTGGGCAAAGGGTCAAGAGACGAGAATTTGTCCAGTCGTATACAGTACCAGCAGAAATGTGTCAATAGTGACTACTTCTCCCTCTTTGACAACTCCAAACCCCGACGCCACTCCGTGGGGTGCTCTCAGAGAGAGACTCCCATGGACCGACGCTGAGAGTTGGAGTCCTCAACAGGAGTAGACCAGGTTCAAAATTCCCCTATTGCCATTTCACTGCCCACGTCTGTCGGCTCTGCGCTTAGAAAGCTTTAAATTTGTGTTACCTTGAAAATGCATAAAAATGAAAATGAAAAATGCATACCCACTCGGTTTAATCAGAAAATATTCTACCTATTGTTAAAAGCACAGTCGGTACAGTAAAGATTATTACAGTCGATGTTGTTGGAGTATTGGGACAATAATTTTGTGATTAATTGTTTTTTAAAAATGTTTTTGTTGTTTATATTACATAAATCAAGGTCTAAATCATTCCAGAGTTTGGGATACACGTGTGTTGGAAAATTCTCAAGAGACCTTGTCCTTGTTCTAACAATTTGGAGAGTATCTCTCCTACTAGCTCTACCCGTAGTATTGACTACTGGGTGGAAATAATGTCTAAAGGATTCTGGCAGGTTATCGTGATTACAGTCAAAAATGAACAGGCACGCGTGGAGCTTGAAGAGATCATTTACTTTAAGAATCTAATTTTCCCGAAAGAGGGGATCAGTGTGTGCATTATATTTCTTATTGTTTATTATGCAGATGGAGCATTTCTGAAGAAGAAGTATCTTTTTGGTCGTTCTAGCATTACCCCATACGTTTATCCCATACACTAAATGTGTGTGTATCAGGGCATAATAAAGTGTTTTCAGAGCTTCACGGGGAAGCGTGGTCTTCACTCTATTTAGTGCGAAATTTGGCCAAGCAATCTTTGAAGAGAGTTGAGATATATGATGTTTGTAAGATAAACTATCATCAATATGTATTCCTAAGAATTTAAGAGATTTTTCTGTATTATTTGAACCTACTCTACTTATGATTTGGCCATTTATTAATATATTTTGGTGAATTGTTGTTTTATTTTTGGCGGAAGGGTTGATTAAAATATATTTAGATTTTGTTGCATTTAGTACAAGTTGATTCGCACAACACCATTCAAACACTTTTTCAAACTCTTTATTTATGAGTTGAACCAATTGATTTGGGTCTGGACCCGAAGAAAGCCCAGTAGTGTCATCAGCAAAAGATAGGAGATTTAGGCATGCAGCATGATAGATGTCATTGACATATATCAGGAACAGTGTTGGGCCGAGTATCGAGGATTGTAGAACTCCGTGTGATATTTTTGCTCTGTCAGATGTATGGTCATCGCATGCAACATACTGTGACCTAACAGATAAATAGCTTTTAAACCAGTCATTACCCAAACCTCTTATACCGTATCTATATAGTTTATTTATTAAAATGTCACGGTTTATTGTATCTAAAAATAACGCAAGTGTGCTGTTTTTGCTTCTTTTATTATTTTCTTCTGATATAGTTTTCAACAATTGCATGACAGGATGCACCGTACTATGATTTTTCCTAAAACCGTACTGATTTGGATGTAGGATACTAAAACGATTTAAGTATTTTAAAAGTCTTACTTACGTAAGTTTTTCTAACACTTTTAAGAATGTCGGAAGAATTCTAATGGGTCTCTAATTTGTAAAGTTATGTTTGTCGCCTGCTTTAAATATTGGAATAACTTTTGCGATTTTCATTTTGTCTGGAACAGTGTCACATGAAAACGAACAATTGAAGATGTGTGTTAATGGGTTAACGATGGGGTCAATAGTTTGCTTAAGTAGATTTGAACTAATATCATCACAATCTTTGCTTCCTTTTGACTTTAGGGATTTAACAATATTCATAATTTCAAGATCACATGTAGGGCTTATGTAAAAATTATTAGTACAATTTGCCTCCATGACTCGTGAAATGACTTATTAGTACCAGGTATTTTATCACTTGTTCGTTTTCCTATATTTGCAAAGTAAGTATTGAATTCTCTAGTTATTTCTGTCGGGTCACTTATTTCTTTATCATTATGTATTAAAATTTGAGGTAAGTTGGTTGTTCCGTTGAACTTTTTAATGACGTCATTTAGTATTTGCCATGTTTTACGCCTGTTAAATTTGTGCTCGTTTAGAATACTTTTAAAATAACTTGCTTTGCATTGCTTTTTCACTTTATTAAATATTTTACAGTGGTTTTTGTAGTTTTTTATATTAAGTTCAGTTGGGTTTTTAACTTTTTATTATAAAATTTGCTTTTATTATTAGATGAGACAACTAACCCTCTTGTCATCCAGGGTTGCCTCTTTATGAATTTTTGATGAGTACCGACACATATTCGGGGGAAAGCCGCATCAAATAATCCTAGATATATATGTAAAAAATTGTTATAAGCCATGTTTGGGTTATCTGAACACATAACAGAGGAAAAATCACATTGTGATAGAAGTAGTTTGAAGTTTGCAATAGTTTCAGTATTTACCTTTCGAGTCCATGAATATGATTCTTTCTTTGTTTTGAGGGGCACAGTTTCCGCGTGAAAAGTACCAAAGTGGTCGGAGACGTCAGTTATTATTATCCCCGATACTGCAGTGGATAAAATATTGTTAGTAAATATGTGGTTGATGAGTGTGGCTGAATGTGTAGTTAAGCGGGTGGGTTTAGTAATGACAGGTAAAAATCCCTGGCTGAACATTTGGTTGATATAATTATCTGTTTTGGTGTTGGAGTCATATTTAAGTAGATCAATATTAATATCGCCCATTATATAGGAAGATACATTTTCCTGATTTGTCAGTTATTTCATTTAGTTTGTTTAAGAAGATATCACTGTCCGCTTTCGGTGGTGTGTTAGGTCTGTAAATTACCCCAATGATTCTCCGAGATTTATTAACATTAATTTCGATAAAAAGAGATTCTATATCCTATATTTTGAATAGGATTCTCACAACTTGTGACGTATTGGGCTGTGGTATACATTCACCTAACTTTTTTCCTTTCTGTTTTTGTTGTCAATATTTTCATTTTCCTTTTTAGCTCAACTTTGACGTCCCTCTGTCTGTCTGTCCGTCAACAATTCAATACAGCTCGGGCTAGAGGCCGTATTTATGAACCGATCTTTACGAAACTTCTTGGGTACCTTTGTTATCACCGTGGGATGAGAACGAGTGTTTTTGAGTCCAGTCCGAAATTCAAGATGGCTGCTGGCAGCCATTTTGTACAAAATTAGGTATATCAGATTTTTGCGCAGAACTTCCATATGAAAACTCTGATTCAAATAATTTCTGGTATGAATGTTTAGTACCATGGGATACATCACATATAATACGGGTTTTTTTCTCGTGCATAAATTATGCAAATTAGACTAACTTTGATTTATTTTGTGTTACTGTCAGCACTGCAAGTGCAAATGCCAATACGGCTCTGGCTAGAGGCCGTATTTATGAACCGATCTTTACGAAACTTCTTGGGCACCTTTGTTATCACCGTGGGACGAGAACAAGTGTTTTTGGGTCCGGTCCGAAATTCAAGATGGCCGCTGGCAGCCATTTTGTACAAAATTAGGTGCAATCAGATTTTTGTGCAGAACTTCCATATGAAAGCTCTGATTTGAATAATTTTTTGTATGAATGTTTAGTACCATGGGATAAATCACATATAATACAGGTTTTTTTCTCATGCATAAATTATGCAAATTAGACTAACTTTGATTTATTTATTGTTACTTTCAGCACTGTAATTGCAAATGCCAATACGGCTCTGGCTAGAGGGCGTATTTATGAACCGATCTTTACAAAACTTCTTGAGTACCTTTGTTATCACCGTGGGACGAGAACAAGTGGTTTTGGGTGCGGTCCAAAATTCAAGATGGCCACCAGCAGCCATTTTGTACCAAACTTAGTGCAATCAGTTTTTTGTACAGAACTTCTGTATGAAAGTTCTGATTTGAATAAATTTTTGTAGGAATGTTTAGTAACATGAAATACATCACATATAATACGGGTTTCTTCTAAAAAATTATGCAAATTAGATGAACTTTGATTTATTCAGTGCTACTTATACACAGTAAGTGCACATGTCAATACGGCTCAGGCTAGAGTATTTATGAACCGATCTTCACAAAACTTCTTGGGGTACCTTTGTTATCACCTTGTGACAGGAACGAGTGTTTTGGGGTGTCTTTGTTATCACTGTGCTATATTTTTGGGTTCAGTCAGACCCACTCTGAGACTCCAAGATTTCTTTCCTGGTTTAGCATCTAACTGTCAACCCACCTTTACAATACTTTACCTATATATTTGTTACAGGCTACGGTCAGCATTTATGTACAGACCATTACAATACTTTACATGTTCCTTTGTTATCAGGTCATTACCTAGATGTTTGTCATTGCTGTGTCATATACTATACATGTACATGTCTTAAACAAGTTGAGCTACAGTGTCACTGACACTTTCATTTATCTTCCTTTCCAATTATTCTTTCAATGGTTACAAATTGCATTTAGTGTTTGACTATCGTGTAAGCATTATAGATTAATTATGTATTGGATCAGGAGTAACTCTAAATGGTAAGCGTTTGTATTCCAATCCACTTTGTGATTTTGTTGGCAAATAAAATGTATTATAATAAATTATGCAGTTATTTTAAAATAAATTATGTATTTATTTTTAATAATTCTAATCAATCCATGATCAGTAACAAAAATTGAAATTTTATACATGACAGTGTGCAAAATTTGACGAAAACGCTCATTTCGTTCCACGTAGTGGTTACGCAAATTTAAATCTATGCAAACGGATGACCGGTTAGCCAAAAGTTGCATCTTAAACAGGAGAGAGCTTACATAAGCTTCGGCTTGCTGCTGAATCCACTTTCTAATACTGTATCTCAGCATGTTGTTCTATACCTTGTATATTTATATGCAGTATTAAAATAAATTAATGTTTAAACTAAAAAAAATCTTAAATGGTAAAATCTGAGTAACTTAACTGGTAGTGTGCTAAATTTTTTCTCAGCCTCAAGATTTGTTCACATTTTTGTTAAGTAATTTTACCTCCAAGATAATATGAAGGACATCCACAGAATATGAAGCCTTTAGATTTAGGTACCTGCAGTTCAGAATAAAGCCCAAAAATGTGCTTCTAGCACTCAAATCAACCTTTCTTGTCTTGTTAGATTTTTAGACTTTTGCCTTGAGAGGCTATATATATTTCAATTCCACACAATTTTATCAATACTTGTAATGATAAAAATACAGTTTCCCAAGAATGTAGCCAAGAGTTTGGTTAGCCATCTCCAAACCACGTGAATGGTCAGTCGGCTAAGAGTCATTTTTGAAATTTTGCACACTGCATGAAAACAATACACAGCTGCGTTCTAATAGTTAATAGAGTAATGATGAACGAGCGGGCGCAGTGGCATTGCGGTAACCAGTTCTTGTCAGATCACCGAAGTTAAGCAACATCGAGCCTGGTTAGTCCTTGGATAGGCGACTGACTGAATGATCGATTCAGACTCCCATGTTGTGTCCTTGGGAAAAGGTACTTAACCCCGATTGTCCATATGGGGGTACGATGACGCCATGACCTAAAGCATACTGCACGTCGATGGTGCACATGTCTTCAACCAATCTAACCCTGCCTGTGCTGCAGTGCGGAGTTACAATGTTGGGGAGCTGGCAGTTGCTCGTCGTTGCTCGGTGGTTCTCTCCGGCTTCCTCCACCCATAAAACTGTCAACGATGCGATATGACTTTGGCTGTTAAAGTGTCGTTAAACCCTAATAAATAAATAAATAAAGAAACTGCAAAACAGTAGTAATTCCATCAACTAAGTCGGAACAATACAGACACTCGTTCTTTGTAAGAACTGCTGTTGATTGGAACCAGCTGGAGGACAATATAGTCCAAAACACCACACCGGAAGCATTCAGATCCGCGCTATCCGGACAACATCTGAAACCATCTTAAGGCGCTCTCTCGTTCTGTCACGTTAAAGCCCAGAATGGATCCCATTACGTACCAATACAGATACAGATACAGATAAATAATGATAAACGAAAAATGCTCTGAATAAATAAATATTAACAGATTTCAGTTCAAAAGCATGCACCGATGTTTTCAGACTGAAATCTCATAAATAATAATTTGCAATCAGCTACTCTGATGGCCATAGTCGTGTATAATCATTACATATATGACGTTAAATAAACTGTATCATTTTATAATGATAAAAGCTGGTAAATAATGGATTCACTAATATCACTTACACATCCAACTGACTCCAACACTTGGAATTCTGAGTAATTCGTCGTTCACAACAAAAACAATCTGTCATGCAGCGTATATTGTTTTTGAAAACATTAGCGTGTCATTTCTCACTCAGTCTGCCCAATCTCCATAATAATGGATACTATCTGAACAAATTTGCAAATGCGCTTTTACAATTAGATAAGATCCAAAGATTAATATTCTGATGGAATTGTTAGGCCAAACAAAATTAAATAATTGATTCTCAGGCAATTTGTATTTTAAATGAATAAGGGAGGGCAGTTTTTATTTTATTTTTTTTTTCTGATGGAATGATCACCCATGCCTAAAATCCAGTTGTGAGAGCCTAACCTTAAATACTGGAGCTTCCATGTTCATTTCACTGATAGTTTTTATTGTAACAGTAATCATACAACACAAAATCAACATAGAACAAGTGTTTGACCACCGAGGTGGTATTAGTCCCCTATGGCGCTTTTGTGACATAAGGTGTTTTTGAAACAGAAGACACTAGAGTATATAAGCATCTTGGATTTTTAAAAAAAAATATTAAAGCGTGCATAGACCCCTCACAACCCTTTATCCATGTACCATATATGAAAGGCTTGAACCATGTTGGAGGGACGAGTGGTAACATAAAATAGAGAGAAAAGCTTAAAAAACACAACAAAAATGGCCGTCATTCTGCCATCTTGGATTTTGAAAAATAAATATTGACTGTGCATCATCCCCTCAGAACCATTTATCCATGTACCAGATATGAAAGGTCTAGCTTGAAGCATATTAGAGGGAGAGGTGGTAACATAAAAACAGACAGACAGACAGACAGACAGACAGATAGACAGATGTTAGATTTTGAAAAAAAATATTGAGCGTGCAACATCCCATTACAACCCTCTATCCATGTGCCAGATATAAAAAGTGTAGCTTGAACCATGTTGGAGTGAGGGGCGGTAACATAAAATAGAGAAAAAAGCTTAAAAAACACAACAAAAATGGCCGCCATGGCACCATCTTGAATTTTGGAAAAAAAATATTGAACGTGCAACATCCCATTACAACCCTCTATCCATGTGCCACATGTAAAAAGTGTAGCTTGAACCATGTTGGAGTGAGGGGTGGTAACATAAAATAGAGAAAAAAGCTTAAAAAACACAACAAAAATGGCCACCATGCCGCCATCTTGGATTTTGAAAAAAAAATATTGAACATGCATCATCTCCTCCAAACCCTCTATCCATGTGCCAAATATGCAAAGTGTAGCTTGAACCATGTTGGTGGGAGGGGTGGTAACATGAAAATAGAGAAAAAAACCCTTAAAAAACACAACAAAAATGTCCGCCATTCCGCCATCTTGGATTTTGAAAAATTTTTTTTGAGTGTGCATCATCCCCTTAGAACCATTTATCTATGTACCAAATATGAAAGGTGTAGCTTAAAGCATGTTGGAGGTAGAGGTGGTAACATAAAAAACAGACAGACAGACAGACAGACAGACAGACAGACAGACAGACAGACAGACAGACAGACGGACGGACAGACAGACAGACGGATGGAGTGCAATCCTATAGTCCCCTTACGGTTCCCGTAGGGGACTAAAAAATAAAATGGAGATAAATGAAAGTGTCAATGAATATGACAGGAATTAGTATTTGCTGTGACCAGGTCAACAATAATGAATATGACAGGAAACAGTATTTGTTGTGACCAAATCAACAATAATGAATAAGAGAAAAAGGAGTTTTGTTGTGACCACGTCAACCATAGTAAATCAATTACAAGGTGACTGCAATGGTCTAAAGAATAGGACATAAGTATTATATGTGATGCATCCCATGTTAGTAAACATTCACACAAAAATTTATTCAAATCAGAGCTTTCATATAGAAGTTCTGAGCAAAAAAAATTTTGCACAAAATGGCTGCTGGTGGCCATCTTGAATTTCGGACCGGACCCCAAAACACTTGTTCTTGTCCCACGGTGATAACAAAGGTACCCAATAAGTTTCCTAAAGATCGGTTCATAAATACGGCCTCTAGCCTGAGCCGTATAGAAGTTGTGTACAAAAAACTGATTAGACCTAATTTCGGTACAAAATGGCCACTGGCAGCCATCTTGAATTTTGGACCACACCCAGAAACACTCGTTCTCGTCCCAAGGTGATAACAAAGGTACCCAAGACGTTTCGTAAAGATCGGTTCATAAATACAGACTCTAGCCCGAGCCGTATTGACATGTGTACTTACTGTGTGTAAATAGCACTGAAAAATTCAAAGTGCATCTAATTTGCATAATTTCTGCACGAGAAAAAAACCTGTATTATATGTGATGTATCCCATGGTACTAAACATTCACACAAAAATTATTCAAATCAGCGCTTTCATATGGAAGTTCTGTGCAAATATCTGATTGCACCTAATTTTGTACTTTTAAAATGGCTGCCATCGGCCATCTTGAATTTCGGACCGGACGCAAAAACACTCATTCTCGTCCCACGGTGATAACAAAGGTACCCAAGAAGTTTCGTAAAGATCGGTTCATAAATACGGCCTCTAGCCCGAGTCGTATTGGCATTTGCACTTACAGTGCTGAAAGTAACACTAAATACATGAAAGTTAGTCTAATTTGCATAATTTACGCATGAGAAAAAAACCCCGTATTATATGTGATGTATCCCATGATACTAAACATTCCTACAAAAAATTATTCAAAACAGCGCTTTCATATGGAAGTTCTACGCAAAAATCTGATTGCACCTAATTTTGTACAAAATGGCTGCCAGCGGCCAACTTGAATTTCGGATCGGACCCAAAAACACTTGTTCTCGCCCCTCGGTGATAACAAAGGTACCCAAGAAGTTTCGTAAAGATCAGTTCATAAATACGGCCTCTAGCCCAAGCTGTATTGAATTGTTGATGGACAGACGGATGATGGACGACTGGCCATGGCATAAGCTCAAATTTGGCTTTGCCAAAGTTGAGCTAAAAATGATGTCACACACTTCCCCTCATCATGTTGATCATTTTTGTGAAGTTTCATGAAAATGCGGCTAAAACTGTGGAAGTAGTTCGCTCCACAAGTTTACATGTCACGGTCCGATGACAACAGACTGACCAACGGACAAGTTGACTCCTATATATCCCTCCTAAACTTTGTTTTGTGGGAGTATAATAAATATGACGAACACGGGCTGAAAAACTGAATGCGCCGCTGCCTGAGAATCAAAAGATTAATTTTGTTTAGAAATTTGGCTTCGCCAAAGTGGAGCTAAAAATGATGTCACACACTTCCCCTCATCATGTTGATCATTTTTGTGAAGTTTCATGAAAATGCGGCTAAAACTGTGGAAGTAGTTCGCTCCACAAGTTTACATGTCACGGTCCGATAACAACAGACTGACCAACGGACAAGTTGACTCCTATATATCCCTCCTAAACTTTGTTTTGTGGGAGTATAATAAATATGACGAACGCGGGCTGAAAAACTGAATGCGCCGCTGCCTGAGAATCAAAAGATTAATTTTGTTTTGCCTAAAATGTGAATTTTATTGCCAAAGAGATATTTTCTGGTGATGAGGCACTGATGCTTCGCAACATATGCACTCTGGGGTAGGAATAATCTTATTCTCTTTGTGGACACATCAGGATTATTCACTCGGATGTTAGAAATTAAATATGTACCTCTGGCCAACAATATAATTTTTGTTTATAATTCTGGCTGTGGTAAAAACTCTTACATGAAATACTCCATCTCAATGATCACAATACTCAGTGTCGGTTCCCCAGTGACAAACTACAAACTTAAAAAGAAAGAGTCTGGATTCCAGAAAAATATGACAGGAGATTTAGATACATGCAAAATGAGGGTCAAGCTAAGTTGTTTTATGATTAGGGCTGCAACAATTAATCGTGAAACGAATGTATCATGACTCATTCTCTGACGATATGTATCACGATTTGCTTGCACTGTATTATGATAAATTTCATGAATATTTTGTTAATGACACGTCAAAAATGGCCTCATTGTTGACTATTCACATCCATTATATGTAGTTTTTCTTTGAAATCGGAATTGTAGAAGTCTCAATTTACACTGGTCTCAGGTATTTGTTAGCACTGAATAGCACAAACCATTAACCTCGCTCTGGAACCTTTATATACTATGATCCAACAAATCACAAATTCCAAGGACACAGAAGAGGGTGTCACAATATTTTGTTGTCAAGATGTTTGAGAAATCTAATTTCATTGATTTAGATACATGCAAAATGAGGGTCAAGCTAAGTTGTTTTATGATTAGGGCTGCAACAATTAATCGTGAAACGAATGTATCATGATTCATTCTCTGACGATATGTATCACGATTTGCTTGCACTGTATTATGATAAATTTCATGAATATTTTGTTAATGACACGTCAAAAATGGCCTCATTGTTGACTATTCACATCCATTATATGTAGTTTTTCTTTGAAATCGGAATTGTAGAAGTCTCAATTTACACTGGTCTCAGGTATTTGTTAGCACTGAATAGCACAAACCATTAACCTCGCTCTGGAACCTTTATATACTATGATTTGCTTGCACTGTATTATGATAAATTTCATGAATATTTTGTTAATGACACGTCAAAAATGGCCTCATTGTTGACTATTCACATCCATTATATGTAGTTTTTCTTTGAAATCGGAATTGTAGAAGTCTCAATTTACACTGGTCTCAGGTATTTGTTAGCACTGAATAGCACAAACCATTAACCTCGCTCTGGAACCTTTATATACTATGATCCAACAAATCACAAATTCCAAGGACACAGAAGAGGGTGTCACAATATTTTGTTGTCAAGATGTTTGAGAAATCTAATTTCATTGATTTAGATACATGCAAAATGAGGGTCAAGCTAAGTTGTTTTATGATTAGGGCTGCAACAATTAATCGTGAAACGAATGTATCATGATTCATTCTCTGACGATATGTATCACGATTTGCTTGCACTGTATTATGATAAATTTCATGAATATTTTGTTAATGACACGTCAAAAATGGCCTCATTGTTGACTATTCACATCCATTATATGTAGCTTTTCTTTGAAATCGGAATTGTAGAAGTCTCAATTTACACTGGTCTCAGGTATTTGTTAGCACTGAATAGCACAAACCATTAACCTCGCTCTGGAACCTTTATATACTATGATCCAACAAATCACAAATTCCAAGGACACAGAAGAGGGTGTCACAATATTTTGTTGTCAAGATGTTTGAGAAATCTAATTTCATTGAAATGAAGCTACTTGACCCAAAACTGTATGATGATTTGTTAATTTGGCCATAGTGTGGGTGGATATTAGACTTTTCCCTCTACTCACCAGCCCAGTAGAAATGTGAGGACTCAAGAAACAAATCTGCAGTTATAGACCACTGGGTGAACCGGTGGTCCATAACTGCTGATTTGATTCTTGTGTCCTCACTTTTTGATGATTGATGAGTGTTTCATGATACGTATCGAAATGTGGGGATTGGATCATGATGTGCATCGTATCGTGAGAAAACGTATCGTTGCAGCCCTATTTATGATCCCTAAATAATCTACAATAATAAACACAACAACAACAAAGCTAATAAAGCTTTAAATCTTGCAATTTTAACATAATTTCTGGCTTAAGGATCTCATTTGGGCACTGGATGCCTTGCTGAGCAGCCACCTCTTTCATTATTGTGTCATTCCAAGCAAAGTTTAGAATGCTTGCAGGAACCAGGCAACTCTCAGCAAGGGTAATGTCATCTTCAGCCAGTTTGTGACCGGTTGATGTGATCAGTTCAAATGGCATCCAATCATTCAAAATAAGTTTTCTCACAAAACTGAATACACAACTCTTTTTATCAGTTGACCTAAATGTTCCCTGCAAAAGAATGCCATCTGGAAGTCTTACTCGAATAAGAGTATATCGGTATCGCCGCAGCTCTCTCATGTGTTCACGCTCTCTCATTGCTTTTGTTCTGAGCATTCCAAGTCTTTCAACTGCTTCATGCTGTCTCTGTTGTTCCCTTTTCAGTTCTTCTGGGGATACATTGTAGAATTCATCTGGTATTTGAAACTTGGATGATGATTCTGATGGATAGAATACTTTTAAATCTCTGTGTAATTTAGGCTGAATTGGTTCTGCAGCAAGTAAGATTTCATGACTTCCTTGAAGTCGTTTCAAGTCTGTGAGAAAATCCTCATCAATAACATAGAAGTCCTCTTCTGTTTCGCTTACTTTAAAACATTTTAGCTTGAAACCACAGGACTGCAAAAATTCACTTGCTCCTTTCATATGAGCTACTCTTTCCTGGAAAGCCTTGTTATTTACCCGAATTTTTCTATACTTCTCCTCACTAGGATGTTCAATAATGTTGTCAATGTATTTTGTGAGTGTTTCAACACATACCTTCACCTGATCTTTGTTTTTATTTAGTGTCTGAATCATCAGGGCAGAGGCCATTTCTGGCTCTTCTGCCAGCTGTTTCATTAAAAACTCAGCAATGTAATCCTCCATCTCATTTTTTGGAAGCAAAATGGGTCCAATTTCTGGACATTGAAACAATACTTGCGACAAAACAGGGGCACTGTCCAAAATTATATCTGCTGATTCTGTAATATCCAAATCATTTTCTGTGTTCGTTTCTGCTTTCATATCTCGCTTCATTCTGGCTCTCAGGTATAATGCATGTTCATTTGTTTCTGAAAAAAAAGCATTGCAAATCATTTTCTTCTGTATTAATGATTCAATGGGGTTTAAAATGAGGGTTCAGCTCACTGTATGAAACTCAGATTGGGACTCAGAAAGATCAAGTGAATTTTCTCTCTCACTTTACCTTTAAGATAAAAAAAACCCCACCAACTTAGAATATTAGAAAGAATGAAAGTGTCAATGACACTGTAGCTCAACTTGACAAACTTGAACTTGGTATATTATAAGTGAAATGGCAAAATTGAAGATCATTGGTTCCAAAGTTATATGATGAAACTTCAACATAACAGCATTGTGTGTGCACAATGTCTGAGCAATCCATGCATTTTTAAATGTAAACTGTAGGACTGGCTAAAGGAAGATTGTTGATACATAAATGCAGTAAGTTTAAAGGTCATTGTAAATGGCAACTTTTTTCACAGAAATGAATGCTAATCGATAGCTCTTATCTAGAGGTCTCACCTAATGAGCACTCAAAGTTAAAAAACAATTCTATGAAAAATGCACCCTGTAGGCCCTGTCAAAGAAGAATGTTGATGTACAAATGCACTAAATTCAAAGGTCGTTGGAAACATCAACAGTTTTTGATGGAAATGAAAAGAAAAGCGATAGCTCCCACGTTTCGAAACAACCTGATAATGAATGCACCATCTGAAGTCTGCCAAAGGAAGATGTTAATGCACAAATGTACTAGGTTTGAAGCTCGTTGTTAGTGACTATTTTTTAAATTTTTTTATGGAAATTCATAAATATGCCCAGTAGGGAGTGCAAAAGGGATAAGTTGCTGCACAAATGCACTGAGTTCAAAGGTTGGCACTAACAACGTTTTTTGATTGGAATGAAAAAAACCCAATGGCTCTAGAGGTCACCCTGAATACACATACCAAGTTTCAAAGCAATCTATTCATAAATGTGCCTATAGAGCGTGCCAAATTAATATGTTGCTGCAGAAATGCATCAAGTTCAAAGGTTGTTGCTACGGCAACGTTTTTCTGAACTTGAACCAAGTTTCAAAGCAATCCATTCATAAATGTACCCTGTAGGGCAAGCCAAAGGAATATGTTGATGCATAACTGCACTAATTTTAAAGGTAATTGCTGACGACAACACTTTTTGACAGAAATGGAAGAAAATTAATAGCTCACATCTAGAGGTTACCCCAAACATGCATACCAATTTTCAAACTGATCCATTCATAAATTCACCCTGCAGGGCTTGCCAATGGAAAATGTTGATGCACAAATGTAAGGAGTTCAAAGGTCATTGCTAATGGCAACATTCGGCAATGTTTTTCAAGAGAAATGAAAGAAAATCAAAGCTCACATCTACAGGTCGCTCCAAACAAACACCCCATGTTTCAAAGCGATCGAATCAGAAACGTGAACTGTGCGGTGTTTCAAAGAAACGAGTCAACAGACAAAATGGCAAAGTTGAAGGTCATTGGTAAAGGCAAAATTTTTTAACGGAAATGGAAGAAAATCTATAGCTCTCATCTAGAAGTCACCCAAAAACCATACCATGTTTCAAACCAATCCATTCATAAATGCACCCTGCAGAGCTTACAAACGAAAAATGTTGATGCAAAAATGGCAACATTTTTTGATGGAAATCGAAGAAAATCGATAACGACGCCCATCTGGAGGTCACCCCAAACAAGCAAACCAGGTTTCAAAGTGATGTGATCATAAATGTGCCCTGTAGGGTGTGCCAATGGGAAATATTGACACCTAACTAAACTAAGTTCAAAGGTTGTTGCCAGCAGCAACATTTTTTGATGGAAATGGAAGATGAAAGTGTCAATTTTGACTGTAGCTCAACTTGACAAACTTGAGCTTGGTAAGTTATAAGTGAAATGGCAAAATTGAAGATCATAGGTACCAATGTTATTTGGTGAAATTTCAACATAACAACATTGTGTGTGCACAACGTCAAGAGTAATCCTTGAATTTATAAATGTAAACTGTAAGACTGGCTAAAGGAAGAATGTTGATACACAAATGAAGTAAGTTCAGAGGTTATTGTAAATGGCAACTTTTTTCACAGGAATCAATGCTAATCAATAGCTCTTATCTAAAGGTCTCGCCCAATGAGCACACCAAGTTCAAAAAAAAATCCTGATATATGTGGCCTGTAGGCCATGTCAAAGAGGAATGTTGATGCACAAATGCAATAAATTCAAAGAATGTTGCCAACAGCAACAGTTTTTGATGGAAAAGAAAAGAAAATCGATAGCTCCTATCTTTGTCATCCTGCATAAGCATACACAGTTTCAAAACAACAAGATAATGAATGCACCATCTGAGGCATCCCAAAGGAAGATTTTAATGCACAAATGCACTAAGTTTGAATGTGATTGCTTGTGGCAACGTTTTTTCTCTTTTTTATGTAAATTCATAAATATACCCTGCAGAGAGTGCAAAAGGGATAAGTTGCTACACAAATGCAGTAAGTTCAAAGGCTGGTGAAAACGACAATAATTTTTTAAAGGAAATGAAAATAAATGTGACCTGTGAGGTACGTACGTACGCCGACAGACGAGAAGTGATGGCAATAGCTCAGCTTGACTTTTGGCAAGTTCAGCTAACAAATGTGTCATGTAGGGTGTGCCAAAGGGAAATACTGAGGTCTGACTAAACTAAGTTCTAAGAACGTTGGCAGCGGCAACATTTTTCAACGGAAATTGAAGAAAATCGATAGCTCCCATCTAGAGGTCTCCCCAAACAAGCATACCAGGTTTCAAAGCAATCCGATCATAAATTTGCCCTGTAGGGTGTGCCAAAGGGAAATATTGAGGTCTTCTGACTAAACTAAGTTCCAAGAACATTGGCTGCGGCACCATTTTTCAACGGAAATGAAAAAAAATTGATAGCTCCCATCTAGAGGTCACCCCAAACAAGCATACCAGGTTTCGAAGCAATCCGATCATAAATGTGCCCTGTAGGGTGTGCCAAAGGGAAATACTGTGGTCTGACTAAACTAAGTTCTAAGAACGTTGGCCGTGGCAACATTTTTCGATGGAAATTGAAGAAAATTGATAGCTCCCATCTAGAGGTCACCCTAAACAAGCATACCAGGTTTCAAATGAATCCAATCATAAATGTGCCCTGTAGGGTGTGCCAAAGGGAAATATTGTGGTTTGACAAAACTAAGTTCTAAGAACGTTGGCCGTGGCAACATTTTTCGACGGAAATTGAAAAAAATCGATAGCTCCCATCTAGAGGTCACTGTAAACAAGCATACCAGGTTTCAAAGCAATCCAATCATAAATGTGCCCTGTAGGGAAATATTGTGGTCTGACTAAACTAAGTTCTAAAGAACGTTGGCCGTGGCAACATTTTTTGACGGAAATTGAAGAAAATCGATAGCTCCCATCTAGAGGTCACCCCAAACAAGCATGCCAGGTTTCAAAGCAATCCGATCATAAATGTGCCCTGTAGGGTGTGCCAAAGGGAAATATTGAGGTTTTCTGACTAAACTAAGTTCTAAGAACGTTGGCTGTGGCAACATTTTTTGACGGAAATTAAAGAAAATCGATAGCTCCCATCTAGAGGTCTCCCCAAACAAGCATACCAGGTTTCAAAGCAATCCGATCATAAATGTTCCCTGTAGGGTGTGCCAAAGGGAAATATTGAGGACTGACTAAACTAAGTTCTAAGAACTCTGGCCGTGGCAACTTTTTTGACGGAAATTGAAGAAAATCGATAGCTCCCATCTAGAGGTCACCCTAAACTAGTGTACAAGGTTTCAAAGCAATCCAATCATAAATGTGCCCTGTAGGGTGTGCCAAAGGGAAATATTGTGGTCTGACTAAACTAAGTTCTATGAACGTTGGCCGAGGTAACATTTTTTGACGGAAATTGAAGAAAATCGATAGCTCCCATCTAGAGGTCACCTCAAACCAGCATACCAAGTTTCAAAGTGATCTGATCATAAATGAGACCTGTTAGGTGTGCCAAAGGAAATTGTGGACGTACGTACGTATGCCGACGGACGAGAAGTGATTTTGTCAAGTTGAGCTAAAAATCGATAGCTCCCATGTGGAGGTCACCCCAAACAAGGACACCAAGTTTCAAAGCGATCCGATCATAAATGTGACCTATGCCGTGTGCCAAAGGAAATTGTATGTATGCTGATGGACAAGAAGTGATGGCAATAGCTCTGCTTGACTTTGTCAAGTTGAGCTAAAACTGAATGTGCAAAATGTGCATTGTTTTCCATTCTTTGCAAAATGCAAAGAGAACAAATTACACAAAGAAAAACCTAACAGAAAGAGGCATCCAGAAAATCTATTAAAAATGTTTTGGAAGTCTGATCTACAAATGAAAAGGATAATGTTCAATGTTTATTTATTTATTTATTGGTGTTTAAGGTCACATATTTCTGCACAATGGCTAATCATGATCATGACAGTTTTATGGGTGGAGGAAGCTTGAGTACCTGGAGAGAACCACCGAGCATTGGCGAACAACTGTCAGCTCCCCAACATACCAACTCCACACAAGCAGAGTTAGCATTGGTTGAAGACAGGTGCACCATTGACAGCAGTACGCCTTAGTACACACCGTCACCGTGGGCAATGGGGGTGAAGTGTCTTGCCCAAGGACACAATGCAGTTGCTGCAGGTGGGATTCGAACCGAGGACCCTCGACTTGCAGCCTGCACCTCTACCTACTGAGCCACCGTGCCCTCTGTTCAATGTTTATGAAAGGATTATGAAATAAGACAAGAATTGTGATAATTGGGAATGTTAATTTCTCTTCCCTGTATGCTATGTTTTCAATAAAAAAAAACTGAGGTGTAGACTGTACTAAAGAACTAAGGGGTGAGTTAATGTGGACCTCACAGTTAATGTAAGTGGCCCTCACAGTTAATGTATGTCAACCAAAGTTACCAAGTTACAGTGAAATTATTCCAAAACGAGTCATCCTATCAAGTTACAATGAAATCCCTTCATAAATATGGCCTGCAAGACTGCTAAAGGTTTTCAGGCTTCGGGCCTGTGTAGCGATCACGGATGACCGATTGAAACCAAAAGGGAACGTCCTCATCTAGACATCATACAGAGTCATCCTACCAAGTTACAATGAAATCTCTCCGTATTAAATATGACCTGTAGATTGTGCTAAAAGTTTTTGGGTTTCGGGCTTGGGCAGCCATCACAGTTGACAGATCATGACTAAAAGGGGACATTCTCATCTGGATACAGAGTCATCCTACCAAGTTACCATGCGATCCCTTCATAAATATGACCTGTAGGCTGTGCTAAAGGTTTTTGGGTTTTGGGCTCGGGCAGCCATCATGGTTGACAGATCATGACCAAAAGGGGATGTTCTCATCTAGACATTATACTGAGTCATCCTACCAAGTTACAATGAAATCCCTTCATAAATGCGACATGTAGTCTGTGCTAAAGGTTTTCGGGTTTAGGGTGCAGGCAGCCATCATGGCTGAATGATTGCAAACAAAAGGGTACATTCTCATCTAGACATTATCTGGAGTCATCCTACCAAGCTACGATGAAATCCCTTCATAAATATGACCTGTAGACTGTGCTAAAGGTTTTCAGGCTTTGGGCCCCTGTAGCCGTCACAGCTGACCAATCGCGACCAAAAGAGGACGTTCTCATCTAGACATTATATGGAGTCATCCTACCAAGTTACAATGAAATCCCTCCATAAATACGACTGGTAGACTGTGCTAAAGGTTTTCAGGTTTTGGGCTCGGGCAGTTGTCACAGTTGACAGATCGTGACCAAATGGGGAAGTTCTAATCTAGATATCATATGGAATCATCCTACCAAGTTACAATGAAATTCCTCAATATTAAATATGATCTGTAGACTGTGCTATAAGTTTTTGTGTTTTGGGCAGCCGTCACAGTTGACAGATTATGATCAAAAGGGGGGCATTCTCATCTAGATATTATACAGAGCCATCCTACCAAGTTACAATGAAATCCCTTCATAGATACGACCTGTAGACTGTGCTAATGGTTTTCGGGTTTTGGGCTCGGGCAGCCATACCGGTTTACCGATCGCGACCAAAAGGGGACGTTCTCATCTAGACAGGACCTCAGACCTGCATATGAAATTTCATGACGATCGGACAAGAACTATGGGGTGTAGCCTGTGCTAAAGGAAAATGTGAACAGACTCACAGACTTCCACATGCATGATGGCAATAGCTTATCTTGACTTTGTCAAGTTAAGCTAAAAATGGTTGATGAGTCACATAGAGAGTTCATCATACCAAATTGTGAAAAGTGACACACAAATCCTGAAAAAAGATCTCTGGTTTTTTGAGGTTAAGATAATCTCTCACTTGTCTTGAGTGAACTTGAAGAAGAGAGACAAGATATATATCCTTTTGAAGTTTGTTCAAAATCAAGAAGACAATCAGTCCCATCAGCACCAAACAAGAGAGACGTTTTTCCCCCAAGTGATAAATAGACCAGAGACCCCCCCCCCCCCCCCCCCCCCCCCCCCAACCCCAAAACTTGTTTTCACGAAATCTGATGTAGGAATCATTTACCAAAACAAGAGGCCCCAAGGGCCTTAATCGCTCACCTGATAAAGTGGTTCAAAGAAGATGATTACATTCAGTTAGTCATGGTTCATCAACACTGCAGAGGAATGAAGTCATGAAATTATTCACAAACCTAGTGTCCATGTCAGATGATTATCATATGTCTTCCTGACTGCTTCCAATTTTATCAGCTGTAAACCAGCACTGCCAAACTTCCAATGGTTATCATGTCACTACAGTTTGAAATGCAAGTTTTATGGAAAAAACCCACTTAGGAGTGTATTTGAACAAACTTGGACCCCCGCCCTGCCGATCCATCTCCCCTCCCCCCAAAGAGAGCCCAAATTTTAAGGCAGGGACTGAATCTGATCTTCCCAGACATGTTATATAACATATATGAAAAGATTCTGATTGGTTGTTCTGGAGAAAAAGAGTTTTGAAGAAAGTCCCCCATATTGCACTAAGGTAAAATTCGGGCCCCTTTGAGAGCCCAAATATTAACCCAGGAACTCGACTTGAACAAACTTGAATCTGACCTGCCTAGAGATACTGTACTCCAAATATAAAAGGATTCTGACTGGTGGATCTGAAGAAGATTTTTAAAGAAATTTCCTCATATTGTACTAAGTTAAAATTTTGGCCCCCATAGAAAGCCCAAAATATTAACTGAGAGACTTGATGAAAACAAACTTGAATCTGACCATCGTAACAATGATGTTTACCAACTATTAAAACATTCTGACCAGTGGTTCTGAAGAAGATTTTTAAAACTTATTTCCCATATTGTCCTAAGTTAAGATTTGGACTCCTGTATTGAGCCCAAATACCCCCCCCCCCCCTCCCAATGGATGGCAAGTGATAATTTGAGCTCCCTGGGTGAGCTAAAAACTCATCAAAATTGACCTCAAAGATGTCAGCAGTACGGCATCTGACCTATTCAAATCCCAAATCTCTCACACCTTACTAAAAGCCACGATCAATTAACTGTTGAAATCAAATAAACAATACCACTACTACTAATTGGCAGTCATCATGGATAAGCTCCAATTAGCAGTGTGGAATGCAAGGTGAGTTAATAACAAAGATTACAAATGAGCCACTACTTCAAAGACATTGACATTCTCTGTGTCTGCGAGTATTGGCTATCCAACAATAAAAAAATTTTCACTAAGCGGATTCAGTGTTGTTAGAAGAAACCTCCAGCTCACCAAAGGAGGGGGCATTGTTCTTCTAATAAAGAAAAACATTAAATATAAAACTATCAAAACAGACCTTCTATATGCCGAGGTGGCTGCAATCGAAATCAAAGCTGACAACAACAAAAATCGCGATAATATGTTATCACATTGAGCCAAACAAAATAGTTAAGGAGAAAGTATTGGAATTCTTCACAGGAAAATACAAACATTGTATCTTCCTGGGAGATTCAATGCCAAACATCAATACTTCGGCTGCAAGTCAAACAACCCACAATGGTGATGCCCTATTTAACATAACTGAAAATTTTAACCTGCATGTTCTAACCGATGACTCAACTGCGACCTCTATCAGCAGCAACCCACTGCATAGGCCAGTTATCCTTGACCTCATTATTACCAATGATGATCTAGGCAGCAACCACCTCCCAGTCCATGCCTCGATCAAAATAGGCAATGGTCTCCCCAGGTACACCCCCCCCCACCCCCACACACACACAATCAGCAGGAATTTGGTAAAAATAAACTGGGACCTCTACCGTGAAATTATCAATGGTAAACTCACCCACCATGCCCCCACCAACACCACAGACCAATGCACAGACCTAAAAAATATCATAAACTCAACCTTAGATGAATCTGGCACGAAGCAGTGCATCTCCATGGAAACTCTCTCTCTCATCAAAAGCAAATGCAAAGCCCTCCATGCACTTAAAGACGAAACCGACCTAAATAAGAAAACTGAACTAAAGAAGACCTACAATTGCCTTCATGGTGAGGTTAAACCAGAGGCTCAAGTGAGCCTAAAATGCTCACCTGGCTCAAGCTGTCAAAAGAGAGGAGTGTATCAGTAAGTGATCAGCAGCAAGAGCAATTTTTTGATTTGCTATGACACAACCAAAGGCAACTTTCTTGGCCATTCATTTCTGCTGGTCCCAGGAAAGCTTCATAGCAAGCTCTGTTCTGTGAAGTATTAAAAAACAAAAACAAAATGAAATTTTTGTTTTGTTTTCAACTACTATGGTTCTCTCTAATCACCCCCCCCCCCCCCTCCCCACCCCCGCCCAAGAAAAAAAAATTCTGGCATAAATGAACTAGAACTATCACTGAAGGTGATTAATACCCCCGCTTTGGGTTTTTAGAGGAATGCACTTCTGATCATGTAGGCGAAGGCCATAAGGAAATGTATACATAAAGATCATTTTTTGTTGTTGAAATTTGTATTTGCATGTGGCCTTCCACAGAACAGCACTGAATACTTAAAGAGCCCACACATATATGGTTTACATTTGGAAAAACACATTTACAATGTGCAACATGTATTCAAAATCGGTTCATTAATGTAGGAGGAGTTGCACACACAAGAATCCCATTTGAAAACCCATAATAAATCCAAGTTAAAGGGAGATAACCTGGTTAAAATTGTCGCAGATCAAAAATTTGGGAATATGCGTATGTTCACTTAGTTGTGATAATGTTTGAAAGGTTTCGTCAAAATTGATTGATAAATATAGGAGGAGTTGCACGCACAACAATTTCATGTAGAAACCCATAATAAATCTAAGTTAAAGGGAGATAACCTAGTTAAAATAGCCACAGCTCAAAAATTTTGGAATATGCGCATGTTCACTTAGTAGTGATGATGTCTGTAAACTTTCGTCCAAATTGAATGATAAATGTAGGAGGAGTTGCGCACACAAGAATTTCATGCAGAAACCCATATTAAATCAAAGTTCAAGAGAGATAACCTGGTTAAAATTGTCGCAGATCAAAAAGTTTGGAATATGCACATGTTCACTTAGTAGAGATGATGTTTGAAAGGTTTCATCAAAATCGGTTCATTAATGTAGGAGGAGTTGCGCACACAAGAATTTGTTCGAACGGAAAGACATAATAAATCTAAGTCAAAGGGAGATAACCTGGTTAAAATTGTCGCAGATCAAAAATCTTGGAATATGCGCATGTTCACTTAGTGGTGATGATGTCTGAAAAGTTTTGTCCAAATTGATTGATAAATGTAGGAGGAGTTGCGCACACAAGAATTTCATGTAGAAACCCATATTAAATCAAAGTTCAAGAGAGATAACCTGGTTAAAATTGTCGCAGATTAAAAAGTTTGGAATATGCACATGTTCACTTAGTAGAGATGATGTTTGAAAGGTTTCATCAAAATCGGTTCATTAATGTAGGAGGAGTTGCACACACAAGAATTTGTTCGGATGGAAAGACACAATAAATCTAAGTCAAAGGGAGATAACCTGGTTAAAATTGTCGCAGATCAAAAATCTTGGAATTTGCACATGTTCACTTAGTAGTGATGATGACTGAAAAGTTTTGTCCAAATTGATTGATAAATGTAGGAGGAGTTGCGCACACAAGAATTTCATGTCCGGAAAGACGTACGGACGGACATACAGACATACGGACGTACAGGGCGATTCCTATATAGCCCCCACTTCTTCGAAGCGGGGGTATAAATACTTATGACCCAGTTATATACTACATGACAAATTTGGTTCACATCTGCCCATTGGATCTGAAAATAGAAATTTTGAGTGTCGCCCAAATTGTGACCTACTGAGTTTCTTTGAATAAAAGTGAATCTGCATCACTAAAGTAAGTTCCAAACAAGAAATCTAACATTATTGCAAGTGGCTTATAAAAAGAGTATTTTTAAAGCATTTTAGGCTTTTGGAGCATTAACCCCACCCCAAGGGATATAGTAATTTTAGGGGGCAGGGGATCAGAAGAGTAAATTCCACCAGCCAGAAGATGGCAGCAGCTTCATTTAAACAAAGTTGAAAAGGTTTACACCAAAGATGGTTTGTGCCATAAATGAATGAATTTGGCACAGTGGTTTTAAAGAATAAGAAAAATTTCAAACTAGAAAAACAGAATTTTACTGCCACCAGTAAATTTAAATCTGTTTGAAAATAGTTAAAGCATCAAAAATAAACAAAAGAAAGATAATTTATGGAGGCTTATTTTTCGGGGTAAAATATTTTTCAAGAAATCAGAAATAGGTTTTCCTTAACAGTGTTAAATGAAATAAAATTTTTGGAACCCACACTGAAGTCTTGTGAGGGTTAAATTAAAGATATTCATACAGGAATCAGAGAAATGTTTTCAAAGAAACCAGAAAAAACATATATGTGCACAGCATTGAAAAGGTTTGATCAAAGCATCAATAAAATCTTTGAAACCCGCATTGAAGTCTTGAGAGGGTTAAATTAAAGACATTCGTACAGGAATCAGATAAATCTTTCCAAGAAACCAGAAAAAACCCATACACGTGCACTGCATTGAAAGGGTTCAACATGAAATAAAATCTTCAGAAAACACACTGAAGTCATGAGAGGGTTAAATTAAAGATATTCATACAGGAATCAGATAACTTTTTTTCCAAGGAATACGAAAAAACATATGTGCACAGCATTGAAAGGGTTAACCATAAAATAAAATCTTCGGAAAACACACCGAAGTCTTGAGAGGGTTAAATTAAAGATATTCATACAGGAATCAGATCAATTTTTCCTCTGCCACTTATGGAAGTCTTGGGAGGATTAATGCATTTCAGGGTTATTATAGCTTAACAAAACAAAATAACGTGAGTTTGACAGGTAGATGTTGATAGAATTTGATGGAAGAGATAAAATTGGAAACTAACAATTTGTATTGGGAAATCTTACTGCAAAAATGCTGACTCATCATTTTTTCAATACCCTCTACCGGGCACCCTGATAGAACAGGTGGCAATTTTTTTTAACCAATCCATTCTACTGGTCCTAAGGATGCTTCATACCAAATGACAGCTCTCTGTTCCGTGTGGTTTGGGAAATGTGGGCTTTTGAATTTTTTTCTGTTTTTAGCCCTGGGGCTGTGAAAAGATTTTTTTGGAGCATCAATCAATTACTTAGAACCCACTTATACTACATGCCAAATTTGGTTGAAATTGGCCCAACAGTTCTTGAAATAGAAATTTTGGGTGGAGCCCAAAATGGATATGCCCCACAGAGAGCTCAAATATTGACCAACCAACATCCCTTGAACAAACTTTAATCTTTAACACCAAAGGATGTTCCATACCAAATATCAAGGCATTTCTAGACTTAATACCCTCTACAATGCATGTATCACCCATGGCTACTTTCCCAAAAGCTGGAAATCAGCTGTGGGTGTCCTGATACACAAACCTGACAAAGATCTAAGTAACCCGGCTAACTATTGTCCTATAAGCCTCCTCAGCTGCAATGGTAAGAAATTCGAAAGAATTCTTCTTAATCGGCTCAGGGAGCACCTAGAAGACACAAATTTCTTTCATAAATGGCAAAGAGCCTACAGGAACTGTAAAGGAGGCATGGAACACATTCATCGCCTAGTAGAACTAATGAAAATGGCCATCTTCAACCAACAAATAGGCTCTGCTGTACAACTTCATGTTGAAAAGGCATTTGACTCCATCTGGCACAACAGAGTTCGCTACAAACTGTCCAAACTCAACCACCCCATGAAACTACTAAGACTTCTCTCCTCCTTTCTTAATGATAGGCCAATCAAGGTTCGTGTAAATAAAGAAACCTCCTGTGAAGTCCCCTTTTAGGCCGGCACACACCAGGGGCCCATACTCAGCCCCCTTCTTTTCATTATTTATGTCAACTACCTCAAAATCACGAATAGCAGGGTTGAAATCTCACAATTCGCCAACAGAAAAGGGCTTTGCAACTCTGGGATTCGAACATCCCACATTAAAACAACAGGCACAAAGGGGTTTTAATCGCTCACCTGACAAAGTGGTTCAAAGAAGTATTTGGGGTCACATTCAGTTAGACATGGCTCATCAAAACTACAAAGGAATAAAGTCATGAAAAAACACTAAGGAATGGATTTGAACAAACTTGAACCTAACCTGCTCCCCTAGACCCCCCCCCCCCCCCCTCCCCAGAGAGTCCAAATATTAAGCCAGGGATTCAAATTGAACAAACTTGAATCTGATCCCCCTTGAGATGTTACATACCAAATATGAAAGTATTCTGACTGGTGGATATGGAGAAGAAGGTTTTTAAAGAAATGTCCTTACATTGCACATAGTTAAATTTTGGGCTAAAATAGACAGCCAAAATATTAACCTAGGGACCCAATTTCAGCAAACTTGAATTTGATACACCTAGAGATGTTGTATACCAAATATGAAAGGATTCTGACTGGTGGATCTGAAGAAGATTTTTTTAAAAATTCCCTCATATTGCACTAACTTAAAATTCAGGCTCCCATAGGTAGCATTAATAACCCTGGGGCTCAATTTGAACAAATTTTAATCTGACTCCCCTATACATGTTGTATACCAAATATGAAAGGTTTCTGACTGGTGGATCTGAAGTAGAAAATTTTTAAAGAAATTTCCTCATATTGCACTAAGTTAAAATTCGGGCTCCCATGGGGAACCGAAATATTAACCCAGGCACTTGATTTGAACAAAGGTGAATCTGACACTTCTAGAGATGTTGTATATCAAATATCAGAAGATTCTAATTGACAGTTCTGGAGAAGAAGATTTTTAAAGAAATTCCTTCATATTGCACTAAGTTAAAATTCAGGCTCCAATAAAAGAGCCCAAATATCAGCCCAGGGACCAGATTTGAACAAACCTGAATCTGACCCTCCTAGAGATGTTGTATATCAAATATGAAAGCATTCTGACTGCAGGGTCTAAAGAAGATTTTTACAACCAGTGGCTCTAAAGAGCCTGTAATCGCTCATCTGGCAGAACTACATATAAAAATGTGATTTCCCGTAGGGTTTCCATGGTAACTATGAGCTGTAATTGCGGCAAAGTTTGCAACACGGTCAACGTTATGTGAGGATCATTGGTAGAGGGTGTCCCAGTCATCAATCATGTGAAGTTTCAAAACATTTGGCCTTGCAGTTTCAGAGGAGAAGATTTTTCAAAATTGAGCAATCAGGATCCCAAAATGCCTCTGGTGGCCACATTTTTCAATCCACGGGAACAAAATGGGGACCATTTGTAGAAGCCCTCCCATAGACCATTCCAGCCAAGTTTGATTCACATCGGCTCAGTAGTTCTAGAGAAGATGAAAATGTGATTTCTATAGTAACTATAAACTGCAATTGCAGCCATGTTTGCAACCCAATCAACATTAAATGAGGATCGTTGGTAGAGGGTGCCCTAGTCATCACCATGGAGTTTCAAATCATTTGGCCTTGTAGTTTCAGAGGAAAAGATTTTTGAAAATTCACCATTTTTTTGATTTCTAGGCAACAACAAAATCAGCTTTCACATAGAGTTGGTAGGTTTGGTAGGTTTTTAAGTGCATAACTGATAGAAAATTGTGTCTAACAACTGTTCTGGCTGTACTTTTTCATATTAGCATGAATGATGTATGGTTAAAGTCGATGTCAGGGTGGGCGGACGGGTTTCTGGCATGCTGGTGGGCATACAGGTGGGTGCGTGGGTGGGCATGAGGGTGGGGGTTCAGGCAGGTAGGTGTTCTTTCAGGCCGGCAGACAGGCAGGCAGGCAGGCAGATGAATGGATGAACAGATGGATAGATGGACGGACAGATGGACAGACGGCATTTCATAATATTCTAGCCATAATTGCTGGAAATCAATATCTATCTCTGAAATCATGTGTACAGGGTTAAGTAGAAATCAACAGTATCATAGTAATACTGTTTACCAAATAGTGCCAGCACACATTTATGAATTCTGTTTCAATAAAAATCAGGAAAAGAAGGTTAAAGAATATTTTGAAAATTACAGTTTTTCAGACAGTACTCTCTTTCAAAGAGTTTTGGATAGGTAAAGGGTTACACAAAGCACAACATTTTCAAAGGATTTGTCATTATGTCTATCTTGAATGAATGATAAAACCAAAGATTAATAAATGACTGGAGAATATTTGTATACTATCATTACTATCATTAAAAGCTGACCAGTAAATTACACCAAGTTTTCCAAACAATTGTCATCAATCACAACTTGACAGTTTTTCTGATAACATATAGTAGCAAAGTTGTTTCCAGTTACATCCCAACATAAAGCTATACACAGTATTTCATTATTGTCCCAGTTCTCAGTGGAGAAAACTGCTACAGTAAGTGGAGAGTGTATTATCAATAAATCACCCACAGACTGGAAATTCCACCCAAGCAATAACTGCAAATTTGTTGCAAAGCATAACCATCACAAGCAAAGTTCCAGCCAATGAACTTCCATGTTAAACCCAGAGGTCCATTGGCTGGCACATTGCTTGTGGTTTTTTTGTCCATATGAATAGAATTTGAAACTGATACTTTGGCTGATTATTCCACTCCATGGGTGATTTACTTACAATCCCCCTCTCCACGTACTGTACTATTCAAGCTACCCTGCTAGCGTAGGGTTTATATTTTCATAACATATAACAGCAAAGTTGTTCCTCTTACATTGGGCGTCCCAGTCATCAATCATGTGAAGTTTAGCTTGTAGTTTCTGAAAACATTTTTCAAAATTGACCAATCAGAATCAGAGAATGCCTCTAGCGGACATATTTTCCAATCGACAGGAACAAAAAGAGGACTGTATGTTGAGGGCCTCCTATAGACCACTCCTGCCAACTTTGGTTCACATCAGCTCAGTAGTTCCAGAGAAGAAGATGAAAATGAAATTACCAATAGGGTTTCAATAGTAACTTTTAGCCACATTTGCAGCCATGTTAGCAACCCAATCAACATTAAATGAGTATAATTGGTAGAGGGTGTCCCAGTCATCAACCATGCAAAGTTTCAAAACATTTGGCCCTGTGGTTTCAGAGGAGAAGATTTTTCAAAATCCACCAATCAGAATCAAAGAATGCCTCTGGCGGCCAAGTTTTTCCATCCACAGGAACAAAATGAGGATCATTTGTAGAGGACCTCCC
Organism: Pictodentalium vernedei; assembly: GCA_031216915.1. Taxonomy (NCBI): domain Eukaryota; kingdom Metazoa; phylum Mollusca; class Scaphopoda; order Dentaliida; family Dentaliidae; genus Pictodentalium; species Pictodentalium vernedei. The sequence continues at coordinate 577,264,444 of CM062296.1, forward strand.
ATAGACCATTCCAGCCAAGTTTGATTCACATCGGCTCAGTAGTTCTAGAGAAGATGAAAATGTGATTTCTATAGTAACTATAAACTGCAATTGCAGCCATGTTTGCAACCCAATCAACATTAAATGAGGATCGTTGGTAGAGGGTGCCCCAGTCATCACCATGGAAAGTTTCAAATCATTTGGCCTTGTAGTTTCAGAGGAAAAGATTTTTGAAAATTCACCATTTATTCGATTTCTAGAAATCGAGATTCACCTATTTTGCTTTTTTTTCAGGCAACAACAAAATCAGCTTTCACATAGAGTTGGTAGGTTTGGTAGGTTTTTAAGGCTATAGTAAGTGCATAACTGATAGAAAATTATGTCTAACAACTGTTCTGGCTGTACTTTTTCATATTAGCATGAATGATGTATGGTTAAAGTCGATGTCAGGGTGGGCGGGCGGGTTTCTGGCATGCTGGTGGGCATACAGGTGGGTGCGTGGGTGGGCACGAGGGTGGGGGTTCAGGCAGGTAGGTGTTCTTTCAGGCCGGCAGGCAGGCAGATGAATAGATGGACAGATGGATAGATGGACGGACAGATGGACAGACGGCATTTCATCATATTCTAGCCATTATTGCTGGAAATCTTTCAAAGAGTTTTGGATAGGTAAAGGGTTACACAAAGCACAACATTTGCAAAGGATTTGTCATTATGTCTATCTTGAATGAATGATAAAACCAAAGATTAATAAATGACTGGAGAATATTTGTATACTATCATTACTATCATTAAAAGCTGACCAGTAAATTACACCAAGTTTTCCAAACAATTGTCATCAATCACAACTTGACAGTTTTTCTGATAACATATAGTAGCAAAGTTGTTTCCAGTTACATCCCAACATAAAGCTATACACAGTATTTCATTATTGTCCCAGTTCTCAGTGGAGAAAACTGCTACAGTAAGTGGAGAGTGTATTATCAATAAATCACCCACAGACTGGAATTTCCACCCAAGCAATAACTGCAAATTTGTTGCAAAGCATAACCATCACAAGCAAAGTTCCAGCCAATCGACTTCCATGTTAAACCCAGAGGTTCAGAGGTTCATTGGCTGGCACATTGCTTGTGGTTTTTTTGTCCATATGAATAGAATTTGAAACTGATACTTTGGCTGATTATTCCACTCCACAGGTGATTTACTTACAATCCCCCTCTCCACGTACTGTACTATTCAAGCTACCCTGCCAGCGTAGGGTTTATATTTTCATAACATATAACAGCAAAGTTGTTCCTCTTACATTGGGCGTCCCAGTCATCAATCATGTGAAGTTTAGCTTGTAGTTTCTGAAAACATTTTTCAAAATTGACCAATCAGAATCAGAGAATGCCTCTAGCGGACATATTTTCCAATCGACAGGAACAAAAAGAGGATTGTATGTTGAGGACCTCCCATAGACCACTCCTGCCAACTTTGGTTCACATCAGCTCAGTAGTTCCAGAGAAGAAGATGAAAATGAAATTACCAATAGGGTTTCAACAGTAACTTTTAGCCGCATTTGCGGCCATGTTAGCAACCCAATCAACATTAAATGAGTATCATTGGTAGAGGGTGTCCCAGTCATCAACCACGCAAAGTTTCAAAACATTTGGCCATGTGGTTTCAGAGGAGAAGATTTTTCAAAATCCACCAATCAGAACCAAAGAATGCCTCTGGTGGCCAAGTTTTTCCATCCACAGGAACAAAATGAGGATCATTTGTAGAAGCCCTCCCATAGACCATTCCAGCCAAGTTTGATTCACATCGGCTCAGTAGTTCTAGAGAAGATGAAAATGTGATTTCTATAGTAACTATAAACTGCAATTGCAGCCATGTTTGCAACCCAATCAACATTAAATGAGGATCGTTGGTAGAGGGTGCCCCAGTCATCACCATGGAAAGTTTCAAATCATTTGTCCTTGTAGTTTGAGGAAAAAGATTTTTGAAAATTCACCATTTTTTCGATTTCTAGAAATCGAGATTCACCTATTTTTTTTTTTTTTTTCAGGCAACAACAAAATCAGCTTTCACATAGAGTTGGTAGGTTTGGTAGGTTTTTAAGGCTATAGTAAGTGCATAACTGATAGAAAATTGTGTCTAACAACTGTTCTGGCTGTACTTTTTCATATTAGCATGAATGATGTATGGTTAAAGTCGATGTCAGGGTGGGCGGGCGGGTTTCTGGCATGATGGTGGGCATACAGGTGGGTGCGTGGGTGGGCATGAGGGTGGGGGTTCAGGCAGGTAGGTGTTCTTTCAGGCCGGCAGACAGGCAGGCAGATGAATGGATGGACAGATGGATAGATGGACGGACAGATGGACAGACTGCATTTCATAATATTCTAGCCATAATTGCTCGAAATCTATATCTCTGAAATCATGTGTGCAGGGTTAAATAGAAACCAACAGTATCATAGCAATACTGTTTACCAAATGGTGCCAGCACACATTTATGAATTCTGTTTCAATAAAAATCAGGAAAAGAAGGTTAAAGAATATTTTGAAAATTACAGTTTTTCAGACAGTACTCTCTTTCAAAGAGTTTTGGATAGGTAAAGGGTTACACAAAGCACAACATTTTCAAAGGATTTGTCATTATGTCTATCTTGAATGAATGATAAAACCAAAGATTAATAAATGACTGGAGAATATTTGTATACTATCATTACTATCATTAAAAGCTGACCAGTAAATTACACCAAGTTTTCCAAACAATTGTCATCAATCACAACTTGACAGTTTTTCTGATAACATATAGTAGCAAAGTTGTTTCCAGTTACATCCCAACATAAAGCTATACACAGTATTTCATTATTGTTCCAGTTCTCAGTGGAGAAAACTGCTACAGTAAGTGGAGAGTGTATTATCAATAAATCACCCACAGACTGGAAATTCCACCCAAGCAATAACTGCAAATTTGTTGCAAAGCATAACCATCACAAGCAAAGTTCCAGCCAATCGACTTCCATGTTAAACCCAGAGGTCTATTGGCTGGCACATTGCTTGTGGTTTTTTTGTCCATATGAATAGAATTTGAAACTGATACTTTGGCTGATTATTCCACTCCACAGGTGATTTACTTACAATCCCCCTCTCCACGTACTGTACTATTCAAGCTACCCTGCCAGCGTAGGGTTTATATTTTCATAACATATAACAGCAAAGTTGTTCCTCTTACACTGGGCGTCCCAGTCATCAATCATGTGAAGTTTGGCTTGTAGTTTCGGAAAACATTTTTCAAAATTGACCTATCAGAATCAGAGAATGCCTCTAGCGGACATATTTTCCAATCGACAGGAACAAAAAGAGGATTGTATGTTGAGGACCTCCCATAGACCACTCCTGCCAACTTTGGTTCACATCAGCTCAGTAGTTCCAGAGAAGAAGATGAAAATGAAATTACCAATAGGGTTTCAATAGTAACTTTTAGCAACATTTGCAGCCATGTTAGCAACCCAATCAACATTAAATGAGTATCATTGGTAGAGGGTGTCCTAGTCATCAACCATGCAAAGTTTCAAAACATTTGGCCCTGTGGTTTCAGAGGAGAAGATTTTTCAACATCCACCAATCAGAATCAAAGAATGCCTCTGGTGGCCAAGTTTTTCAACCCACGAGAACAAAATGAGGATCTTTTGTAGAGGACCTCCCATACACCACTCCTGCCAGGTTTGGTTCACGTTGGCTGAGTAATTCCAGATGAAAATGTGATTTCCCATAGGGTTTCTATGGTAACTATAAGCTGCAATTGCGGCCGTGTTTGCAACCCGATCAACATTAAATGGGGATCGATTGTAGAGGGTGTCCCAATCATGTGAAGTTCCAAAACATTTGGCCTTGTGGTTTTAGAGAAGATTTTTGAAAATCCACCAACCAAAACAAAGAATGCCTCTGGCAGCCATGTTTTTCATCCGATGGGAACAAAATGAGGATCGTTTGTAGAAGACCTCCCATAGACCATTCCTGCCAAAGTTGGTTCACACCAGCTCAGCGATTCCTGAACAGAAGATGAAAATGTGAAAAGATTACAGACGACAGATGCTGGACGACGGACGCCAAGTGATAGCAAAAGCTCACATGACCTTTTAGGCCAGGTGAGCTAAAAATACCTTATATTTCACTAATTTGATATCTGGGCTCACATAGGGAGCCCAAATATTTACCCAAGTAACCGATTTGAACAAACCTGAAACTGACCCACCTCGAGATGTTGTATACCAAATATGAAAAGATATTGAACGGTGGATCTGAAAAAGAAGATTTTTAAAGGAATTCCCTCATGTTGCAAAGTTAAAATTCGGGCTCCCATAGGGAGCTGAAATATAAACCCAGTGATTCGAGTTGAACAAACTTGAATCTGATCCCCCTAGAGATGTTGTATTCCAAATATGAAAGGATTCTGACTGGTGGAGCTGAAGAAGACTCATCAGTCAGAATCCTTTCATATTTGGACTCAAATTGAACAAACTTGAATCTGATCCCCCTTGAGATGTTATATACCAAATGTGAAACCTGGGGCCTCGATTTGAACAAATTGGAAGCTGACCCTTCTAGAGATGTTGTATACCAACTACGAAAGGATTCTGACTAGTGGTTCTGAAGAAGATTTTAAAGAAATTTCCTCATATTGCACTAAGTTAAGGAGGGAGACCAAATATTAACCCAGGGATCTGATTTCCACAAACTTGAATCTGACCCCTCTAGAGATGTTGTACACCAAATATGAGACGATTCTAATTGATGGTTCCGGAGAAGAAGATTTTTAAAGAAATTTATAGGTGCTATTAGAGTAATGCCCCTTGTGGGCGTGGCAACTTTATTTGAATAAACTTGAATTGACATATGATAAATAATTAACATGCACATCAAATTTAGTTCAAATCAGCCCTTTAGCTTATGAGGAGATGTCGATAATGTAAAGTTCACACCAGACGGACAAAGGACAGGTGGGCAATGGACGGACGGACAGATAAAAAGTGATCACTTAAGCTCCCCCTGACTTTCAATCAGATGAGCTAATAAAACTCAATGTATTAATTTCACCAGAAGGGATAAAAACTGCGTCTCTGACCTACAAGTACAGAGCAAAGTTCTCCCAGTAGGCACCGACGTGAAATTCCCTGGCACTACTCTACACCCAAGGCTAAACTTTAAGAAGCATACTAAAAACATTGCTGCTAAAGCAACTAAAAGAATTAATCTACTAAAAGTACTATGAGGCACCTCATGTGGGGTGCAAATGAATCAGTTCTGCTAAAACTACAGAAAGTGTTCGTGCACCCAGTGCTAGAGTACGGAGCACTCATCCTTAACAATACTAACCTGCTCACCTCCAAAGAGTCCAAAACCACATGCTTTTATCGCTCTCTGCACAGTCTTTGATACACCCACCAAACTCCTTCATGAAAGAGCTAAATAGAGACCATTAACGACAATCTACTCACCCATGACGACAAAAAACACATGAACTAAATGAGATCCGCGCCAGTACCCAAAGACTTAAATACTTGAGATGAGAATCACCTTAACTCCAAACACACTCGCTGCAGGATCGCGCGGGTTGGGAGGGGGCCATGGCTGGCAGGGCAGAGTGACCATGAACCCAGATGAATTCATGTCCACCCCACCTGCCCGCCTGCCCTGGGATGGCTCCCAACCCGACCAACCACGTAGCGACTGCCCCACCTATTACGTTCAGGCAATCTCAGGTAAACTTGCATAAGCCTATCATGGTAACAGGCAGAGATATGCCATATGGCATGGCTAGGACTAGTGACTAGGATGCCTACACGAACTAGCCAATATAGCAACCATCGAGTCGCGACTCACTCAACTGGTTGAAAACACTCTCCATAAAATAGAAGATAGCGAACTCATCATTGAACTAAACGAGTACCGACGAACCCATCAAAAACAAAATGCCCACTAAATCCCCCCCTCCCCCCCATCAGTCAACACTCATCAAACCACTGAGCCGTTAATCATTGTACTACAACTTAACAAAGTCACCCACTAAGCAACCAAAGGTGGAAACAGGCAGTGATACACTTTTGTGCGACCATGAGAAATCATGGGCTGCCTCCACCAATCACGGGAGAACTATGCTGAGAACGGGCAGTGATACACTTCGGTGAGACTATGCAAAATCATAGGCTGCCTTCACCAATCACCATGTTAGAAACATGTTAGATCTGGGACTTATTTCTGTAAAACCATGATTCATCCAAAGGGGAATTGTTGGGAGGGGTGGGTGTTTGGGGTTATGTCTAACTTCTGCTTTTCTAATTTCAGGATTCAGACTGCACAAAGAACACTGAACGACATTTCTCATCTGCAATCCACAAACTCTCCCACCTCGATGACCAATGCCAATGACACACACACAATTTTTTTTTCTTTTTTTTCCCTCCCAATAACCATTATGGAACCATCATAACAGCTAATTACTATCACTTTTCAGTCCATCCCCGGAGGTGGTTGACCACACCTGGGGAGGCAAGTGTTGGTCCAGTGTCACACTAATGGCCCTTTTTGTAAACATCACCAGGACACACTTTTGTCCCTGTCAAATAGGTTAAAAATGCAGGCCTGCCCTTGAACCAGGGAAGTTCGGCTCTTCTTTATGTGGCGCCCTGAATGGGCTGCTGTTTTCATTTGGAAGTTGATTTATCTATCCGCTGAATCCGAGAGTTCGACTTCACCGAAATCAGCTAAAGGCAGACTATACTTGCCGATGACGCCACATCAATACAGTCAAGTGGCAGACTATACTTGTCTGAAGATGCCTGGAAACACAACATCATCACCCTCAGGGAGAGGTAGCACCTTTGTCAAGAGTTCACACTCTCACACTGGTCCTCACTCAAGAAAAATAAGAAACGACCAAGGAAGACCATCAGAAACCGACTCCCTAAAACTTTTCCTCCTCTGCTGCGACCTGCCATGATGATGATCTGCGAGATAACAAAATACCAGAATAGGGTCATAAGAGGCTACCTCCAAACTGTACCTGCGTGCCTTTGACGCACGAAACCATAAATCTTGCTTGCTAATTTTCTTTCACTTTCTTTTCCACACAGGACAGACTGTTCTCAGTGGGATGCAAGGTATTGAACAGGTCACCAAAGGAGGGGGGTGTTGTTGTCTGGGGGTGTGGGTGGGGGGTGGGGGTTGTGGGCATGACAAAAAACTATAGTGAAGCAGTGCATGGAAGAGGTTATAGGATTAGTTTTGAAACCAATTACTTAGACTCCCTCACTGGCCTCAGAATGCATTTGATGAGGGAAATGGGCTAAATTCAACACTAAATACTCTTGGTTTTTAGTAGGATGTAATTATTAGGATGTGGGAGGGGAGCATAACCCCAGTCAACTCCCTGGAATACCTCTGAAAATTTAAATGAAAGTGTCAATGACACTGTAGCTCAACTTGACAAACTTGAACTTGGTACGTTAAGTGAAATGGCAAAATTGAATATTATTGGTTCCAATATCATTTGGTGAAACTTCAACATAACAGCATAGTGTGTGCACAACGTCAGAGCAATCCATGCATTTTTAAATGTAAATTGCAGGGCTGGCTAAAGGAAGAATGTTGATCCACAAATGCAGTAAGTTTAAAGGTGTTTGTAAACAGCCACCTTTTTCACAGAAATGAATGCGAATTGATAGCTCTTATCTGGAGGTCACGTCTAATGAGCATACCATGTTAAAAAACAATCCTATGATAAATGCGCCCTGTAGGCCATGTCAAAGAAGAATGTTGATGCACAAATGCACTAAACTCAAAGGTTGTTGCTAACAGTGACAGTTTTTAATGGAAATGAAAAGAAAATTGATAGCTCCTATCCTGATCATCCTGAATAAGCATACCAAGTTTTAAAACCCGATAATGAATGCGCCCTCGGAGGCGTGCCAAAGGAAGATGTTCATGCACAAATGCATAAGTTTGAAGGTCATTGCTAGTGGCAATGTTTATTTTCTTTCTGGATATTCATAAATATGCCCTGTAGAGAGTGCAAAAGGGATAAGTTGCGGCACAAATGCATTAAGTTCAAAGACTGGTGCTAACAACAAGTTTTTATGGAAATGAAAGAAAATCAATAGCTTCCATTTAGAGGTCCCCCCAAACACGCATACCAAGTTTCAAAGCAATCCGATCATAAATGTGCTCTGAAGGGGGTGCCAGAGGAATATATTGATGTCTGACTAAATTACGTTCCAAGGTTGTTACCGATGGCAACGTTTTCTGACGGAAATGAATCAATAGTTCCCATCTAGAGATCACCCCAAACAAGCATACCAGGTTTCAAAGCGATCAGATCAGAAATGTGCTATGCATGGAGTGCCAAAGGGAAGTATTGATGCCCAACTAAACAAAGTTCAAAGGTCGTTGCCAACGGCAACATTTTTTGATGGAAAAGGAAGAAAATCAATACCTCCGATCTAGAGGTCACCCACATCAAGCACAGCAAGTTTCAAATCGATCCGATCATAAATGTGCCCTGCAAAGTGTGCCAAAGGGAAATATAGATGCATAACTGCACTAAGTTCATCGAAGGTGCTCCGAACAGCAACTATTTCTGACGGAAAAGGCAGAAAATCGATAACTCCCATCTCGAAGTCACCCCAAACAAGCATACCAAGTTTCAAAGCGATCCGATCATAAATGTGCCCTTTAGGGTGTGCCAAAGGAATATATTGATGCCTGACTAAACTAATTTCAATGGCCGTTGCCAGCAGCAACATTTTTTTACAGGAAAGGAAGAAAATTGATAGCTCCCATCTAGAGGTCACTCCGAACAAGCATACAAGGTTTCAAAGCGATCCGATCATAAATGTGCCCTGTTGGGTGTGCCAAAAGGAAATATAGAGCTCTGACTAAACTAAGTTCAAAAGTTGTTGCCAGTGGCAAAATTGTTTGATGCAATAGATGCAAATCGATAGCTCCCATTTAGAGGTAACCCCAAACAAGCATACCAAGTTTCAAAGCAATTCGATCATAAATGTGCCAAAGGAATATATTGATCCCTGACTAAACTAAGTTCAAAGGCCACTGCCAGCGAAAACAATTTATGACGGAAATGGAAGAAAATCGATAGCTCCCATCTAGATGTCACCCCAAACAAGCATACCAAGTTTCAAAGGGATCCAATCATAAATGTGTCCTGCTGGGCGTGCCAAAGGAATATATTGATACCTGACTAAACCAGTGACCGTTGGGAGCGGGAGAGCAGGAGAGTGGAAATTCACTCTCCACTTTTAGATTTTACGAGAGTGAAAAATTTTAGGAGAGTGATTTTTAAAATAAAAAATAATGCCTCGGGCCAATTCGCCCCCAGGTGGAATAACGAGGATTGGTGGTGATTGCTGTTGAGAAATCAGTAGGCCTAATAACGCGCGATTTCCAAAATAATTGGTTTTATGACGTTTCGGCCTTGAGACGTTTCGGCCCTAAGAGGCCAAAACGTCTTAGAAATTGGGCCGAAACGTCTTCACATTCGGTAATTCTTTTTTAGATGTGATTGTGTGGAGGGGTTTGTGGAGTTTTAAATTGGCAAGTCCCAAGGGTGGTCGCTCATGACAGGTTCTTCTGTACTTTGCACTTCTCCGACCAGGGGTCAGCCTGGCAGCTGATTTTAGGGAGAAGTGACTTCTCCCTTCAGAGACTTTAGGGAGAAGTCAGGACCCAGGAGGGAGAAGTCAGTGGACATGAAGGAGAAATCAGAAAAAAAACATAAAACGTATATGTCATCGTGACAAAATAAATGAACATAGAGGACACAATTGTGGAGAAAAAAATAAATAAAAGTTATCCAAACATACAAACACACACAAAACTAAGTCAGATGGTTACATAACAGAATGTAGGTTAAAATCCCCACCCCCACCCCACCCCACAAAAAACTGTGTCGTTCATGGTTTCTGAATACCCCCTAACTCTTTGCCGAACAGTGATGACTAAGGTTACCGTGCAGTTGATTTTGTATTTGCGTCAACGATGTGGATTTGAAATTTAGTATGACCCATGGTGAGAGTGTTCTTCTCTGTAACAGAAGGTATATTCTTTTTAAAAAAATATTTAAAGTGTTTAAAATAAATTTCAAGTTCATATAAGAAGCTGGGTCATTCATGGTTTCTGAATACCCTAACTGAGTTGAAAAGCGTAGTTAAAAAAGTTTTCGATATCCTTCGTAAATTAAGCGTTATTAACAATTTGAGTTAATTAATTTCTTTGGTAAATGACAAAACATTTCAGTTGTCTCCCTTCCCGGCTGCGCTGTGTAATAATACACTGTTCAGAAAACTGACAATTTGTGCCAACCATCTTTCACTGACACGTGCGATTGGTGCTTTGAAGGTCTGCCATTCTTATCCATCCAAATACCTGTGATTTCTATTGTAGCCTTATTACATTTAACCCCCTTCCAACAAACTTCACAAGTTTTCAAAGAAAAACATTCAATGTATTGCGGGGCGAATTTCAATGCAGCCAATTTTTCAGTGGAACAGAGCATAACCGCAAGCAATTTCGATATGGACGAACTGTCTCCAATACATTTTTTTTTGTTTTGAAACGGTGGTTAACTTTAATAAATTCTAATTAACTCGATGCGTGTCTTGTGTGATTCGTTGTTTTGTCTGGTACTTTGTTTTTAAATAGCCATTTTGTGCTGGTTGCTATCAGTTGGGGCGAATTGTTCGAACGACTACGCCATTGCAATTCTTTTCAGAAATATAAAATTGGGCTAGTTTAGGCTATTTTCATAGCCGTGTGACGGACTTTAACAGCAACCGTGTTTACTGTTTTTTGCGGAAGCGTGTGTTTTTAAAAAATAAAACATAAGAAAATACATTAAATTGCCATGTCTCCCAAGGAAGTTTGGGAGGGCGACTTGAATTTCGGTCGTGTTCAAAGCCTTCGTCGGAGACTCCGACGAAGGCTTTGAACACGACCGGAAGATAAACGTGCGCGACTAATTACTCGCGGTATACGAAAAAGCGGTGCGCGATGGTGCGCTGGCGCGATCGCTCGCCGTTCCCAACGGTCACTGCTAAACCAAGTTCAAAGGCTGTTGCCAGCAGCAATGATCTTTCAATGGAAATGGAAGAAAATGGATAGCTCCCATCCAGGGGTCACCACAAACAAGCATTCCAGGTTTCAAAGCAATCCGATTATAAATGTGCCCTGTAGGATGTGCCGAAGGTAAAAATTGAGGCCTGACTAAACTAAGTTCAAAGGTTGTTGCCAGTGGCGACATTTTTTGATAGAAATGTAAGAAAATTGATAGCTCCCATCTAGATGTCACCCCAAACAAGCATACCTAGTTTCAAAGCGATCCAATCATAAATGTTCCCTGTAGGGCGTGCGAAATGAATATATTGATGCCTTACTAAACTAAGTTCAAAGGCCATTGCCAGTGGCAACATTTTTTGATGGAAATGAAAGAAAATTGATAGCTCCCATCTAGAGGGCACAGCAAAAAAGCATACCAGGTTTCGAAGCAATCCGATCATAAATGAGCCCTATAGGGTGTGCCAAATGGAAATATTGAGGCCTGACTAAACTAAGTTTAAAGGTCGTTGCCAGCGGCAACATATTTTGACGGAAATAGAAGAAAATCTATAGCTCCCATCTAGAGGTCACCACAAACAAGCACACCAGGTTTCAAAGTGATCTGATCATAAATGTGCCCTGTAGGGCATGCCAAAGGAATATATTGATTCCTGACTAAACTAAGTTTAAAGGCCATTGCCAGTGGCAATATTTTTCGACGAAAATGAAAGAAAATTGATAGGTCCCATTTAGAGGTCACCCCAAACAAGCATACCAGGTTTCAAAGCAATCCGATCATAAATGTGCCCTATAGAGTGTGCCAAATGGAAATATTGAGGCCTGACTAATCTATTTTCAAAGGTCATTGCCATCAGCAACATATTTTGATGGAAATAAAAGAAAACAGACAGCTCCCATCTATAGGTCACCACAAACAAGCACACCAAGTTTCAAAGCGATCCAATGATAAATGTGACTTGTGCAGTGTGTCAAAGGAAATTGTGGATGTACGTACAGACTATGTATGTACGCCGACGATGAGAAGTGACAGCAATAGCTCAGCTTGACTTCGTCAAGTTGAGCTAAAAAGGTTTGGGGATGGTGATCTACTGAAGCCAGAAACATCAATTTCACAAGACTGGAAGTGGTCCAATTTTCTTGAATTTTTTGTTTTTGTAGAGCTTCAAAAAGAAGCATACCCATAATTTTTCTTTTTTTCATTTAATATCATTTACATCACAGCTTAGAAAATGGCACACCACCCCTTCTGTGACACGCCTACAGCACAAACCCTCACAGACACAGGCGCACTATTAAGATATACCTTTTCACCAATAACTTGAATGGTGCATTAGCTGTCTTTCATTCCATAAGTTCAAATATTGCTAGAGATAAGATGTGGTATACAAAGGTGGCGAAAAGCGTCAAAGTTTAACGTTAACATTCAGAGCTGAAATTTTGTGGATTACTAATATTTGATGTCCCATTTAGAAGTTGAAACAAATTTCAAGATCAGACTTCAAATAAAGATGACATTTTTTATGACCCCATTTTAAGACTCTCCAATTACATTACACCCCTACATAAAAAGGAAAGGTATATTCGGCTACACAATTTTATCTCTCCTCTATAACAATCACTGAAGGCGCTAACTATCAAGTTTTTAGTCAAATTTGGTATAATTCATGTACGCCCACACATACAACAACACTGTGATCAGGTCACATCCATCACCATTTTGACCTCCCACCCTATATATATATCAGTGCCCCTGGCACCCCCTAAACATTTTGATTGAGCAGCCAATAGACCAAACAATCAAAATAGAATGGAAAAATAGCCAAGGCACTGTCTCTGATTCATTCTGCCCAAGGCCAGATTCTTTAATAATGTGAAAACATGGACTTTAAAATCAGACCCCTGCTTCAAGGGGTTCCCACTGGTTATCCAAGCAGTGACAGTAGCTGCAAATTATACGAGCATGTTCAGTAGAGATCCAAGAACATATTCAGACAAATTCATGCTCAAACGTTCACGTTTTCTCACAGTTAATGTTTGACGGTCACCACATTTTACAAAAAAAAATCTGGCTTCTATTCTTGTAAAGACATTCAGAAAAGCTGAAATTAAGACATTCAGTGAAGCTGAAAGTCTTATCATGATCAGTCAGCCTGCTTGATTATGAACTGGGCTGCCAATGTTTTCCATCTCAAAATACCGTCAAAGGTAAAAAAAAAAGAAGACATCACATTTATGTCATTTCAATGGCAGTTGAAAATCCCAGATGTTTGAAGACACCCATCTTTCAAACATTTGTCCAAAGATTCTACATTAAAAAACACATAAAAAAAACCCACTTTACTTTGGCCCTCTTGGGAAAAAAACTCTGGGGAGGGCGTTTTAAAAAACTGAAATTGGTTTCTTGAATTTTTAGAATTTTGTAAAGCTTCAAAAATAAACTGCTGTTGTGATAAAACAAGAGGCCCCACGGGGCCTGAAGCGCTCATCTTGAACAGAACACAATATAAACAGAGTCCAAGAATGAGTCTACATCAAGCAATCCATCTCCATAGGATACACTGTCAATCCTTGAGTCCCTCAGGAGTGACAAAAATAATCATGCCTTTTCTTCAGTTGATCATAATATAAAATGTAGAGTTCCCCTATGAAGCCCCTTGATACAACCTATGTGGATTAATCTTAGTTACACACCTCTAGAGGGTACTGAATACAAACTTTTTAATTCTTAAGCAACATGGCCAATTCTAATTAACCCAGGCTCTTGATTTGAACATAGTTGAATCTGACTTCCCAAGAGATGTTGTGTACCAAATATGAAAGCATTCTGACTGTTGAATCTGAAGAAGAGAAATTTTAAAGAAATTTCTTCATATTGCACTAAGTTAAAATTTGGGCTACCAAATCGAGCCCAAATATTAACCTACGGATCTGATTTGAACAAACTTGAAACTGACCCCCCTAGAAATGTTGTATACGAAATATGAAACCATTCTGACAAGTGAATCTGAAGATGATGATTTTTGAAGAAATTCTCTCATATTGGACTAAGTTAAATTTCAGGTTCCCATATGGAGCCCAAATATTAACCCAGGCACTCGAATTGAACAAACTTGAATCTGACCCCCCTAGAGATGTTGTATACCAAATATGAAACCATTCCGACTCGTGGATCTGAAGAAGAAGATTTTTAAAGAAATTTCCTCATATCGCACTTTGGGCTACCATAGCGAGCCCAAATATATACCTAGGGATCCGATTTGAACAAACTTAAATCTGAACCCCCTAGAGATGTTGTATACCAAATATGAAAGCATTCTAACTGGTGGATCTGAAGAAGAAGATTTTAAAAAATTATCCCCCATATTGAACGAAGTGAAAATTTGGGCTTCCATAGCAAGCCCAAATATCAACCTAGGGACTTGGTTTGAACAATCTTGAATCTGACCCTCATAACAATGATGTATACCAAACATTAAAAGATTCTGACTGGTGGTTTTGAAGAAGATTTTTAAATAATATTCCCCATATTACCCTAAGTTAAAAAGTTGGGCTGCTGTATTGAGCGCAAATATGAACCAATGGGCTTTATTTTAACACACTTGTATCTGCCCCGGGACAGAAAATAGAAATTTTGGGCGGGGCCAAAAATCTTACCCCTCCCATTACAAAGCCAAATATTGCTTCACAAACTTTGTTTCAACAAACTTGATTCTACACCTCAAAAGGAAGCTCCATAACAAATATAAAGTCATTGTACACACTGGTTCATGAGAAGATTTTAAAAATATTTTGGAGCATTTTCCCCCACTCCCTCCCTTTGGGGCTGGGCATGTTGAGTTGAACAATGAAAGTGTCAATGACACTAAAGCTTAACTTGTGTGTTGTGTTTGATGAAAAGGATAATGTTCAATGTTTATGAAAGGATTATGAAATAAGACAAGAACTGTGATAATTGGGTATATGTTCATTTCTGTTCACTGTATGCTATGTTTTTGATAAAAATAATATGAGGTGTACACTGTACTAAAGAGCTGAGGGGTGGGTTAATATGACTTCACAGTTAATGTATGTGGCCCTCACAGTTAACATACATCAACGAAAATTACCAAGTTACAGTGAAATTATTCCAAAACGAGTCATACAATCAAGTTACATTGAAATCCCTTCATAAATATGGTCTGTAGACTGTGCTAAAGGTTTTCAGGCTTTGGGCCCCTGTAGCTGTCAGTTTCCCAATTGCGTCCAAAGGGGACGTTCTCATCTTGACATTATATGAAGTCAACCTATCAAGTTACAATCAAATCCCTTCATAAATATGACCTGTAGGCTGTGCTAAAGGTTTTTGGGCTTTGGGCTCGGGCAGCCATCATAGTTGAATGATTGCAAACCAAATGGGGACATTTTCATCTGGGCATCATCTGGAGTGATCTTTCGAAGTTACAATGAAATCCCTTCATAAATATGACCTGCAGACTGTGCACAAGGTTTTTGGGCTTCGGGCCCCTGAAGTCGTCACAGTTGACCATTCACAACCAAAAGGGGATGTCATCATCTAGGCATTATATGGAGTCAAACTAACAGGTTACAATGAAATCCCTCCATAAATATGACCTATAGACTATGCTAAAGGTTTTGGGATTTTGGGCTCGGGCAGCCATCAAGGCTGAATGATCACGACCAAAAGGGGACGTTCTCATCTAGACATTATTTGGAGTCATCCTACCAAGGAACAATGAAATCCCTTCATAAATATCACCTGTAGGCTGTGCTGAAGGTTTTTGGGTTTCAGGCCCCTGTAGCCGTCACAGTTGCCTAATAGTGTCCAAAAGGGGCTGTTCTCATCTAGACATTATATGAAGTCAACCTACCAAGTTACAATGAAATTCCTTCATAAATATGAACTGAAGACTGTGCTAAAGGTTTTCGGTCTTTGGGCTCGGGCAGCCATCATGGTTGAATGATCGCAACCAAAAGGGGACATTCTCATCAGGGCATCATCTGGAGTGATCCTACGAAGTTACAATGAAATCCCTTCATAAATATGACCTGTAGACTGTGCTCAAGATTCTCGGGCTTCAGGCACCTGTAGCCATCACAGTTGACCAATCACGACCAAAAGGGGATGTCATCATCTAGGCATTATATGGAGTCAACCTTACAAGTTACAATGAAATCCTTCCATAAATATGACCTATAGACTATGCTGAAGGTCTTTGGGCTCGGGCAGCCATAAAGGCTGAATGATCGCGCCCAAAAGGGGATGTTCTCATCTAGACATTATTTGGAGTCATCCTACCAAGCTACAATGACATCCCTTCATACTTATGACCCGTAGACTGTTCTAAAGTTTTTCGGGCTTCGGACACCTGTAGCCATCACAGTTGCCCAATCGTCTCCAAAAGGGGACGTTCTCATCTAGACATTATATGAAGTCAACCTACCAAGTTAAAATGAAATCCCTTCATAAATATGACCTGCAGACTGTGCTAAATGTTTTCGGACTTCGGGCAAGGGCAGCCATCATGGTTGAATGATTGCAACCAAGGGGACAATCTCATCTGGGCATCATCTGGAGAGATCCTACGAAGTTACAATGGAATCCCTTCATAAATATGACCTGTAGACTGTGCTCAAGGTTTTCGGGCTTCGGGCACCTGTAGCCATCACAGCTGACCAATCACGACCAAAAGGGGATGTCATCATCTTGGCATTATATGGAGTCAACCTAACAGATTACAATGAAATCCTTCCATAAATATGACCCTTTGCCTATTCTAAAAGTTTTTGGGCTCGGGCACCCAAGGCTGAATGATCGCGATCAAAATGGGACGTTCTCATCTAGACATTATTTGGAGTCATCTTACCAAGTTACAATGAAATCCCTTCATAAATATGACCTGTAGACTGTGCTAAAGGTTTTCGGGCTTCGGGCCCCTGTAGCCATCACAGTTGCCCAATCACATCCAAAAGGGGACCTTCTCATCTAGACATTATATGAAGTCAACCCACCAAGTTACAATGAAATCCCTCCATATTAAACATGACCTGCAGACTGTGCAAGAAGTTTTTGGGTTTCGGGTTTGGGCAGCCATCACGGTTGACAGATCATGCCCAAAAGGGGACGTTCTCATCTAGGCATTATACAGAGGCATCCTACCAAGTTACAATGAAATCCCTTCATAAATACAACCTGTAGACTGTGCTAAATGTTTTCGGGTTTTGGGCTCGGGCAGCCATACTGGTTGACCGAACGCGACCAAAAGGGGACGTTCTCATCTAGACATGCCCCCAAACCTGCATATGAAATTGCGTAACGACCAGACAAGAACTACTGGGTGTAGCCTGTGCTAAAGGAAAATGTGAACAGACTAACAGACTTCCGCACGCATGATGGCAATAGCGTATCTTGACTTTGTCAAGTTAAGCTAAAAATGCAATGCCCCTTCGGGACCATCACTCACACAAACTTTCACTTGAATTGGCCCAGTGGTTTTGGAGAAGACCAAAACATGGTGTTGACAGACAACGGACGGATGGATGACAGGCGGAGGGAGATGAGATTAGCTCAGCTTGACTTTGGCAAGATGTGCTAAGAGGGCCTGAGACGCTCACCTGACCAAAGTTGTTTAAAAAAAAAGATTTAATTAGAATCTATAGCAAGTTAACACTACAGGGGAATGAAGTTATTTAATTAATATAACTCTGTTGTCCATGCCAGATTATTTTTTACTAGTATTGGGTGCTACCACAGAAATAATGCCCAGATTTTCATTAATGCAAAACTAGGGAGTCCAAATATCAACCTAGGGACTTAACTTGAACAAACTTGAAGGATGTTGTATACCAAAAAAACCCCTTGAAGGATGTTGTATACAAAATATCAAAAGATTCTGACTGGTGGTTCTGGAGAAGATTTTGAGAATATTACCAATTTTGCACCATGTTAAACACATGTTGAACACAAATATCAACATAAGGACTTTATTTGAACAAATTGAAACTGAACTGTCTAAGAGAGTTGAAAACCCAAAATCAAAATATTCTGACTGTATCTCAAGAAGCAGATTTTTGGACTATTCCTTATACTGGAGTAACTTAAAATTCGGATTCCAACAGGGAGCTCAAATATTAACCCAGAGACGTGATCTGAACAAACTTATATCTGACTGCCTTAAGGATGCTGTAAACCAAATATCAAAAGATTCTGACATGTGGATCTGAAGAAGATTTTTAAAGATTATTCCACATATTGCACTAAGAGAGAGCCCAATTATTAACCAAAGGAACCAATGGAACCCCTGTAAGGATTCTGTATGCCATATATTAAAAGATTTTTACTGGTGTTTCTGGAGAAAAAGAGTTTTAAAGATTATTCCTCATATTAGACTAAGTAAAAATTTGTACGCCCATAGGCAGCACAAATATTAACTGAGGGCCTTGGTTTGAACAAAATGAGAAATAACCTTCTCAAGGATGCTGTATACCAAATATCAAAAGATTCTAACTGGAGGATCTGAAGAAGATTTTTAAAGATTATTCTCCATATTGCACTAAGTTAAAATCTGGGCCCCCATAGGAGCCCAAATATTAACTAAGGCACTTGCTTTGAACAAACTTGAATCTGATCTCTATAAGGAGACTGTATTCTCAATATCAATAGATGAGTAGTGGATCTGAAAAAGAAGGTTCAAATGAAACCCTTGTTGGCTCACCTGACTGAAAGTGAATGGGAGCTATTGCCATCACTTGGCATCCAGTGTTCGTTAACTTTTGAAACTTGTCTTCTTCAAAACCACTTGGCCAAATTCAGACATATATTACACAGACCATCTTTGTAGTATACCCTTTCTACTTTGATCAAATGAAGCTGCTGCCATCTTTGGGCTGTGGTTAATGCACCCAAATCCCAATGAAAGTGTCAATGACACTGTAGCTCAA
The DNA here is from genome assembly GCA_031216915.1 of Pictodentalium vernedei. Taxonomy (NCBI): domain Eukaryota; kingdom Metazoa; phylum Mollusca; class Scaphopoda; order Dentaliida; family Dentaliidae; genus Pictodentalium; species Pictodentalium vernedei. Next base: position 577,283,476 of record CM062296.1, read on the forward strand.
CTTGACCAACTTGAAGTTAGTAAGTTATAAGTGAAATGGCAAAACTGAAGATCATTGGTACCAATGTCATTTGGTGAAATTTCAACATAACAGTATTGTGCGTGCACAACGTCAGAGTAATCCATGCATTTTTAAATGTAAACTGTAAGACTGGCTGAAAAAAGAATGCCGATGCACAAATGCCGTAAGTTCAGAGGTTATTGTAAACAGCAACTCTTTTTCACAGAAATGAATGCTAATCAATAGCTCTTATCTAGAGGTCTCGCCAAATGAGCACACCAAGTTCAAAAACAATCCTATGATAAATGTGCCCTGTAGGCCATGTCAAAGAAGTATGTTGATGCACAAATGCAATAAATTCAAAGATTGTTGCTAACAGCAACAGTTTTTGATGGAAATGAAAAGAAAGTCGATAGCTTCTATCTTTGTCACCTTGCATAAGCATACAAAATTTCAAAACAACCTGATAATGAACGCACCCTCAGAGGCATGCCAAAAGAAGAGTTAATGCACAAATACACTAAGTTTGAATGTCATTGCTTGTGGCAATGTTTTTTTTCTTCTCTTTTTTATGGAAATTCATAAATATACCCTGCAGAGAGTGCAAAAGGGATAAGTTGCTGCACAAAATGCAGTAAGTTCAAAGGCTGGTGATAACAATAATTTTTTATGGAAATGAAAGTGTCAATGACACTGCAGCTCAACTTGACAAACCTGAAATGGTAAATTTGAAGATCATTGGTTCCAATGTTATTTTGTAAAACTTCAACATCACAGCACTGTGTGTGCCAATGTCAGAGGAATCCAGGTGTTTTAAGTGTAAACTGTAAAGCTGGCTAAAGGAAAAATGTTGATACACAAATGTATTAAGTTCGGAGGTCATTGTAAACAGCAACTTTTTTCACAGAAATGAATCTACATGTAGAGGTTTCGCCTAATGAGCACGCAGAGTCCAAAAACAATCCTAAGATAAATGTGCCCTGTAGGTCATGTCAAAAAAGAATGTAAAAGCACAAATGCAATAAATTCATAGATTGTTGCCGACAACCACAGTTTTTTACAGAAATGAACAGAAAATCGATAGCTCCTATCTCTGTCACCCCAAATGAGCATATGAAGTTTCAAAACAAACCAATAATGAATTTGCCCTCTGAAGCATGCCAAAGGAAGATGTTAATGCACAAATGCGCTATGTTTGAAGGTCCTGGCTGGTGGCAATGGTTTTTTTATCTTTTTTATGGAAATTCATAAATATACCCTGCAGAGAGTGCAAAAGGGATAAGTAGCTACAAAAATGCACAAAGTCCAAAGGCTGGTGCTAACAACAATAATTTTTTATGGAAATGAAAAGAAATCAACAGCTAACATCCATAAGCCACCCAGAACATGCATACCAAGTTTCAAGCGATCCTAACATAAATATTGAGGGCCAGATAGCACTTTTAATTTTCGGTATTGTATGCAAATTTTGGGGATTGAGGGGTCCAAAATTTGTGTTTGACCCTTGATGATATCGAGTTTGCACCTGCTAAGTCTGGGCCATTGGTTGTTAGTATAAAAATACTTCTTTTCAGAGCCCTGTGACAACCCCAGGAGCTAAAAATAGAAAAAATTCAAACACCCATATTTCAAAAACTGCACCGACCAAAATACTGTTTTTTGATATGCAGCTTCCTTAGTATAGGTTCAGTGGAATCAGATGAACCACTCAAAAAATGTTATCGATTTTTTCATGGGATGGATACCCATTTTAACACTGTTGGCAATGGAGAAATGCTGAATCATCATCTTTCAACTAATTTGAAACTTGTGTTCTTCTTTAAAAATACTGGGCCAAATTCATTCATATATGGCACAGACCATCTTTGGAGTATACCCTTCTACTTTGTTCAAATGAAGCTGCTGCCATCTTCAGTCTGGGGTTAGTGCCCCAAAAAAGCTAAAAGTCTTTAAAAATCTTCTTCTCATGAACCACCACAGAGAATGCTTCGATATTTTGTATGGAACTTTCTTTGGTGGTGAAGATTAAAGTTTGTACAAGTCAAGTTGATAGTTCAATATTTGGGCTCTCTGGGGGAACATGCCCATTTTGGGCTCCACCCAAAATTTGTATTTCAAGAACCGATGGGCAGATTTGAACCAAATTTGGCATGTAGTATAATTGGGTCGTAAGTGTTTGATTGATGCCTGAAAAATTTTTCACAGCCCCGTGGGAACCCCAGGAGCTAAATATAGAACTGAAAGTGTCAGTGACACTGTAACTCAACTTGACAAACTTGAAATGGTAAATTTGAAGATCATTGGTTCCAATGTTATTTGGTGAAACTTCATCATAACAGCACTATGTATGCTAATGTCAGAGCAATCCGTGTGTTTTAGTTGTAAACTGTAAGGCTGGCTAAAGGAAGAAAGTTGATACACAAATGCAGTAATTTCGGAGGTCATTGTAAACGGCAACTTTTTTCACAGAAATGAATCTACATGTAGAGGTTTCGCCTAATGAGCATGCAGAGTCCAAAAACAATCCTATGATAAATGTGCCTTGTAGGTCATGTCAAAAAAGAATGTAAATGCACAAATGCAATAGATTCAAAGATTGTTGCTGACAGCCACAGTTTTTTTATAGAAATGAAAAGAAAATCCATAGCTCCTATCTCTGTCACCCCGAATGAGCATATGAAGTTTCAAAACAACCCAATAATGAATTTGCCCTCTGAGGCATGCCAAAGGAAGATATTAATGGACAAATGCGCTATGTTTGAAGGTCCTGGATGGTGGCAATGGTTTTTTTTATCTTTTTTATGGAAATTCATAAATATACCCTGCAGAGAGTGCAAAAGGGATAAGTAGCTATAAAAATGCACAAAGTCCAAAGGCTGGTGCTAACAACAATAATTTTTTATGGAAATGAAAAGAAATCAACAGCTAACATCCATAAGCCATCCAGAACATGCATACCAAGTTTCAAGCGATCCTATCATAAATGTTCCCTGTAGGGCATTCCCAAGGAATATACTGATGCCTGACTACACTAAGTTCAACGGTCGTTGCCAACGGCAACTATTTTTGTCGGAAATGGAAGAAAATTGACAGTTCCCATCTAGAGGTCACCCTGAACAAGCATACCAAGTTTCAAAGCAATCCGATCATACATGTGCCATGCAGGGTGTGCCAAAGGGAAATATTGATGCATAGCTGCACTAAGTTCATTGAAGGTCGTTTCCAGCGGCAACATTTTTTGATGGAAATTGAAGACAATCGATAGCTCCCTTCTAGAGGTAATCCTAAATAAGCATACCAAGTTTCAAACTGATCTGATCATAAATGTGCCCTGTAGGGTGTGCCAAAGGGAAATATTGGGGTATGACTAAACTAAGTTCAAAGACCATTGCCAGCGGTAATATTTGTTTGGACGGAAATGGAAGAAAATCAATAGTTCTCATCTAGAGGTCACCCCAAACAAGTATACCAAGTTTCAAATTGATCCAATTATAAATGTGCCCTGCAGGGTGTGCCAAAGGGAAATATTGATGCCTGACTAAACTAAGTTCAAAGGTTACCAGCTGCAACTTTTTTTGCCGGAAATGGAAGAAAATAAATAGCTCCCATCTAGATCTCACCCCAAATAAGCAAACCATGTTTCAAAGAAATCTGATTATAAATGTGCCCTGTGCAGTGTGCCAAAGGGAAATATTGAGGTCTGACTAAACTAAGTTTGAAGGCCGTGGCAAAATTTTTTACCGTAAATGGAAGAAAATCGATAGCTCCCATCTAGAGGTCACCCCGAACAAGTACACCAACTTTCAAATTGATCTGATTATAAATGTGCCCTGCAGGGTGTGCCAAAGGGAAATATTGATGCATAAGTGCACTTAGCTCACCAAAGGTCATTGCCAGCGGCAACATTTTCTGATGGAAATGGAAGATAATCAATAGCTCCCATCTAGAGGTAACCCCAAACAAGCATGCCAAGTTTCAAACCGATCTGATCATAAAGTTATCCTGTCGGGTCTGCCAAAAGAATATATTGATGCCTGACTAAACTAAGTTCAAAGGTCGTTTCCAGTGGCAATATTGTTTACCATAAATGGAAGAAAATCGATAGCTCCCATCTAGAGGTCACCCCAAATAAGCATACCAGGTTTCAAAGAAACCTGATTATAAATGTGCCCTGTAGGGTGTGCCAAAGTGAAATATTGAGGTCTGACTAAACTAAGTTCAAAGGCCATTGCCGGCGGCAACATTTTTTGACAGAAATGGAAAGAAAATTGATAGCTGCCATCTAGAGGTCACCCCAAACAAGCATACCAAGTTTCAAAGCGGTCTGATCATAAATGTGACCTGTGTAGTGTGCAAAAGGAAATTGTATGCCCGGACGTACGTACACCGACGGACGAGAAGTGACGGCAAAATTCAAATGTGCATATTTCCAGAACTGCATGGACCAGAATATTGTTTTTTTTAACACTGATGGCAATGGGAAAATGCTGAGTCATAATCTATCTTGTGCTCCATCAACTAAGTATTCTTCATTAGAACCTTTGGGCCAAATCTGAACTAATTTGGTACAGTGGTGGTGTATACTCTGAGTTTTTTCCCCCAAAAGTTGCTACTCCCCTTGGGGCGGAGGTTTAATGTCCAAAAAGCCTAAAAATTGCTTAATGTTTTTCTCATGAAGTACCACAGAGAATGGTTGGATATTTATACCCCTGGGGGCTGTAATGTCGCCGGCCTGTACATCCGTACAACCATATGTCTGCCTGTCCATCCATATGTCGGTCCATCCATCTGGCCGCCTGAACTTGTGTGCGCAACTCCTCCTACATTATTGAACCAATTTTGATAAAACATTTCAAACATTAAGACTAGCAAGTGAGCATGCATGCATATTCCAAAAGTTTTCATCTGTGACAATTTTAACCAGGTTATCTAATATCTCCCCTGAACTTAGATTATGGATTTTCAAATGAGATTCTTGTGTGTGCAACTCCTCCGAAGTGGGAGCGTGGTGGCTCAGTGGTAGACTGTTGGACTTCTATGATAGAGGTCCCGAGTTCGATCCCCGTTCGGGATGACCCACGTTGTGTCCTTGGGCAAGGCACTTTATCCCGGTTGCCTACATGGGGCACAATGACGCTGTGTACTAAGGCGTACTACACGTCGATGGTGCACGTCTTCAACAGCTTGAGCAGAGCTTGAAGAGAGTTATTTATTTATTTATTTATTGGTGTTTAAGGTCACATATTTCTGCACAATGGCTAACCATGACTGTGACAGTTTTACGGGTGGAGGAAGCCGGAGTACCCGGAGAGAACCATCAAGCAACGGCGAGCAACTGTCAGCTCCCCAACATACCAACTCCACACAAGCAGGGTTAGCATTGTTGAAGACAGGTGCACCATCGACGTGCAGTAGGCCTTAGGCACCATTGACGTGCAGCCTGTACCTATACCAACTGAGCCACTGCACCCCCTTGGACAGAGTTAGAATGTTGAGCTGACAGTTGCACGTCGATGCTCAGTGATTCTCTCTGGGTACTCCGGATTCCTCCACCCGTAAAACTGTCAGGGTCACGTTTTGCCACTGTACATAAGTATGTGACCTTAAACACCAATAAATAAATAAATAAATATTGAACTGTTCTGAAACTTCTCAAACATTCAACTAGTAAGTGAACATGTGCATATTGTAAAATTTTTCATCTGTGACTATTTTAACCGTGTTATCTCTCCTGCACTTAAATTTATTATGGATTTTCAAATGAGATTCTTGTGTGCTCAACTTATCCTACATAACTGAAATGATTTCGATGAAACATCTCAAACATTATGACTAGCAAGTGAACATGTGTATATTCCAAAATTATTCATTTGTGACAGTTTTAACCAGGTTATCTTCACTGAACTTAGATTTATTATGGATTTTCAAATGAGAGTCTTGTGTGCGCAACTCCTCCCACATTACTGAAACGATTTTGCTGAAAGTTTTCAAACATTATGACTAGCAAGTGGGCATGCACATATTGTAAAAATCTTTAGCTGTGACAATTTTAACAAAGTTATCTCCTCTGAACTTAAGATTTATTATGGATTTTCAAATGAAATTCTTTTGGGCGCAACTCCTTCTACATTATTGAACCAATTTTGATGAATCTTCTCAAACTTTATGACTAGCAAGTGAACATGCGCATAGTGCCAAATTATTCATCTGCGACAATTTTAACCTGGTTATCTCTCCTGAACATAGATTTATTATGGAGTTTCAAATGAGACTATTGTGTGTGCAACTCCTCCTACCGATTTTGATGAAACTTCTCAAACATATGATCAACAAGTGGACATACATATATTCTAAAATTTTTCATCTGCACAAATTTTAACAAGGTTATCTCCCATGAACTCAGATTTATTATGGATTTTAAAATTTGATTCGTGTGTGTGCAACTCTTCCTACATTACTGAACCGATTTTGATAAAACTTCTTAAACACAGCCTCTAATGAGTGAACATGTGCATATTTCCAAATCCGTGGTGATTTTTACAAGGTTATCTCCTCTTCAACTTAGAACAATTAATACAGATTTGTACATGAGAATTTTGTGTGTGGAACACCTCCTTCATTAATGAACCAATTTTGATCAAACATCTCAAACAAATCTTCTAGGGGAGAAGAAGATTTTAAAAACATTGTGGAGCATTTTCCCCCAACTCCTCCCTATGGGGCTGGGCAAGTTGATTTGAACAAAAACAGAATGCAGAGCAAGCAACCACCTCAAATGTAACTGAAATCAGCTCAGCGGTTTTGGAGGAGAAGGTGCAAACACCATGTTCATGGACGATAGACAATGAGTGATCACTATAGCTCATCCTGACTTTCAGTCAGATGAGATAAAAACATCCTACTAAAAATCAAGACATTTTAGTTTTGAATTTCACCTATTTCCCTCCCCAATGGCCACCACATGCAAACTGAGGGTGTGCAAGTTTCAAAACTTCAAGACCTTCAATTATGGGATGGGTCCATCCTATAACCTCTTCCATGCTCGTGTTCACGATATGTTTCTGCCAGTGTGCCCCTCTCCCCCTACAAAAAGGGGGAATCTGGGCTACATCCCTCTTTGATGACCCGCCACATTTTTTTTTATATTTGTATTCCCACACACTCACTTCTTGTTTAATACTTTGCAGCCCCTCTGAGAACTGTCTGTCTGTGTAGGAAAACCAAGTGAAAAAGAAGAGTTTTAAAGATTATTGCCCACATTGCACTAAGATCAAATTTGGGTTCCCAGAGAGGGCCCAATTTTTAACCGATAGACTTAATTTGAACAAACTTGACCCTGTAAGGATTTTGAATACCATATATCAAAGTATTTTGTCTTATGGTTGTGGAGAAGAGTTGTATACCATACAATACTGCATACCAAATTTGGTTCATATTGGTGCATGGTTCAGAAAACTGAAATGTGGGCATGAGGCCATAAATTCTGTCCCTTCTGGGATGATACCAGATATTCACAAGAAACCATTCTTTGAACAATCTTGAAGAAAAACTTCACAAAAAAGTTGTACACTAAACATCAAAGCACTGTTGTAACTGGTGGTTAATGACAAGATTTTAAAAATATTTGGCACATTTTGTGCATTACCATACCCCATCCATACCAGCCCATCTCTAACAAACAAAGTGTGTTATAATTCAATTGGACTGTTATTCATTTACTCTTGTGCTCCAAATAATCATACCCGTACTATTATTAATTCTGTGGATTTTTTCCACCCCACATGATTCTTATTTTGACCGCTAAGTTTATTTATTTCCACAGGTTGGACTTGGCCCATCATCAGGATACATTATTTTGGACAAAATTCTTTAAATTTTATCATAACTTTTCAAAGTTGTGGTTATTTGAGAATCTGGGGGTATTTTATCAAGGAAGTGGCACATTGAAATGTTTTAAAGTCAATTTGAAATCTCAGTATTAGAAAATAATACTCCTCCAAGTACTATTATTCCTCCCCATAGTATTATTTCATTTCACAAAATTATTTTCCAGTCTGTACTAATATTCTGCCCCATACTATTATTTAGATCACAAGAGTAAGTTTACAGAGTTTAATTAGTTTCAATTTTCTGTATGGTAAAACCTGTCTTGAGAGACCACTGTCGTGAGAGACCACCTATCTTGAGAGACCGTTGTGACCTTGTACCACTGGGTTGTTTTACTCTATAATGGACCTGTCATGAGAGACCACCTCTCAACACAGGTTCTACTGTATGAAAAACAATTAGAAAAGATCAGGTATGTCATTGAACAAGACTGGTGTTTTACTTCTTCCAAGCAGTTGAGGGTATGCATCTGAATTTCGGTGTGTTCAACTCACACATTAAAACTGACCTTCACCTCCAGGGAAACTATACAGGGTGCACTTGTTAATGGCATGGGGGACTGTAAGGGGCACTGCTGAATACAAACAGGTTTGCATGTCCCAGCTTGTTGATACCCTGGTAACATGGTTTGTAGTTAATTTCCTGTCTGTAAAAGAAAATAGCCTCCCAAACAGCCCCAAAAGTGGTTTCTTTGGTGAACTTTCATTTATGGACTTGAATAAGCATATGCAATAACATGGAAGTATGGAAAGAAACAGTGTACTTCCTAATTTCAACTTCAAAGTGCCTTATGGGTATAAGCATATGCAATAACATGGAAGTATGGAAAGAAACAGTGTACTTCCTAATTTCAACTTTAAAGTGCCTTATGGGTATATATATATATTTTTTTTTTTTTTGGGGGGGGGGGGGGGGGGGGGGGGGGGGAGTTAACACCAATTTCACAAAGTCCTGCAATCAAATTTGAATTTGATTATGGGGGGTAGGGGGTGGGAAAAGTTCAGAGTGTATTTGATTATGAAAGTTACAATATCTTAGTCTTAAAAGAGTTCCAAAAACAAACTTGACCCCCCCCCCCCCCCCCTCATTTTGTGAGATACGGTTCTAATAAGGAGTGACCTACTTAAAATGGGAACCAGAGATAAAAACAATCTCTTGAATACACAATGCTAAATGATGGTTTATTAATAAAAATGTTGAGGGCACTGATGCAGCCACCAGTGTCAGTAATGTCATGTCTCTGAGTATTTCAAACCACACCAGGATAATATTATCTCTTAACTTTTACTTTGGTTGGGTTTGGCACTGACAGATTTCTTAATGTGGCAGCAAAAGGAATAATTCAAGTACATTGGAAAACTATCTCAACTGTCTTAGCTATTTCCACATCATACTAATTCAACAAGAGATGTTGCTGAAGGCTATTATACTTCCACTGCAGAACTGGACCGATGAAACATAAATGAATGAAGAAAAAAGTAAGGACCAGAAAAGTCATGAAAAATTGACAAAAGCTTTTTTATATGTGCTGGGGCGGCTTGTCACAAGGATCTCGCATACCAAATCTCATTGAAATCCAACCACTCTTGGCTGAGATATCTCTGTGGATGGAAAAATATGAAAAATTGACAAAGTAAAAACCATAACTCGGTGAAAAATATGCTGACAATTTTTTTATAACATGTGCTGGAGCGGCTTGTCACATGGATCCCTCATATCAAATTCCACTGAAATCCATCCACTCTCTGCTGAGATATCGCTGCAGAAGGCTGGACAGATGGATGGATGGAGAGATGGACAAACACATGTAATCCAGAATACACTATACCCCCATTCTCTCCGAGAGTAGGGGAATAAAAAGACATATGTTGCACATGAATGTACATGTACTGTTCTGCTTTATTTTCTCACCTGTCTTTTTCTGGGCACACCTTGTCAATGCAGCTTCTGCAGCCCTGCGGGCCTCTATAGAAGTTGTTGATCTCTCATTTCCTGATTCAATGGACAATGTTCCAGATACTAATGCTTTAGAAGGAGATGAAGCTTCTGATGATGATGGCGCTTCAGAATTGCTGCTCAGTCGATGACCACCTCCTGCCTTTTTGAACTTTACATCAAGTTTCTTCTTCTGGAAAAATCTCTTTATGGCAGACATGTTCTCTCCACCTTCTGGTAAAATACTGTAGACCAATATCTATCCCCTAGAGAAACAAAGGTTGCACTTTAATTTGCTTATGAGGCACATTAACTTTTGTGTCTTAGTAATTCACATCACAATTTTATTTTACCTTCCAGATTTCCATAGGAAAATCCTGCAAGCTCCTACTTCAACTCTTTGCATGCTGCTCGCAGATATTCCTTCCAGGACAGAATTTCTCTTGCCCCAGAAATACGCATAATTTTGGCACATTTAATCCCATTTCACCTTTGTAAACTGCATGGATTTTTCACCAATGATTTAAATATAAATAAATTTTTCATCAAATCTAGTTCACAGCAGCCATGACCAGATTTGATAAAAATATCTTGAAAACACTCACTGGGTTAAGAATTGAAGCTTCGGGGGGTTATGTTCATGGACAGTGCTGTGATCATGAAAGTGACCTCTAGATCAGATCACAATCCAGTCACACAATTACATGTACCTCTGTGGCTTGAGATTTCAGAAACAAAATTTTGAAGAAAAATGAATACCATCTGCAATTCAATCTTCTCATATTCTTTTTTTGACAAGGCTCATTCTATAGCATTGCTGGAAGGTAAGCAGGCAGAGAAATTAGACTAGATCACACAAGTCAGTCACAATCTGATGAAAATGTCTGTCTGCTTTTGTGATAACAGAACTGTGGGGGAGTTACAGTTTCAAAACCATAATATCACATTAATTTACCAAACTAACATGGGCCTCCAATTTACATAGTATTCAATCAGTGGTTGTTACACATATATGTAAATGTAAGTTCATATACATGCATCACTCAATATAAATGTGAGTTTTATTCTTTACATCACCATAAAAAATATAGTGTTTTGGGGTTTTTTTTTATAGAAAACCTGGTAAAACTTACATTGTATTTTTATCAACCTATTCTCTCTTTTATCAACTGTAGAGGCCTGTCATTTTGAAAATCACAAGAGAATGTGTAATGCCCTCCTGGGAAAATGTTCAGGTTGATGTCTGCTGCCATAGTATAACAGTCATTTCACTCTGATGGAAAACCATGTACCATGGGCATTTCTTTAATACCATCCATTGTGTGAGCTGTTAACCATCAAAACAAAATTCTTTATCCGACTCTGACAAATTGTTTTGTTAAGCTAAGAATATGTACATGTTCTTCGACATACAATAAAGACATTCTGTGGACAATGGTCAATTATCTTGTCAGTGGTTTCTAGCTAGGTTTTCAGTAAGTTCACTGCCTTGAGAGACAGCCAAGACTTGGCTAAAAATCACCGAAAAGCTGCTAGACACGAGGAGTGATGTTGTTAAAGTTCAAGAAAATTAATCCTTTACCTAACATGAAAGGCAGATGACACTTGCAAATAAAATTCATGAATAAGTAATTTTTTTCATTTTTGGCAGCAAAAGCATTGCTTATGACCCCTCATTGGAATGATCTCAGTGACCTCATTCCAATCAGTGGTCATACATGTAGGCTATGCTTTTAAAAGGAGACAAAATTTTTTTTAAAATAAAGAAAATTGAATGGTGATTTTTGTGAAAGCCGCTGACCATTACATTGGGTAAAGGGTTAAACTGACCATTGAGATTTAAAAGAAATTTGGTATGTTTCCATTAATTTTATTGTGCACAGAGTTTAGAATGCCTTAGTTTATCAAGATTTTTTAGGTGGGCATTTGCAGCACTCTTTGTTTTCAAATTAGGTGGCCTAGAGGAGGTGAGGGAGACACTCGCCTCAAATCAACAGGCCTGTTGTTGGGCATAGTGCCAAGCAAGGGTGTTGTTGTTGTTACTGAGTGTGTTTCTGCTAACAACTGGACACATCGTTTGCTTGAAATTTATATACATGTAATAGAAAGGTAAACCCATTGGGTTTTATCACCAGGAGCATCAGGGGGCAAACATACCAATTTGGAAGTCCCACCAAACCCATTCCAGTCTACAAAACACTCTTCAGTCCCTCTATTCAGCACCTCTGCTGGACCCGTTTCAACAAAATCTCATTTAGTTATTCTTATTTTTCCTTTTTTTATCTTTTACCTTTTTTCTACCTTCAACATGTAACATGTTGCTATTGACTACCTAAGTAGCATTGCCCATGTTAACCCTTTTAGACTTTGGCTAATGTTTCCTGTCAGTTTAGAATGGAGCATCTGAAAATGCTCTGCATATCTGTTTGCAATATCACCTGTAAAGAATATTTGCTGTGATAAGTCAATTTGTCCAAGAAGGAACTGAACTAAATAGAAAGCTCCAGTAATGCCAAGTCATTCAATCAAGTTTCTATAGAAAAGAAATCACACCCAAAGCTACATATGAAATCTGAAAAAAGATCGGGTGAGAAATGTGGCCTGTGGGGTGTGCTAATGGAATTGTTGTCAATTTATATGCCAAATCCAAGATGGCCGATGGCAGCCATGTTTTTCAACGAAATTCAGTAATATTTTATAGCTCCCATGTAGACATCACACCAAAGCTACAAATGAAATTTGAAAAATATCAGGTGAGAGATGTGGCCTGTAGGGTGTGCTAATGGAATTGCTGACAATTTATGTGCCAAATCCAAGATGGCTGCTGGCTGCCATGTTTTTTAACGGAATTCAGAAAAATTTGAAAGCTCCCATCTAGAACTCACATCAAAGTTGCACGTGAAATTTGAAAAAGATCGGGTGAGACTTGGCTTATAGGGTATGTAAATAGAATTGTTGACAATTTATATGCCAAATCTAAGATGGCCGCTGTCTAGGACCCTATGAACCGTTCGAGATTCGACTTAATTTTAAACCACTGCCAAGGTTCGGCCTGACTCGAAACCTTTGACATGGATTTGAGATTTTCATCCCAGTGGGAGGATCCTTAACCCTTTTGTGCCTCGTCGGTGCACGCCGTGTCGGCGGTAAACTGACACTACAAACCGATCGGCATGCTGCATGCCGATGGCATAGCAATGCGTCTACTCTTACCTCAGTCCATGTGTGCTATCTCTATTAATCCTCAGAAGTAATTTCCATGACGAATGAATTTAGTTATTTCCCTTTAGTTGCTTGGCTATAGTTTTAGCACAAATTGCACCAGAATCACAGTAATTCCACGGACGAATATGACTCTAATGATAGCAACATGGAACAGGATTCTGCAGTACAGTCTGGCTCAAATCAAGCTGACACACATGACACTACTATGAGTGCTGGACGTTTAGATGATGTTGCCAGTAATAATCCAGATGACGGAGAGAGTCCTTCAACATCTGGAAAAGGACTGACCAGTGGGAGGGGATGCAGCAGAAAAAGAAGTGCTGGTTAGGGACATGACAGAATATGAAGGAGCTGGCGTGGTTGTGGAATTGGTCCAATTTTTCAATGGGAAAAATGCACAGATTTTGTTCCACTAGATATCCCATGTTCTGAAGCTGGGAAGATAAATCTTGACTTACCTGACAATCCAAATAAATGGGACTTTTTACACCTTTATCTAACAGACGAGATGATCCCGAAATTAAGCCCAACATCCCAAGTCTGGGGGGGGGCGGTTTGGCTGAGTCGCGAAAGGGTTAAAAGGAAAATCAATAAGTTATTTTCAAACACCAAAAAGCAAGCGCAGAGTAGCATACGGTTATACACTCATATCCGATGTTGGAATAAACTAAATTCAGTTTGAATAATGTAACAACTTTCCTTGTGTAGCTCCAGAATGGCTCAGTGGCAAGTTAGTGTGTTTAATTGCAGGTGCCTTGTGACTTTAACTGTAAACATTGCAGGAGTTAAACTTAAAATGGTGGAAACAAAGAAATATTTTGATTTGAACCAAGAGAAGTATGTCTGTAAATTTTGCATGTCAGTCTTGGCAGTACAAAGAACAGGCAGGGACCAGCCTAGGGGGGAATTTTAGGGAGACTTCAAGTCTCCCTCCAGAAAAAATAGGGAGACTGCAGAGTCATGTAGGGAGACTTCATAGGCAAGTGGGGAAAATTAAGAATATTCATGTACCACCCCCGCCGCCCCTTCATATTTTCAATTTATGGTCCTCCATTAACATACAAATAATCCAGGTCCAGTTGTCTATGATGCATCTGTGCCAGGTTAAAAAATCACAATGTAATTATTGACTGAAAATCCCCCACTGCTACCTTCTTCTTCGTGCCAATCCCCCATCACCCTCCTGTGGTTGCCTTTCAACAAAGTCTACTAAGCTAATAATTTCCTAAGTCTGAAAGTGTGAACAGGACCAGATGTAAGAAGGTTGCTTGGGAGGTACTTTGTTAGTTAATAAACAAAATACATTCTGGGGTCGAGTATTTTGTAAAAGAAATGTCATTCTGCATCATTTTTATGGCATTCCGGTGTCATTCCGCGTCATTTCATGTCATTCCGATGTTTAGGAGGACCTTTTTTCAAGATCGTCCACATGCACACTTGTGTCCTGTACAAAGCTTTTCTTGACATCACTAAAGCCTTTTTTCATGTGTTTCAATTCCATTCGTGCTTTTTTGGGGAATAGACAGCCCAACAGTTAACAGTCGTCAGCAAATCGAAATGAAAATAATGTGTTCTAAAATACGTCCGTTGTGTATACATTTTCGGCATACTAAGCGACGTAACCTACTTTCAAACTGGGTTGTTTTGTTGAGTCGCGTAAGTCACCTATTTTCGTTTCGACACTTGAAGCTCCGACTGGAACGCAACAAAATAGAAATAAAAAAAATCCGCCAAAAGCGACAATGGACAATTGCTTGTCGTGTGAATTCAAATAAATGGACGTTTATTTGACGAATTAAAATGCCCATTTATCACACTCGAGCACATTCGATTTTTGAAAATACTCGTTTTCATGTAAACCTCGCATCACTCAGTTCAGCCTTTTCTCATTTTGGCCAATTTTTAGAGGGCGACTTGTAATCGCCCCGACTATTTTTCTAGGCGACTTTGGGCTTAGAAGGGCGACTTAATCGCCCTAGTCGCCCTCACGGCTGGTCCCTGAGAACAGATACCATGTCACATCTTTGGCACCATTTGCAAAGAAAGCATGAAGAACTTCATGACAAGGTTAAAGAAAAGGTAAACAAATACGATGTCAAGACGAAAATCAAGACAGACTCTCCTCATTCAGCAATTTCAGGTTGCAAATGAACATTTCGAACACAAGTCATAAAATGGATATTGATAAGCGAGATTCCCAACATAAAACTGCACAACTGCCAATTGTAGTAATACATTACTCACAACAAGCATTGTTTTGTAAACAAAGCTGACTCAGTTAGCTTGGGTGATTTGTTTATTTATTACACTAACAGTTCAGAACGTGTTTGTTTGACCTGTCTCAAAGTTCGAGATTTGGCTCGATTCGATACCACGAAGGTGATTCGGCTAGAGATTTGATTTGAGCTAAAATACCTTCGCAGTGCCCTACCGCTGTCAGCCATGTTTTTCAACAAAATTCAATAGCTCCCATCTAGGCATTGCCCAAAAGCCACGTATGAAATTTGGAATTGATCGAATGTGAGATGCAGCCTGTAAGGTGTGCCAATGGAATTGTTGTACCAAATTCAAGATGAATGTTGGGGGCCATGTTTTTCAACGAAGTTCAGAAAAATTCAATAACTCCCATCTAGCCATCACACCAAAGGTACATATGAAATCTGAAAAAGATCGGATGAGAGATGCGGCCCATAGGATGTGACAATGGAATTGTTGACAATTTATATACCAAATCTAAGATGGGAGCTGGCGACCATGTTTTTCAATGAAATTTGGAAAAATCGGATAACTCCCATCTGGGCATTGCGCCAAAGCCATATATGCAATTTGGAACTAATCGGGTGAAAGATGCGGCCTGTGGGGTGTACTAAAGGAATTGTGGATGGACAACAGAAAGTACATCTGGACATACAGATGAATGGACGGATGTACAAATGGATTGCAACCCATCCCAATAGCTCATACCTGACATTGTCAAGTTGAGCTAACAAATGGTGATTTTTTGCAAAATTTGACAAGACTGGCAAGTGTTTCCCATCAGTTTAGAAAGGAAAATTTGAAAACACATCATGCATCATCACCTGTCAAGAATGTTCGGTGCTGTAAGTTATGTTGTAATGTTTAACCCCAATGATTGGACTGGCTACATGAAAATTGGTACTGCCATGGAATTGCTCCTTTGGAAGAATTTGGTAAGCTTAAGTATTTTCTCGACTGCGAAATGTGAAAGGACTATCTCTCTTTCACAATTCAACTGCAACATCTTTGCTGTTAAATGTTGTCATCAAAAATTTAAGCTGGTGTGCCACAATATCTTCCCCCTGTACCCCCCCCCCCCCCAGGGGAAGATGTCCTAGGTAACCCCCCCCCTCCCCCCCCACCACCAAGTTTATTCTAAGACGAAAAGGGGCACTGCTCTTGCAAAAAAGTCCAATCAAAACTATAATAGCAGGTGCACAGGTTCCCATGGTAGTGAACATCCATACCAAGTTTCACACGAATCGACCCATAAATATCTGAGAAAATCTCAAGACAAAATTCAGGCATTTTAAGATGAAAAGAGGCATAACTCTGGCAGAAAGAGTCCGATCTAAACTATAATCACAGGTGCACAGGTTCCCATGGTAGTGAACATCCACACCAAGTTTCAAAGAAATTGACTGATAAACATCTGAGAAAATCGCCGGGCAAAATTCAGGCATTCTAAGATGAAAAGGGGCATAACTCTGGCAAAACAAAGTTAAATCGAAACAATAATCGCGGGTAGCCAGGTTCCCATGTTAGTAAACATCCATACCAAGTTTCAAAGGAATCAACCCATAAACATCTGAGAAAATCTCCGGAAAAAATTCTAGGCTTGCTTTTTCAAGTCAAAAAGTGACATAATTCTGGCCAAAGTAATCCGACCAGAACTATAATCGCAGGTGCACAGGTTCCCATGGTGGTGAACATTCATCATACCATGCTTTGAGCAGATTGGTCCATAAATATCTGAGAAAATCTCTGGACAAAATTATGTTTACGGATGGATGGATGGACGTACAAAGGTGATTCCAGTATATCCCCTCCTCCCCATAACTCATAAAAATGCCCATAGGATCACCGATCCAATGTCGAGTTGTGACAGCACAAAAGTGGGTTTAATCATTATCAACTTATCGTCTGGAAACCAATTGTTTACAATTTACTATGTGAAGGATCACTGTGACCTTGACCTATGAACTAGTGATTCCAAAATAACCTACCTATGGAGTTTCATGAACATGGGTGGAACCATTGTCAAATTATCATCTGGAAACAACCAATTGTTTATGATTTATTATGCTCAAGGTCACTGTGACCTTTGACCTAGCGAGTCCAAAATAAATAGAGTTCTTCCTCTCACCGATTCCAACCTACCTATGAAGTTTCATGAACGTGGGTCAAACCAACATCAAATTATCGTACAGAAACCAATTGTTTATGCCCACCCGCCTGCCATTCATCAAACTGTAAGTCAAGTTTAATTTCATCACAACTTGACTAATAAAACTACTTATAAAAACCTAACATTTATTTACTGAATTTTCATCACATTAACATTGAAAAAGTTGTTCAAACTCTTGAATACATACATTTATGCATTTCCTTTTAAGTTCATGTCAAAATATGATTATCTTCACCTTCACCCATTCCCATAGCAACCATTTGAAAAGATAAATAAATAGGTTTTATTTACAATCTCATCCAAACATAACGAAGTCCAAACAATGGTTGTAAAGGTTGTATGAATGTCTACAGGACATTGACAAGGTGACAGGGGTGGGGGGTGGGGGGGGGGGCTGGTTATCTTCCACCACACCCATGTCAAAATATAATATAGAAAAAAAAAAATTCTTCCAACCATATACTGTTAAATAACAAGAGCAGTGAATCAGAAATAGACAATTTCAGAAACTTGCAGCAATTTTGGGGATAAAAATGGAACAGGGTGGAGGGGAAGGTGTCTTGGCCTGGTTATCTTCTCCCACCCCCCCCCCCCCACCCCCACATTGTAAAAATATATCACAGTCATGAAGAAAGGAGCAAGGCTCGCCTTGAGTAAAATGGTCGGGGCCTAAAAAAAGTGCCCCACATATTGAGGTCAGGGCCTTTTCGGGGCTGATTTTCCATTTGTCCATTATTGTTAGTGCTTTTTTGTGGAAAATGTTGGGGCTTGAAAAAAAGCCCCCAGCAAGTGCTCCTCGGGGCTGATCTCGGGGCCTGGGCTGATCAGCCCCGACTCAAGGCAAGCCCTGAAGGAGGATATATATTTATTTTAATGAGATACTTTTAAATCTTATCTACTGAATTGGAATTTGCCAACCTTACAATCTTTAGAACAGTTTTTCAGATTCTGACACAGTAAGGGGAAAGATGTCTAACCCCCTCACCATGTCAAAATATCTATCAACCATGAAAACAAATTTTGGAATGCTGTACTGATATTTGTACACTAACGAATCAGGAACAGCCTATCTTAGAACCTCTGTAACTTTTTTTTTAGATTTTGAGAGGGTGCGGAGGAAGATGAATTGTTTCTAAAATTCATTCAAAATATTTCTCTCCCTAACTTATTCCACATTTTGTTATGTTCCTGAGTAATTTTATACAAGGATTTAGCTGTTTAATATCAAATGTAATAATCAAATAATGTGAAATAATAGTAAAAAATTAGAAGAATACATTTAAAAATTTAGGTGGGGGGAGATATCCTAGGATATCTTTCCCCGGGGGGGGGGGGGGGGGGGGATGTCTGTGGGGTTGGGGGATATCCTGCTACTCCGGGTTCATTATGATTGCTTGAACAGGTCTTCTGTCAAACAATGTTGATGCTTTGCAAAATTTCCTAACTTTGATTAGTGTTTCCTGAGGCCAAAAGGTAAATTCTGAGAAGTCTCACATATGTTAGCAGCATCACCTGTTGCAAATATTTACTGTCATAAGTTATTTTGTAAAGTTTACTGTTTAACCCAATGGTTGGACCAATGACAGATGGGAAGTGTCAGAAAATTTCTTCTTTTTTCAGAATTTTGCAAGTTTAAGTAATCATTTTCTCCATTGAGAAATTTAAATTTTATAGTAAATTTCCTTTCTTATTATACCTACCACAATTGTTTACAACAGGCTTGCATTACAGTGGAAGTCCCTAACTCAGAATTATACTCTCTATTTTGGGTTCTTTCCCAAGAAATTTGGGAACGAAAAGGTGGTGCAAAAGCACCAAGAAAAAATAAGCCCAAAACTGGGCTGAGAGCAAACAGGACACACCCAGTAGGGGACACTCTTCCCTGTACCAATCCACGGCTTCCAATACCAGAGCGCTGACATATAACCAATGCATCATTCTATTTGAATCTGCTAACATTGGAGTGACCAGTGGGGAGGAAGGATTTTTTCCCGAATAAGAAGATGAGAGGGCCTCCGGGTAAACAATTGTGGTAGGTATAATAAGACAGGAAATTTAGTTAATTTACTATAAAATTTAAATTTCTTATCAACCAACGCACAATTGTTTACAACAAGCTGAATAGACAATAGGAGGCAGGAATCACAACCAACTCCACATAACCCGACTGCGCTGAAACCGTGGACAGGAGAAGAGTTCCCAAGGCCCATAGAGCCATCATATCACAAACATCAATATAGAACAATGAGAGATGAGGCAAATGGCAATGTGCGACACACAGAATAATACACAAGGATTGGACAAGTACTGAAAAAAAGGCTAATGGCTAACAGCCTGAGCAGAAGAAGTCCTAGAGAAAAAAGGTCCTCAGACTGCTCCTGCAACTGACGAAGATAGAAGAAAGTAGAAGCGTTTCTCCAGTAGGCTGCCAGCACGTTTGACAACTTGACAGAGTTAGCATAAGCTGAGGAGTTAGACAATGCACGAACCTCATGGGCAGAAATGTGATTGGTAATACAATCGTCCCTCGCCAATGAGCATATGATGCTCTAATAGCAAGACAACAAATCTATCTAGAGATGGAATGAGGAGAGATCTTCTGTCGACCAGGAGTCAGGGACAGAAAGAATCGCTTCCAGCCTTTTCTAACAAACTGTGTCGCATTGAGGTAAATACGAATAGCACCAACTGGACAGAGCAAAGGGTGGCTACCCAAAAAAGTAAACATCAACCAAAGGAAGAGCCCTGATACAGAATAGGAGGCAGAGATGTTTCTGGTATCTGATTCATGGCTGAAAAGGAGCAATCAGTGGTAAAAGTAACACTGTTGGCAGAGCTCCAAAAAATGCATATCCACCTGGGATAATGGTTCGAACCCCCCCCCCCCCCCCCCCCCCCCCCCCACCTCCCCCCACCCAAACAAAGCACCAAGAAAGATTTCATCTTGGGGTCAGCTGCAAAACTCTGGGCCTTTTCAAAGAAAAGTGTGAATGAGCATGGAGAGGTACGTATTAGTGCTGATACAATGCTTTCCCACATACGAAAAGGTCTCCGAAAGCATAGACCTGTACCCCTTGATGATAACAGGCTGGAGACCCTGAGAATCAAACAGATAGACCAGAAACTCCGCAATCTGTGCAATCGAAGGATTGGCATAATCAACCGAGTGATCAGCACACCAACAACAGAAGACTTTCCACTTAGCTGCATAGGCTAAACCAGTGGAGTGCTACCTTGAAGAAGAAATACACTCCACTGCTCATCTCGAAAAACCTTTACTGAGGAGGCACGACTGGTCATAAGATATGCATGAAGGCACAATGATGTCGGGTTGACCTTGACAGAGGTCTCAACATAGAGGGAGATGTACCAGAACCGCCACACCTGCTGAGGCGACAGGGGAGGGATCAGAATTTGGCAACTGCAGGTTCGTATCTTCGCTAGAACCTCAGGCAGAATCAGAACCGGAAGGCGTAGCCGACTCGTCCATTCCAATCGAGTGACAGAGAGTCCATGGGGAAAGCCATAGGATCTGGACACGAGGACACGAAAGTGTCGAACTGATGGTTCCAATGGGTCAAGAAGAGATCGATGTGGGGATGACACCAGAGATTGGAAAGCGACTGGAACACTGCTCTGTGAAGCATCCACTTGGTGGAGATGACCCTGTCCCATTGGAACAGGGAGGTCAGCTAGGATGTTCAGACGACCGGGAATGTAACGAACCACCACACCAGAGTTGACGTCCCGAGCGAGCAGTAGAAGATCCCGAGCCAATTTGTACATGGGAACAGAGTGTGTGCCGCCCTGGTTCCGAATGTATAAGCTACCACTGTTGAATTCTCGGACAAGAGGAGGATCTGACTATTTGAAAGGTTGGGGATCCACATCTGGAAACTCATAAAAAGAGCAAGAAGCTCCTGGTTGATGTGATAAACTGCCTGATCCTGGTCCCAAACACCGTAAACGGAAAGACCTGGAGGATCCAACATGGTGCCCCATCCAAGATCTGTGGCATCTGCCGTCAGAACATGATCGGATATGGGCAAATCCAATTGAACTCCTGCATAATGCACTGAAGATACGTCCAGGGAAGAAGGTGATGACAGAGATGCTGGTTACTGAAGCACCAGATCCAGAGGATCGACATTCGGCTCCAATGACTTAGCAGAAAGTGTTGAAGAGGTCGTACATGCAGCCAACCTAAAGGAATGAGATCCTTCACTGAACCGCAGGGACCGAGCAGGCAGAGAATACACTGGGCTGTCGCAGACTGGGTCAGAGTCAGGGCGAAAGCAGAGAGAATCACCTATCTCCCCCGGGGAACAGCTACAGTATTCAGATGAGTATGGAAGTCCATCCCCAGATGACAAAACGACGGAGAAGTAACCAAGTCCGACTTCTCCCTGTTGACTCGGAACCTAAGTGATGAAAGCAGATCAAAAGAGTGTGGACATCAGACTCCAGAAGAGCAGCATTGGAGTGTCTCTGGAGGATGTCGTCCAGATAAGCCGAAGTGGTCACCATGGACTGAGTGCGATGGAAAGCTAGCATATGCGACATCAGTCGGGTGAAGGCCCCAGGAGTCAGATTGAGGCCGAAAGGCATGGCCTTGAACTGGTAAACTTGCCCCAGAATAGAAAAGCAAACTGGAGATACTTCCACGGTGTCCGATGAATCGGCATGTGAAAGTAAGCATACTGCAGATTGATGCTGGAAGCGAAGTCTCCCTGATGAATGGAGCGGCGAACAGACCTGAAAGTCTCCATGCTGAACTTGGGAGCAATGATAGACTGTTTCAGGATACTCGATAACCGGTCTGGCCGGCCGGCCTTCTTTGGCACCAAGAACAGGTGGGAAAAAGCCACTGAATGAATGGATGTTCTTGATGACCTTGATCGCCCCCTTTGACAGGAGATTGTCTATTTCCATGATAAAAAGTTCTTGACGTGAAATGTCTGAAGGAACTTGGGTTGGAAGCAGCACCCTTGACAGAAAGGGGTGCCTCTGAAAGGAGCGGATGTGACCTCGGTCCAACAGTCTGCAAACTCTTGATATCCTTCCTCCAACCTGGGACAAATCGGTGAGGACCTTCATTTCGAGCTCTGGCGAGGCCCATATGGCTCTCAATATCAGGTATAGCAGACCCAGATCCTGAGTTGGAAGACACATAGCCCATCTCGGGCATACCAGACAAAGCTTCCCATGGTGTAGGAACAACAGTGAGATCGGGAAGTGGCCTGCTTCCAATCACGGGAGGCGGCACCGCCAAGGGTGCCTGGAAACCACTAGTAGCCTCGCTGGAGGCAACTGGAAGGCTCTTGGAAAGAGGCTGCATGAGCAAGGAGAGGGCCTCCATAAGCTCATGACCTGAATCTGCCGATTCGACGTGGGAAGGGCCAGGCAAAGTGCTTTCATGTCTGACCCTTTTAACCAGCGAAAGGGCACAATCCTCAAAAACACCCAACATGGAACGATGGGTTGCAGATGAAGTATCCAAAGGCTGATGCTTATAGGGGTATGAAATACCCTGAGGATCTGAAGTGCAGGAACTCAGGAGAGTTGATACAGACCTCTGAGGGACAGAAGGTCCAGGTTGCACAGATTTTGCCGGTCCTGCTAAACTGGCCGAAGGGCCAGAATGCATGGATGGAAGCACAACGAGTCCATGGTGACTCCACCATGGACATCTGAATTCAAATCAAGACCTGCTTGGTCCGACCTCTGGGAGACTGAAGCAGAAGGACCAGCTGACAACCCTTTCTGACTTCACCAAGTTGAAGTCAGGGAAGGTTGTCCAAAGGAGCAGAAACCCCTGCAGGGATAAGCCGTGGCCAGATTATTATTTTTGTGTTTTATGAAATTTTACCATTTGATTACTTTGTTAGAAAATTATTTTGATTATTGTTCGATAATAAACCGAGTTGAAAATTATCTCCTCATTTCTGAAATAATTAAGTCCGTTAAAAATTATTTCATTACTACCGAAATAATAAACTAAGTCAAAAATTATTTCTTCACTTTTTAAAAATTGATAACTTCGTCAAAATAATGGATCAAATTAAGGGGGCACACCCCAGAAAATAGGCTAAGAAGGTAATAATTTGAGTGTTGTCAACCATTTTGTTCTAAAACTGCAGATTCCTCTGGCCAGGAAGGAGGGGGTTCTCAACCCAAGGGGGTGGGGTGACCAAAAGTTTATCATGTTCCACTCTTGAAGAAGAAATACACTCCACTGCTCATCAAGTAGTAGTAGTGGCTGCTTTCACATTAAAGGTTGTCAGTTTGTGGACACAGAGGGTGAAAAATCGCGACATCGACGCCGTAGCTGCGACGGGTGGTGCAATCTGCAAGTCCAAAAAATATTCTCAGGGACAATTTACAGGTGATGGTGAAAAAAAAACAAGAAAAACATTTGGAACAACATTTGCATCGGACATGAGCTAGACATGAATGAGATACACTTGCATATCTAATATGAAGTCATTCCACCAAGTAGTTTGAAAGTTATTCTTTTGAAAACGCGTTGGTCACAAAATTCTAAGTTCATCAAGGGCCATAACTCCAAGAAAAATATTTGGAACAACACATGCATTGAACAGTGGCTAGACATCAATAAGATACACTTACATGCCAAATATAAAGTCATTCCATCATGTATTTCAAAAGCTATTGATTTTGAAACTCGTTGGTCACAGACAGACCGACAGACAGACTGACATTGCCACTTACAGAGCTGCTAGTCGCAGCTAAAAATAAATGTTTGATTTTGAGAATATTTTCTTGATTTTCTTATAATCAGAATGTCACAGAATGAGATTTAAGATATTACTGACCTGTACAAGTATATCCAAATTTTTTTGTTGCACAACTTTCCAAATAAAATGAAGTTATTTCTAATAATTATCAAGTATGTTTGATTTAATAAAATGAAAATGTCAATGATACTGTAGCTCAACTTGACTGTGTGTAGTGTTTGATGAAAAGGATAATGTTCAGTCTCATCGAGACATCATACCAAGTTATCCTTCCAAGTTACAATAAAATTGCTTCATAAATATGAGAACTGTAGACTGTGCTAAACAAATCTAGGTCACCTGCCTGTGTGGCTGTCACAGTTGACCGATCACTGCCAAAATAGGACATTCTCATCTAGACATTATACTGAGTCATCCTACAAATATGTAATGAAATCCCTTTATAAACGCAAACTGCAGACTGTGCTAAAGGGATCTAGGTAACGTGCCCCTGCAGCCATCACAGTTGACTGAATTCGACCAAAACAGGACGTTCCAATCTAGACATTATACAGAGTCATCCTTCGAAGTTACTATAAAATCACTTCATAAATACGACCTGTAGACTGTGCTAAAGGTTTTTGGGCTTCCGGCCCAGGTAGCCGTAATGGTTGACCAATCGTAATCAAAAGGGGACGTTCCCATCTAGACATTATACAGAGCCATCTAATCAAGTTACAATGAAATCCCTTCATAAATATGACCTGTAGACTGTGCTACAGGTTTTCAAGCTCTCACAGCCATCAAGGTTGACCGATTGCGACCAAAAGGGGATGTTCTCGTCTAGACATTATACCGAGTCATCCTACCAAGTTACAATGAAATCCCTTCATAAATATGACCTGTAGACTGTTCCAAAGGTTTTTTGGGTTTCAGGCTCACACAGCCATCACTGCTAACCATGGTTGACCGATCGCGACCAAAAGGGGACGTTCTCATCTAGACACAACCTCGAACCTGCATATGAAATTTCGTGATGATGGGACAAGAACTGCTGTTGTCGCTTGTGTCAAAGAAAATGTGAACAGACTCACAGACTTCTGCACACGTGATAGCAATAGCTTATCTGGACTTTGTCAAGTTAAGCCAGAAAAAAAGGTATCAAGAAACATCATCTCCATCTTGGGTAAAATAAAAATGTCAAGCCTTGACATTAAGAAAACAAAATATTAAGAAGTTTTTTGGAAAAGTGAAACAATTTAGACCAAAATTCAAATTTCTATTTTTTTACAGTAAACCACACCAATCAAAGTCAATATTATTTGACTGAGTGAAGATATGGCATATTAGGTGCCAATCAAAACAAGAACAGCAAATATGGAACAAGCACAAAAACTTTGAAGTCAAGATGTCACTTTTCTGGTCATGGGTAGTCAGTTTACACAAATGGCAAGTCGCAATGCTGAAGTCCTGGAGAGGACAATTTTGGACAGTCAATTTAATTGATTTTATCTGGATAATAATATTTATTTATTTATTTATTGGGGTTTAATGACACTTTCAACATCCAGGGTCACCTCTTGCCGGACAGTTTTACAGGTGGAGGAAGCTGGAGTACCCGGAGAGAACCACCAAGCAATGCTAAGCAGCTGCCAGACTCCCCAACGTACTAGCTCCACACAAGCAGGGTTAGCACTGGTTTAAGACAAGAGCACCACCGACGTGCAGTATGCCTTAATACACAATGCCACCGTGCCCCCACATGAGCAATTGGGATTAAGTGTCTTGCCCAAGGACACTATAAGCAGTTGCCACAGGTGGGATTCAAACCGAGGACCTCTCAGCTTGCAGCCTGCATCTCTAGCTACTGAGGCACCACGCTTCCCTGGACAACAATAACAGTCACGATTTATTCAACAAGAACGTTAATCTGTAAGCAATATTAAACTGAGAAAATGATCTGGAATCTTGATGAACTATCCGTGTCGTTCAACTTCAGATATACCCAGCATGTGTGACTTCAGGTGTCTAAGCGATAAAGGCCCGAGGATATCAAAAGTTTTATCAAACCACTAGCTCTCCAGATCATTTTCTCAGCACAATATTGCTTATAGATTAACATTCTTCCTTAATTCATCTTGATGTGTGTTGTTTCTCAGATACATTCTATTACAACTGACTGTCCAAAAATGTGTCCTCTCCAAGACTCTCAAAGATGCAAGTGAATATTTGTTATAATCTTTGGCCTAACTTCCAAATATTTTAAAGGAATCTTAAAATGGAATATTATTGGAAATCTTCACTCATTCAAACCACTCAGTCGTCATGTGATTCTGAATAATAGAGTAATTCACTATGGGGATGACATTTGTTTACATATGCCACTTTCACATTATTATAGTCATTCTTGTCAAGGACATAGTTCAGGCCAGAACTGGATTCTAGAGAAAGAACTTTATAGAGGGAATGTCAGTTGCCTCCACATGGTGCTGGACTGGTTTTGAAAGCCACACAAATTTATTGAGTCCAGCATTGATCATGAAGTTGACATATACCTGTGGGTCCTGGTGCTCTTCATTTTTTGACTCGACTTTATCTATGAACCAGTCATCTTCATAAATTGTAGCAACCCAACAGTTTGGACCGGTCAAAAAAATTATCAAGAGTGAGTGTTATTGGCTTATCAATGCAACCAGAGATTAGTGGCTCATCTTCATTTACTAATTACATTTCCATGTTGTGCTTGTCTTAACAGTTCACGTTTCACTTTTCATTCACTGTTAAAGGGTTAAGAAAATAGAGCCCCCCCACCCCCACCCCCCCACTTCATCAGAAAGAGAACAGGATGTGATTGCTCAATATAAGGTGATTTATGACCACTTAAAGGATTGTCCAAAATAATGTCCCCTCCAGGATTTGAACCATATCTGGCTTATATAGAAACTAAAAACTGAAAGGTAACTGAGGTTGTGCGTTTACCTGATCTCTGATTTGCAACAGATATCTACTTAAATTTTTAAGACACAAACAGGACTTCTTGAACATTCCCACACCATATAAATACATGTCAAATTTGGACTCAAAACGTTGGTTTTTCAAGAGATGCACGGATTCTCATTAACACGACCAAGGATATTTCACATTTAAATTACCTCCCTTATTCACAGTACTCACAATGTATACAGTTTCTGGAAGCTATGAACATGGCCTTTTCTGGAGACAACAGAACACAGTAAATATCTTACAATATCAATCAAATACACTCAGTGGAATGGTACACTTGATTGCTAAAAAAATGGCTCAAAATGGTCAAAGTTTTCTCATTTTGGGGATAAATTTCCAATTTCCGTGCATAGATTGTGATAAAACTGTGTTACAGGAATTCATCATTCCTCCACTGATAATTTTTCAGCATAAGATGATCATTCTGACAAATGAAAAACCTATGGGTTTCTTATTAATTTTTTCAGAAGACTTTCTCAAAGCAAATTTACACAAAAATTGTCCCATTTGTAAACTGCAAATTGTCAGGCCCCAAACAGGTCTGAGTTAGTCACTAAACACTCATGTGTGACCTTGACCCCCAACTGAACTGCACTTGACTGCACACAGTTTGAATCAAGACCATCAACAGATTATGTTGGCCATATCACCATTAATGAGAATTATTTACTAAATCCACACGACCACAAAATAAAACTATAACTCAAAATAGCCACTTAGCCGAGGATATTCAATAACCGAGGATATGACCTTTTAATAGGAAACGAGACCTCACTTTCAATCATGATAAATGCACATTTTCTGTTCATGAGCTGAAACTTCTCATTTACAGTATTTAGCATGGATGCTTGAAGCCTGACTCCAAAAGGATGAACCTTTGAAGGATCTTCCTATCCCTCAGTCTGAATTCCTTGAAAAGAGTAGTTGGCATGCTTTCATATTACAGCCAGTGGATTCCGTGATTCTCTGACAAAATTCAACCTCTGGCTAGTCCTTCTACATTTCCATTCTTTGAGGAAGCCAGCCATAGCAGCTTTCAACCAAATGAAGTATGACATGGAATGCTCTTCTGTAAAGGCGATTGATGAGACACAACCTTTTATTGTAGAGACCGATGCTTCTGACAATGCTATTTCTGTAAGTCTTACTCGGGGAGGAATGCCTGTTGCATTCTTCTCACAAGCTTTTCATTCACATGAAATGAAGCATGCTCCAGTGAAGAAAGAAGCTTGTGCTATCATAGAAGCTGTGAGAAAATGGCGACAGCTTTTGGGCGAAAACATTTCACCATACTGACCGACCAAGAGACAGTATCTTGCATGTCTGATGTCAAAAATAGAGCAAAATTAAGAACAACAAAATCATTCGATGGCGGACTGAATTCAGGGAGCTGAATGCGGAAACAGTGATAAATGTCTGTCTCAACTGTTTGCATTCTTTGGCATGCCTTCCTTCGTACACTTGGATAGAGGACCTTCGTTCACTAGTAATGAAGTGAAAACATTTCTACAATACAAGAGGCCCCAAGGGGCCTTAATCGCTCACCCGACAAAGTGGTTCAAAGAAGTATTTGGGGGCACATTCAGTTAGACTTGAGTATGGTATAAGTGAGAGTTCCAGGCCACCTCAAATCATATGGCCTGGAAAAGTTGAGTTATTTTGGAAAAACCCCAATTTTGCTGGTAAAAAGTTGATTTTCTTGGAAAATGTTGGGTTTTTCACTCAATTTTCGCCCCAAAACCAGCCAAAACCCTGGATTTTTCTGGAAAATGTTTAAAAATCGAACATTTCACGGCCACTTTCGACGGAATTTGTTGAAAATGTCTCAAAAATTCACCGATTTCACAAATTCACTTTTTTCATAAATTTAACACTAATTTTTCCATTGGGGTTGATTGGGGTGAATTTTTTCGAATTTCCTTAAGAATAGAGTTGCACGATTGTGACGGAGACGAGGCTAGCACCGAGATTCTCATTGGCAAAAATTCCAAAACAAGAGGCCCCAGGGGGCCTGAGGGCGCTCACCTGACATGGTAGCCTAAATATCAACCCAGAGAATTGATTTCCACAAGTTGCATCTGCTCCTCCTAAGAAAAGCTGAAACCAAATATCCAAATATTCTGACCAGTGGATCTAAAAAAAGATTTTTAAAGAAAATTCCTCATACTGAACTAAGTCATAATTCGGGCTCCCACAGGGAGCCCATATATGAACCCAGGGACTTGGCTTTAACAAACCTGAATCTCACCCCCCTAAGGATTCTGCACACCAAATATCAAAACATTCCGACTGCTGGATCTGAAGAAGAAGATTTTTAAAGAAAATTCCTCATTTTGAACCAAGTTACAATTCGAGCTCCCACAATCAGCCCAAATATGGACCTAGGGACATGGCTTGAACAAACTTGAATCTTACCCCCCTAAGGATGCTGCATAAAAAATATCAAAAGCATTCATCTGCTGGATCTGAAGATTTTTAAAGAAAATTCCTCATTTTGAACTAAGTTGTCATTCAGGCTCCCATAGTGAGCCCAAATATGAACCAAGGGACTTGGCTTGAACAAACTTGAATCTCAGCCCCCTAAGGTTGCTCCATGCCAAATATCAAAACATTCCAACTGCTGAATCTGAAGAAGAAGATTTTTAAAGAAAAATTCATCATATTGACTAAGTTATAATTTGGGCTCCCACAAGGAGCCCAAATATGGACCCATGGACTTGGCTTTAACACACTTGAATCCCCCCCCCCCCCCCCCCCCCCCCCCCCCCCCAGGATGCTACTCACCACATATCAAACCATTCCGACTGCTGGATCTGAAGAAGAAGATTTTTTAAGAAAATTCCTCATTTCAAACAAAGTTACAATTCAAGCTCCCACAGTGAGCCCAAATATGGACCTAGGGACATGGCTTGAACAAACTTGAATCTCACCCCCCTAAGGATGCTGCATACCAAATATCACAAGATTCTGCCTGCTGGATCTTCAGAAGAAGATTTTCAAAGAAATTTGCCTGAAATGCACTAAGTTCGAATTTGGGCTTCTATAGTGAGCCCAAATATGAATCCAGGTGGCCGATTTGAACAAACTGGAATCAGATCCACCCCACAATGTTGCATACCAAACATCAAAAGATTCTGCCTGCAGGATCTGGAGAAGAAGATTTTTGAAGAAATTTGCCTGAAATGCATTAAGTTCAAATTCGAGCTTCTATAGTGAGCCCAAATATAAATCTAGGGAGCCGATTTGAACAAAATAGAATCAGATCCACCCCACAATGTTGCATACCAAATATCAAAAGATTCTGTCTGCTGGATCTGGAGAAGAAGATTTTTTAAGAAATTTGCCTGAAATGCATTAAGTTCAAATTTGGGCTCCTATACCGAGCCCAAATATAAACCCAGGGGGCCGATTTGAACAAACTTGAATCAGATCCACCCCACAATGTTGCATACCAAATATCAAACGATTCTGCCTGCTGGATCTGGAGAAGAAGATTTTTTAAGAAATTTGCCTGAAATGCACTAAGTTCGAAATCGGGCTCCTATACTGAGCCCAAATATGAACCCAGGGGGCCGATTTGAACAAACTTGAATTAGATCCACCCTCCAATGTTGCATACCAAATATCAAAAGATTCTGCCTGCTGGATCTGGAGAAGAAGATTTTTTAATGTTTTTCCCATTGCCTACAGTGTTAAAAAGTGCTGACTCATCACTTTTTCAATGTCCCGAAACTGTACCCTATGATAAAACCGATGGCAATTTTTTTTTACCAATTCTTTCTGTTGGTCCTAAGGAAGCGTCACATCAAATAAAAATTCTCGGTGCCATGCAGTTTTGGAGATATGGGCGTTTTAATTTTTTTCTATTTTTAGCTCCTGCGGTTCCCATGGGGCTACGGGAAAAAAAAAATCAGCATAAATTAGGTACTTATGACCCAATAAGCCCTCACATAAAATTTGGTTCAAATCAGCCTCTCGGTTTGGAAAATAGAAATTTTGGGCGGGGCCAAAAATTTTGCTCCTCCCATAACGACGCCAAGTATAGCCCCACAAACTTCTCTTGAACAAATCTGAGTCTACACCTCAAAAGGAACCTGCTCACCAAATATCAAGTCTCTGCTAGTCCTGGTTCAAGAGAAGATTTTTTAAGATTTCAGCACACTTTTTTGGTGTGGCCCTACCCACGGGCGGGGCAACTTGATTTGAACAAAATCAAATTGCGATGTCATAACAAACTATTATCTCAAATATCAATTAAATTGGTTCAGCTGTTTGGGAGGAGAAGACGCAAACACCATGTTCACGGACGACGGACGGTGAGTGATCACTATAGCTCTCCTGACTGAAAGTCAGGTGAGCTAAAGACAGTGCTTTTTTGGGTTGGAAAAAATACGCGATCGAACGTTCCCATGGAAAAAAGATTATGAATGCGAAAATTGGCCTGGTAAAGTTGACCAATTGAGATCGCGCGTCCCGAGTCTAAAAACTAAAAAAAAATTTAGCTCTATGGCGATCTGGGGGATGGGATGGGATCGCAACTGAAGATGTGTGTGTTATGAGATGAAAGATAACAATAAAATTGTTTTAAAAAAAAAAAAAATTGATTTCTTTCATTAAAAAAATAAAAAAAAAAATATATATATATAAAAACAAAAAGAATACAAAAAAATAACTGTTTTTCATTAAAGAAAAAAAAAAAATAAAACAGTGTTTCTACACATCGGCGATTCGAAGCGAAGGGACAAGCAGGTTTGCGAATTAATACGGAGTCAGGAGAATATTCAGGCGGAGAATAGGGCCAGGTGATTGGGAGAGACGGTGTTGAGACGAGAGATGACCAAGTTGTTCAGACCCGTCACCGAGGTTCAGGAACAAGCCAGGAAAGAGATCGTCGAGGAATTGAGACCAATAAAAGAAGGTTCTCAGAGGATGCTTCACTCCCCGATAGTTTTGTACAGAGAACTCTGTCCGAACACACTCCGACGGGAATCGAGGAGACCGATCGAAGTAGTGTCAGATTTGACGATGGTAGTGCAATCGTGAAAGATCCAATGTACGGATTTCGTGATGATGGCGATAAAACTTTCGTGGGTGACACGGAAGTATAGTTTGAAGACGGCTATTTGATCGTCGGTTCGAACAGGTACGAATTGACCTGACGGACTGAATACTCTGAGACCTGGAGATTACGCCGATGAGGATTATAGCAATTATGGACAAATTCTCAGACCCACGCCATGAAGAGGAACGATCTCAGAGAGACGACACTGAAGGATACGAAAGGTTACAAGTGGAAGAACGTGGTGAAAGAGATATGGGATGAGAATAAGAGTTTCGTGCAATCGCTGATTGGAAAGGGAATGACCGATACGATATTTCTTCCGCACGATCCCAATGCCTTGTCGGAGAGATTGAGATTGTTGATGGATAACAGAGAGGCTGGCAACACTGGAGTAGATAACGAGATAGTGAGCGTGTGCGACAAATTGTTGAGGCAGAAGGTCTTGACTAGGAAGGATTATAAAGAGGTGATGAATTGTTTGAAAATAATAAAATACAAAGAGAAAAAAAAAATATTAAGTAAATAAAAAAAATATAGATATTCAAAAATAATAATAAAAAAAAAAAAAAATTAAAAAAAAAAAAAACAAAAAAAAATGTTAGTGATAAATAACAAGGGATACGCTAGATCTTACGTCTACGGTGGATCAGGCATTGTGGATTCAATGATGCGATTTTTTTTTAACTTGTAAATTCACTGGTGATGCCGCGAAACAGATCGCCTCGAACGCTCTCAAAATTGGAAAGAAGACGGCGATCGATGCGAGTAAGAAAGCTGCAACCAAAGCGAGCAGTAGAATAGCTTCGGAAGCCGGCAAGAGAGGTGCCGATGCATTGATTAATAAATTGATAACTCCACCACCACCTGCCAAACGATCGAGAATTGAACTGAGACATTGGCGAGACTTCTATTATAATGATGATCTTGTACCGATACAAGACTTAGCTAAAATGACGAAAGGATCGGCGATTGAAAGTGATTTATAAATAAAAAAAAAAACAACTTTTTATAAATAATATATATATAATGAAAGTGTCAATGACACTGTAGCTCAACTTGTCAAGACAAAGACATGTACATGTATAGTATGTGACACAGCAATGACAAACATCCAGGTAATGACCTGATAACAAAGGTACATAAAAAGTATTGTAACGGTCTGTACATAAATACTGACCGTTGCCTGTAACAAATGTATAGGTAAAGTATTGTAAACGTGGGTGACAGTCAGATGCTAAACTAGAAAAGAAAACTTTAGAGTCCCAGAGTGGGTCTGACTGAACCCCAAAATATTTGTTCTCATAGCACAGTGATAACAAAGGCACCCCAAAACACACTCATTCCTGTCCCAAGGTGAAAACAAAGGTACCCAAGAAGTTTTGTGAAGATCAGTTCACAAATATGAGCTGTGTAGAAGTTGTGACAAAAAACTGATTGGACCTAATTTCGGTACAAAATGGCCACTGGCAGCCATCTTGAATTTTGGACCGCACCCAGAAACACTCGTTCTCATCCCACGGTGATAACAAAGGTACCCAAGAAGTTTTGTGAAGATCGGTTCATAAATACAGCCTCTAGCCCGAGCCGTATTGACATGTGCACTTACAGTGTATAAGTAGCACTGAATAAATCAAAGTTCATCTAATTTGCATAATTTCTGCACGATAAAAAAACCCATACTATATGTGATGTATTCCATGTTACTAAACATTCATACAAAAATTTATTCAAATCAGAACTTTCATACAGAAGTTCTGTACAAAAGACTGATTGCACTAATTTTGGTACAAAATGGCTGCTGGTGGCCATCTTGAATTTCGGACCACACCCAAAAACACTTATTCTCATCCCACGGTGATAACAAAGGTACCCAAGAAGTTTCGTAAAGATCGGTTCATAAATATGGACTCTAGCCTGAGCCGTATAGAAGTTGTGTACAAAAAACTGATTAGACCTAATTTCAGTACAAAATGGCCACTGGCAGCCATCTTGAATTTTGGACCGCACCCAGAAACACTCCTTTCCGTCCCAAGGTGATAACAAAGGTACCCAAGACGTTTTGTGAAGATCGCTTCATAAATACAGACTCTAGCCCGAGCCGTATTGACATGTGTACTTACTGTGTGTAAGTAGCACTGAAAAAAATCAAAGTTCATCTAATTTGCATAATTTCTGCACGAGAAAAAAACCTGTATTATATGAGATGTATCCCATGGTACTAAACATTCACACAAAAAATTATTCAAATCAGCGCTTTCATATGGAAGTTCTGTGCAAAAATCTGATTGCACCAAATTTTGTACAAAATGGCTGCCATCGGCCATCTTGAATTTCGGACTGGACCCCAAAACACTCGTTCTCGTCCCAAGGTGATAACAAAGGTACCCAAGGAGTTTTGTAAAGATCGGTTCATAAATATGGCCTCTAGCCCGAGCCGTATTGGCATTTGCACTTACAGTGCTGAAAGTAACACCAAAAAACATCAAAGTTAGTCTAATTTGCATAATTTACGCACGAGAAAAAAACCCGTATTATATGTGATGTATCCCATGGTACTAAACATTCATACAAAAAATTATTCAAATCAGAGCTTTCATATGGAAGTTCTGTACAAAAAACAGATTTCTGCATCGTCGGTACAAAATGGCGGCTAGCAGCCATCTTAAATTTCGGACCGCACCCAAAAACACTCGTTCTCGTCCCACGGTCATAACAAAGGTACCCAAGAAGTTTCGTAAAGATCGGTTCATAAATACGGCCTCTAGCCCGAGCCATATCCAATTGTTGACGGACAAACGGACGACGGGCCATGGCATAAGCTCAAATTTGGCTTCGCCAAAGTTGAGCTAAAAATAGGAATTAAAATAATAAAAAAAAAAACTCCCAATACGAGTACTCTACAGATGACATTAGACTTGGGAGATAATTGTCGAGTGGATTTTAGTGCAGAAGATTCGATCGGCAAGATGTTGGGATTTGATCGAAAGATGTATCGAGGTCACGCCGCGTCCGAAAATATGGTCGACATTCTCGCGGTCAATAGCATCTTAGTGAATGTCAATGTGATTGCGGGAAGTTACATCAACGGTAGCACTCGGCCTACGATCTACTCGTTCTTTCTGGACGTTTCTCCGGGTTACAAGATCGTGGAGCAACCTCGAAATCTTGTCTATTTACCTGTGATTCTAGACAAGTTGTATAGCATCGAAACCATGTTGACAAATCAGAACGGTGATCTGTTAGATCTTCATGGAGAGAGAGTGACTATACGATTTCACAACAGAGAGACATGAAAAAAAAATAAATTGAAAAATAATATCTTAAAAAAAATATTTTTTTTCATTTCAAGAAGTTTTAGGTTTTTATTTGTTATTTGTTTTTGGTTTAACATTCATAAAACACTCGTCCATGTCTAAACCGGAATCGAACATAGCAACAATAAATTCTTCAAAAGCCGTTTCTCCTCTATATGTTAACGTATCATATACTAGTAAATGTCTCACGCAATCTTTCATCGTTGTTCCCTGTTTTTTAATTCGTTCTACCATTTCCAAAGCCAATATTACGGGTGTTGTCATTTCCAACCGATCTAATATATTTAATAAATTGCTCTCATCTGTGTTATCTATCAAATGCTTTTGATTTCATCTCAAACAACCTCTATCTTGATCATTCATTTTTAGGTTGTTTTTTTTATTAAACGCAGATTTTTTTATTAAGCACAGTTTTTTTTTAACTAAATTAGCTTTTTTTTATTTTTTTTTTTTTATTTAAAGAAGTTTTAGGTTTTTATTTATATATTATATAAGAAATAAAAAAAAGAAAAAAGAAGAAACTTATAATATTAATAATTTAAAAAAAAAATAGATATAATCAAATAAAAAAAAATAAATAAATATGAGTCAATACATAAATAACTAGAAGGGGTATCAGTACCTGCACACAAAAGTCCGAAATTAAAGTAAATAAGCAGCTAAAGGGTTAAATAATATGAAAGTGTCAATGACACTGTAGCTTAACTTGTGTGTTGTGTTTGATGAAAAGGATAATGTTCAATGTTTATGAAAGGATTATGAAATAAGACAAGAATCGTGATAATTGGGAATATGTTCATTTCTGTTCCCTGTATGCTATGTTTTTGATAAAAATAATATGAGGTGTACACTGTACTAAAGAGCTGAGGGGTGGGTTGATATGACTTCACAGTTAATGTATGTGGCCCTCATAGTTAACGTATATCAATGAAAGTTACCAAGTTACAGTGAAATTATTCCAAAACGAGTCATCCTATCAAGTTACACTGAAATCCTTTCATAAATATGGCCTGTAGACTGTGCTAAAGGTTTTTGGGGTTCGGGCACCTGTAGCCATCAGTTTCCCAATTGCGTCCAAAGGGGACGTTCTCATCTAGACATTATATGAAGTCAACCTACCAAGTTACAATGAAAACCCTTCATAAATATGACCTGTAGACTGTGCTAAAGGTTTTTGGGCTTTGGGCTCGGGCAGCCATCATGGTTGAATAATCGCAACCAAAAGGGGACACTCCCATCTGGGCATCATCTGGAGTGATCCTACAAAGTTACAATGAAATCCCTCCATAAATATGACCTGCAGACTGTGCTCAAGGTTTTCAGGCTTCGAGCTCCTGAAGCCGTCACAGTTGACCAATCACGACCAAAAGGGGATGTCATCATCTAGGCATTATATGGAGTCAAACTAACAGGTTACAATGAAATCCTTCCATAAATATGACCTACAGACTATGCTAAAGGTTTTGGGGTTTTGGGCTAGGGCAGCCATCAAGGCTGAGTGATCGCGACCAAAAGGGGACGTTCTCATCTAGACATTATTTGGCGTCATCCTACCAAGGTACAATGAAATCCCTTCATAAATATCACCTGTAGACTGTGCTCAAGGTTTTCGGGCTTCAGGCCCTTGTAGCCATCACAATTGCCTTATGGTGTCCAAAAGGGGCTGTTCTCATCTAGACATTATATGAAGTCAACCTACCAAGTTACAATAAAATCCCTTCATAAATATGAACTGAAGACTGTGCTAAAGGTATTCAGGCTTTGGGCTCGGGCAGCCATCATGGTTGAATGATCGCAACCAAAAGGAGACATTCTCATTTGAGCATCATCTGGAGTGATCCTACGAAGTTACAATGAAATCCCTTCATAAATATGACCTGTAGACTGTGCTCAAGGTTTTCGGGCTTCGGGCACCTCTAGCCATCACAGTTGACCAATCACGACCAAAAGGGGATGTCATCACCTAGGCATTATATGGAGTCAACCTAACAAGTTACAATCAATTCTTTCCATAAATACGGCCTACAGACATGCTAAAGGTTTTTGGGTTCGGGCACCCATCAAGGCTGAATGATCGCGATCAAAATGGGACATTCTCATCTAGACATTATTTGGAGTCATCTTACCACGTTACAATGAAATCCCTTCATAAATATGACCTGTAGACTGTGCTAAAGGTTTTCGGGCTTCGGGTCCCTGTAGCTGTCACAGTTGCCCAATCACGTCCAAAAGGGGACTTTCTCATCTAGACATTATATGAAGTCAACCCACCAAGTTACAATAAAATTCCTCAATAAATATGACCTGTAGATTGTACTAAATGTTTTTGGGTTTTGGGCTCGGGTAGTCGTCACGGTTGGCAGATCACGCGCAAATGGAGAAATTCTCATCTAGACATCATAAGGAGTCATCCTACCAAGTTACAATGAAATCCCTCCATATTAAACATGACCTGCAGACTGTGCTAGAAGTTTTGGGGTTTTAGGGCTTGGGCAGCCATCACGGCTGACAGATCATGCCCAAAAGGAGACGTTCTCATCTAGGCATTATACAGAGGCATCCTACGAAGTTACAATGAAATCCCTTCATAAATACGACCTGTAGACTGTGCTAATGGTTTTTGGGCTCGGGCAGCCATACGGGTTGACCGATCGCGACCAAAAGGGGACGTTCCCATCTAGACATGACCCCAAACCTGCATAGGAAATTTCGTGATGATAGACAAGAACTGCGGGGTGTAGCCCGTGCTAAAGGAAAATGTGAACAGACTCACAGACTAACAGACTTAAGCATGCGTGATGGCAATAGCTTATCTTGACTTTGTCAAGTTAAGCTAATAATAATAGCTCCAAGAAGCATGCTAACATAAAATAGGAACCATGGCAATATGCTACAAGGTAAGTCTCCACTTTGAAGAAAGGAAAGACAAACCTCAAAACCTGCACATAAAAGTAAAAAAAAAAACTAGACTTTATGATTCTGGAGAATCATGGCTTTTTCCGATGAGATTCCATGATTTTTCATGACCCCACAGTGTCTGATGAATTGTTTTGAACTATCTCATTGAAGTTCCTTCATTGATGTTATGAGAAAGGTGAGGATAGTAGTCTCAAATGACTCAGTTTGATAAAAAAAATTGTTTTGGTAAAAACCATCATTAACGGTGGAATGGGTTAATATCAATATCGTCGTCCGACAAGTTAATGATGGACAAAAGGAGCTGTTTGTTTGACACATACCCACTGAGTGCTGTATCTATTTGAAAATGGTCCATTTTATCTCAAATGTATTCAAAATATTGATGTCTGACAGCTTGTAGAGGGTTAACAAGTGCTAACAGGAATATTTATTCATGCAACTTGTAATTTCAAACCAAAAACTGCGAATGGCCATTTTTGCTTAAAATCTATGAGATGTTTTCAGAGAAATCCAGGGAGGACATGAATTTTAAGCTTTTGATGGGTATCATTGTTTATCCAGCCCAAAATGGGTTAAGGTTTATTTTTTTGAATAAGCGTATTACTTACAAAAATAATTCTTAGTGAATTCTACTTCCACTTATGTTGATTTCTCCTCTTAACTTTGGGTGCTGCGGGTACACAAACACAGCCCATTTTATCAAAATATTGACGTTCGAGAACCTGCATAGGGTTAACAAATGCTTACTGGAATATTTTGTTCATGTAATTTGTAATGTCACACTAAGATCTGAGAATGGCCAATTTTTCTTGAAACTCTCTATGTGAAGTTTTTAGAGAAATCCACGGATAACATGAATTTTTAACCTTTTGAGGGGTATATCTCTGTAACCAGTCCTAAATGGGTTAATACTTGGTTTTATGAATACCTTCATTACTTACAATGAAAGTGTCAATGACACTGTAGCTTAACTTGTGTGCTGTGTTTGATGAAAAGGATAATGTTCAATGTTTATGAAAGGATTATGAAATAAGACAAGAATTGTGATAATTGGGGATATGTTCATTTCAGTTCCCTGTATGCTATGTTTATGATAAAAAATAATATGAGGTGTACACTGTACTAAAGAGCTACTAAAGAGCTAAGGGATGGGTTAATATGACCTCACAGTTAATGTATGTGGCCCTCACAGTTAAACGTATATAAACAAAAGTTACCAAGTTACAGTGAAATTATTCCAAAATGAGTCATCCTATCAAGTTACATTAAATTCCCTTCATAAATATGGCCTGTAGACTGTGCTAAAGGTTTTCGGGCTTCGGGCCCCTGTAGCTGTCAGTTTCCCAATTGCGTCCAAAGGGGACGTTCTCATCTAGACATTATATGAAGTCAACCTACCAAGTTACAATGAAATCCCTTAATAAATATGACCTGTAGACTGTGCTAAAGGTTTTTGGGCTTTGGGCTCTGGCAGCCATCATGGTTGAATGATCGCAACCAAAACCGGACATTCTCATCTGGGAATCATCTGGAGTGATCCTACAAAGTTACAATGAAATCCCTTCATAAATATGACCTGTAGACTGTGCTGAAAGTTTTTGTGCTACGGGCCCCTGAAGCCGTCACAGTTGACTAATCACGACCAAAAGGGGGCTCTGGCAGCCATCATGGTTGAATGATCACAACCAAAAGGGGACATTCTCATCTGGGCATCATCTGGAGTGATCCTACAAAGTTACAATGAAATCCCTTCATAAATATGACCTGTAGACTGTGCTCAAGGTTTTCGGGCTTCGGGCCCCTGTAGCCGTCAGTTTCCCAATTGCGTCCAAAGTGGACGTTCTCATCTAGACATTACATGAAGTCAACCTACCAAGTTACAATGAAATCCCTTCATAAATATGATCTGAAGACTGTGCTAAAGGTTTTCGAGCTTTAGGATTGGGCAGCCATCATGGTTGAATGATCGCAACCAAAAGGGGACATTCTCATCTGGACATCATCTGGAGTGATCCTATGAAGTTACAATGAAATCCCTTCATAAATATGACCTGTAGACTGTGCTCAAGATTTTCGGGCTTCAGGCACCTGTAGCCATCACAGTTGACCAACCACGACCAAAAGGGGATGTCATCATCTAGGCATTATATGGAGTCAACCTAACAAGTTACAATCAATTCTTTCCATAAATACGACCTACAGACATGCTAAAGGTTTTTGGGCTCGGGCACCCATCAAGGCTGAATGATCGCGATCAAAATGGGACGTTCTCATCTAGACTTTATTTGGAGTCATCTTACCACGTTACAATGAAATCCCTTCATAAATATGACCTGTAGACTGTGCTAAAGGTTTTCGGGCTTCGGGTCCCTGTAGCCATCACAGTTGCCCAATCACGTCCAAAAGGGGACTTTCTCATCTAGACATTATATGAAGTCAACCCACCAAGTTACAATGAAATTCCTCAATAAATATGACCTGTAGATTGTACTAAATGTTTTCGGGTTTTGGGCTTGGGCAGTCGTCACGGTTGGCAGATCAGGTGCAAATGGGGAAATTCTCATCTAGACATCATAAGGAGTCATCCTACCAAGTTACAATGAAATCCCTCCATATTAAACATGACCTGGAGACTGTGCTAGAAGTTTTTGGGTTTTAGGGCTTGGGCAGCCATCACGGCTGACAGATCATGCCCAAAAGGGGACGTTCTTATCTAGGCATTATACAGAGGCATCCTACGAAGTTACAATGAAATCCCTTCATAAATATGACCTGTCGACTGTGCTAATGGTTTTTGGGCTCGGGCAGCCATACGGGTTGACCGATCGCGACCAAAAGGGGACGTTCCCATCTAGACATGACCCCAAACCTGCATAGGAAATTTCGTGACGATAGACAAGAACTGCGGGGTGTAGCCCGTGCTAAAGGAAAATGTGAACAGACTCACAGACTAACAGACTTAAGCATGCGTGATGGCAATAGCTTATCTTGACTTTGTCAAGTTAAGCTAATAATAATAGCTCCAAGAAGCATGCTAACATAAAATAGGAACCATGGCAATATGCTACAAGGTAAGTCTCCACTTTGAAGAAAGGAAAGATAAGCCTCAAAATCTGCACATAAAAGTAAAAAAAAAACTAGACTTTATGATTCTGGAGAATCATGGCTTTTTCTGATGAGATTCCATGATTTTTCATGACCCCACAGTGTCTGATGAATTGTTTTGAACTATCTCATTGAAGTTCCTTCATTGATGTTATGAGAAAGGTGAGGATAGTAGTCTCAAATGACTCAGTTTGATAAAAAAAATTGTTTTGGTAAAAACCATCATTAACGGTGGAATGGGTTAATATCAATATCGTCGTCCGACAAGTTAATAATGGACAAAAGGAGCTGTTTGTTTGACACATACCCACTGAGTGCTGTGTCTATTTGAAAATGGTCCATTTTATCTCAAATGTATTCAAAATATTGATGTCTGGCAGCTTGTAGAGGGTTAACAAGTGCTAACAGGAATATTTATTCATGCAACTTGTAATTTCAAACCAAAAACTGCGAATGGCCATTTTTGCTTAAAATCTACGAGATGTTTTCAGAGAAATCCAGGGAGGACATGAATTTTAAGCTTTTGATGGGTATCATTGTTTATCCAGCCCAAAATGGGTTAAGGTTTATTTTTTTGAATAAGCGTATTACTTACAAAAATAATTCTTAGTGAATTCTACTTCCACTTATGTTGATTTCTCCTCTTAACTTTGGGTGCTGCGGGTACACAAACACAGCCCATTTTATCAAAATATTGACGTTTGAGAACCTGCATAGGGTTAACAAATGCTTACTGGAATATTTTGTTCATGTAATTTGTAATGTCACACTAAGATCTGAGAATGGCCAATTTTTCTTGAAACTCTCTATGTGAAGTTTTTAGAGAAATCCTCGGATAACATGAATTTTTAACCTTTTGAGGGGTATATCTCTGTAACCAGTCCTAAATGGGTTAATACTTGGTTTTATGAATACCTTCATTACTTACAATGAAAGTGTCAGTGACACTGTAGCTTAACTTGTGTGTTGAGTTTGATGAAAAGGATAATGTTCAATGTTTATGAAAGGATTATGAAATAAGACAAGAATTGTGATAATTGGGAATATGTTCATTTCTGTTCCCTGTATGCTATGTTTTTGATAAAAATAATATGAGGTGTACACTGTACTAAAGAGCTAAGGGGTGGGTTAATATGACCTCACAGTTAATGTATGTGGCCCTCACAGTTAAACATATATAAACAAAAGTTACCAAGTTACAGTGAAATTATTCCAAAATGAGTCATCCTATCAAGTTACATTAAAATCCCTTCATAAATATGGCCTGTAGACTGTGCTAAAGGTTTTCGGGCTTCGGGCCCCTGTAGCCGTCAGTTTCCCAATTGCGTCCAAAGGGGACGTTCTCATCTAGACATTATATGAAGACAACCTACCAAGTTACAATGAAATCTCTTAATAAATATGACCTGTAGACTGTGTTAAAGGTTTTTGGGCTTTGGGCTCTGGCAGCCATCATGGTTGAATGATCGCAACCAAAACGGGACATTCTCATCTGGGCATCATCTGGAGTGATCCTACAAAGTTACAATGAAATCCCTTCATAAATATGACCTGTAGACTGTGCTGAAGGTTTTTGGGCTTCAGGCCCCTGAAGCCGTCACAGTTGACTAACCACGACCAAAAGGGGGCTCTGGCAGCCATCATGGTTGAATGATCGCAACCAAAAGGAGACATTCTCATCTGGACATCATCTGGAGTGATCCTATGAAGTTACAATGAAATCCCTTCATAAATATGACCTGTAGACTATGCTCAAGATTTTCGGGCTTCAGGCACCTGTAGCCATCACAGTTGACCAACCACGACCAAAAGGGGATGTCATCATCTAGGCATTATATGGAGTCATCCTAACAAGTTACAATGAATTCCTCCCATGAATACGACCTACAGACATGCTAAAGGTTTTTGGGGTCAGGCAGCCATCAAGGCTGAATGATCGTGACCAAAAGGGGACGTTCTCATCTGGACACTATTTGGAGTCATCCTACCAAGCAACAATGAAATCCCTTCATAATTATGACCTGTAGACTGTTCTAAAGGTTTTCGCGCTCACAGACTAACAGACTTCCGCACGCGTGATAGCAATAGCTTATCTTGACTATGTCAAGTTAAGCTAAAAATGATCCTCGGGGAATTCCACTTCCAATGAAGGAGGTTATGTTTATCTCGCGGGTACATATTGGGTGCAATGAGTGCCCAA
This sequence comes from Pictodentalium vernedei, assembly GCA_031216915.1. Classification (NCBI taxonomy): domain Eukaryota; kingdom Metazoa; phylum Mollusca; class Scaphopoda; order Dentaliida; family Dentaliidae; genus Pictodentalium; species Pictodentalium vernedei. Next base: position 577,327,289 of record CM062296.1, read on the forward strand.
GAACAGCCCATTTTCTAAACATTTCTATGCTTTGCAGCATCTGGAGGGTTAACAAACGCTTACCGGAATATTTTGTCCATGCATCTTGTAATGCCACTCCAAGACCTGCAAATGGTCAATTTTTCATGAATACTTACTAGATTTTTTTGAGAAACCCACAGAAAATGGGAATTTTAAGCTTTTAAGGGGTACATCTCCTTAACCAGGCGAACATGGGTTAAGACTTCGATTTTTGAATACCCTTACTACGTACTAAAATTTTTCCCTATCAGTTCTGCGTCCAGTAAAAGAAGTTATGTTTCTCTGTGGCTTACCCATTTGTTGTTGTTGGTGTCCAAAAACAGACTATGTTTTCAAAATGTTGACATTCAGCTGCCCATGGAGGGTTAACAAATGCTTACCGGAATATTTTATCCATGCAACCGGTAATGACACCAAGACCTATCAACGGCCATTTTCTGTTGAAAACTTACAAGATGTTTGTAAAGAAATCCAGGGAAAACATGATTTTTTTAAGCTTTTGATGGGTATCTCTATTAACCACTCCACAAGGGGTTAACGCTTGGGTTTTTTAATACCCTTATTACTTACAAAAATTCCACTTTTAACAAAGGAGATTATGTGTATCTCTCAGGTATACATTGCGTGCTGTGCATGTCCGAAAACAGTCCATTTCAACAAAATTATGATGCTTGGCAGCCTGTAGAGGGTTAATAAATGCTCATCGGAATATTTTGTCCATGCAACATGTAATGTCACACACAGACCTACGAATAGTCAATTTTTCTTGAAAACCTACAAGATGTTTTTAGAGAAATCTACAGAAAATGTTAATTTTAAGCTTTTAAGGGGTATCTCTTTTTATCCTGTCAAAAATGGGTTAAGACTTCGACTTCTGAATACCCTTAGTACTTACAAAAATGTTTCCGTATAAATTTTGCGCTCGATAAAAGGAGGTACTTTGGGTGCTGTTGCTGTCCAAAAACAGCCCATTTTATCACAATTTTGACTATTAGCAGCCTGTGGAGGGTTAAAAAATGCTCACCGGAGTATTTTGTCCATGCAACTTGTATTGTCACAGCAGGACCTGCGAGTGGCCAATTTTGCTTGAAAATCTACAAGACACGTTTAGAGAAATCCATAGAAAACATGAATTTTTTAGCCTTTGAGGGGTATTGCAGTTTAACCAGCCCAAAATAGGTCAACGCTTGGTTTTTTGAATACCCTTATTACTTACAAAAATGATCAATGGTGAAACCCACTTCCAATAAATGAAGTTATGTTTATCTCCCGTGTATAGCCTGGGTGCTTTAGGAGCCCGAAAACAGCCCATTTCATCAAAATTTCGATGTTTGGCAGCCTGTGGAGGGTTACCATATGCATCATCTAATATCTCTTGTATATGAATGGTCGTGTCACAAACAGGTCTAATAATGATGTATGTTTAAAAAAAAATCTACAAGACGTGTTTCGAGAAAGTGCCTATAAACCCCATTTTGGCAGTTTTTTGCCAATTCTTACGAAACAAGGGTTAAATCGAAAATTCCAATTCAGTACATTTTCAGATTTTGTGACCGTCTATGAGTGTGCAAAATTTCATGAAAATCGGTTTGAAAATGGCTTCTGAATCGTACGGACAAAATGTGTGGAAAAAAAAAAATAATAAATAATAATCCGGAGAATAACAAGAGTCTTTTCCAGAGGAAAAGCCTAAAAAGTATCACATTTGTTTCAATGGGTTAAAATTGAGTAAAATACCCTGATAATGTCAGTAATTGTCGAAATCCTGATCTGTGTAATCGCTAGGCTTGTCGTAAAGGAGCAATCTGCGCAGTCCATCAGTCAATTCGTATCTGTTCGAACCAACGATCAATTCATCATCGCCAATATCTACTTCTGTGTCACCTACAAAAATTCTCCCCTCCGAATCCTTATAAAATCCATACAACAGATCTCTCTTACCGCCATCATCATCAGACGATGCGACGCTATCAGTGATAGTCGAAGCTGTATCGGTGTCGGTCTCCGTTTGAATTCCTGTGGGAACGTAATCCAGTGTAGATTGAACGGAATGCCGATTTCCAAAACTAAGAGGCAACGAACCCATTCTCAAAGAACTCTCTTTTATGGGTCTCAATTCTTCGACTTTCTCCTTCCTGCTTCGCTCTTGACCCTCTGTCACGGGTTTAAATATTTTTGTGGCTTCGCGTTTGAGTTCCATCTCACCAAGACGTCTGCTTCTGTCAGCCGACTGAATGCCCTTCTTAGCACGTTCATACTCCCCTAAAATTCGATCTCGGTGTCTAGAATCTATTTGTAAAAACATTTTTCGTTTTTAATTGTTTTATTATTTTCAAAATTAAATGTTTAATTATATTTTTATGTTTTTAAGTTAATAAAATCTTTCCGTCTTTAATATAATAAACTAAAAATATTCACATCTCAACTCAGTGTTGATTGAATTACTAGTAGGAAAGTTTAAAATACCTTTTAAGCAGTACATGACAAACCGGTTTCTGATTTAACGCATTTTGATAGTAATTTACGTTTTGTCAAAGGAATTCCATTCACATATCAAAGAACCATTCACCCAGTGTCGAATTACGAGAGAATCCCTTTGATGACGGTTAAAACATTTCAACACACAAAAGAAAACTGGTTTTTTTCTAATTTTAACGTTAAAGGAACTTATTCATTCATTTCAAATCTCTCTGATCGCTATCGTGAATATATTGAAAATTTTACCACTCAAAACCTAATTGAGCGGAAAATGCGTTTAAACATTCCATTAAGTGTTTATTAAGATTACTTTACAAGAATTCTGATTCTTTTCTCTAAACTCAATCTCCTTTCGTCACATCGAAACAAGACACGAATGTCTATTTTTTACAGATCATATTTTATAATTGACTCTTTTGAACGGACGCTTAAAGTCAATTTCTCTTCTTTACATCAAGACAAAACACGAGTGTCTATTTTACAGATCATATTTATAATCAACTCTTTTGAACGGATATCTAAACTCAATTTCTCTTCGTCACATCGAACCAAGACACGAATGTCTATTTTTTACAGATCATATTTTATAATTGACTCTTTTGAACGAAAACCTCATTCAGTCATATCGATAACATGTGTTAGTTTTTACTTCAGGAAAACATGACAGTGGGTTTGCAGATTCTAACCCACGTCTGTGCACAAGTCGATTTCCGACCTAAAATCCGCAAGTGGATCTCCGTGTACGCCTCCATAGGGTTTCAGTGTTAAAATCGTGTACAGACGCGGATTATTAGAATCGGCAAGACGATGATTTAGAAACGACTGTACACAAGTCGATTTCCGACCTAAAATCCGCAAGTGGATCTCTGTGTACGCCTCCATAGGGTTTCAGTGTTAAAATCGTGTACAGACGCGGATTATTAGAATCGGCAAGACGATGATTTAGAAACGACAAAACGTTTTTTTGCTCGCAATTTAACACTGAGTCCTATGGGGGAAACCCATTTGCCGATTTCAATCAAAACGGTACATGTACGTGTATGTAAAACTACGGGCGTTTTTTTCACTCTAGGATACAATTCAGTAGTGTTTGAATCCGCAAAGTGGATTCTAAAACACCCTAAAAAACGTTCAAATCGTGTACAGGTACACGATTTTAACACTAAATCCTATGGAGGTGTACACGAGTGTTTGTATTCCAGGGTTCGCCTTGAGTAAAATGGCCGGGGCCTAAAAAAAGTCCCTCACATATTGAGGTCGGGGCCTTTTCAGGGCTGATTTTCCATTTTGTCCATTATTGTTAGTCCTTTTTTGTGGAAAATGTCGGGGCTTGAAAAAAAGCCCCCAGCAAGTGCTCCTCGGGGCTGATCTCGGGGCCTGGGCTGATCAGCCCCGACTCAAGGCAAGCCCTGCATTCTCAATTATCACCTACTTATAACTATAAATTATTATAAAAATAACTCATTTGACAATATTGATAGAAAGAGAACACTTCATTTGTATAAAGTAAGAAATTATATTTTGGATGGGCTAGCCCCTTCACATCATAATCTGAAAAGGTTTTTCAATTTATGTACTTTTAACTGTACTTTCAACAATGCCTCTGTACTTGTATTAAAACTGAATTGAAATAAAACAGTAATAAAAAAAATTTAAAAATCAATTCTTCTCCAAATCTGCAACAAATTTTCTCTGGTTGGTCATTCACTGTTATACAGCTGCCATATTATATCGAGATTGATATTTTTCTGCATTTTCTGACTGGTCTCACTCATTTGCACTGAGTGACCTTTGTTTACATCTTTATTACACTAATATATTGTTCATATAGCTGTTGATCGTTTAAGTAGGTCAGGGACCTTGTTTACTTGGATTGTGACAGAATCACCTGGAAAATGATTGAACTTTATAGAAATTTCATCTTCTAGGACATTCTATCTGGTTACTATATGAAGGTTTGTCAACAGAATTAAAAAAACCCTCATTTTTAGAAGCCATTTCAGAAAGACTCACTTCAGTTGTTTCCATTGGAGATTATTATTGTTTCAGAACAGTGCATTTATTATAGAAGCAGTGTTTCTTTGTGTATTTGGACGATTGATTCCAAAAGAGAATTTTGAAGAGAATCTATTCGTCTTGGAAAAGAGAATTTATACTTTCTGTGAAACAGAATATTATTTTGTGAAAAGCCAGGATTCTACTGGATTATTTGGAAATTACCTGTGGCGCCAATACTTCTTGGATTTTTACTCCATTTGAATTTTGCAGAGCATTTTATTATATTTTATTGGAGACTGCTGAAATTTCTAAGTGAAAATTTTATTACAAATCTACGGTATACTGTTTCTGAAGAGAAATTCTTGGATTTAATACTACATGTACCAGCTGGTAACTTTCCTCACAAGATTCTTCACCACTGGATTACTGGATTCTGTCAAACTGTACTTTGGACAAATTCAATAATTGAGAAGTACCACTGTTTTTATTTTGTGTAAACAAATTAGTGTAAAAGATCTTTGTATCGTTTTTTTTTTATTAATTTTTTTTTTAATTAAATTTCAGAATAGTTAAATTCATAGTTATTGTTGCTGATTCTCAGGTTTCTTTCTGTTATCAATATCAATAATATTTGCACACCGTAACATTCACTGACCAGCAAAAAAACCTCAAACCACCAATGAGAGACAACCTGTCTTGAGAGACCACTTTTGCTTGGCAAATGTCAATAATTTCTATGTATACATTTGAATGGAATTAAAAAAAAAACTGCTGTACACTATACTTGCAGAAATGACATTTTCAAGACAGTAGGCCAAGATTTGGGGTTTCCAGTATCAATACACGAAACTCAACACGATAATCGTTAATATTCATGACATTTCTACACCAACAGTGAATTAACGTGAAATTTTCATCAATTACCGTTAACGTTTTTCATTTCAGTAAGGATCACGGCTCTGGAGTACCAGAGCCAGAAACATGCACCGCCGGGAAACGAACAATGTTTCGCAAGTGGAAGACGCATTGTTCATTAGCATGCAATGTCTTGTTCAATAATATGCGAAACACAGCACGCCACCCACGGCACACAGCGCAGCAACAATAACCCGGAATCCTGCCCCCCCCCCCCCCCCCCCCCCCAATGAAAAACCCCAACAGTGTGAGAAGCTAATAGTGAACCAGGCCCTCAACCCGCAGATATTTCATTTGATGTAGGTTTTTATTAAAAGAAGAAAACTTACGTAAGACAGACAAGCTAACCCTCCGCCACCGATCATCAGGTTAGTTTGATGGTCCATTAACAGAAGAGATAATTGAATAATACGATAGGAGCTCACTTGAAAGAGATGTTGCATTGAGAGATCACCCAGAGGGTGACTAGGCCCTGATTCCACCCATTGTAGACTATAAGGTGAGCAGCGGTAGGGTCGCAGTTATTGGAAGCGTTTACTAAGTAGAATAAAGTCCTGCACCATTTCAAATACAGACAAATTTTCTTCACTGGTAAGGAATTCAGAGCCAAATAGTAGTGTTGTCACATCTGGTGGAAATGGAAGTGATTTTATTGTTGACCTGCGTGCCTCTTCAAAGACAGGACAGAACAAAAGAAAGTATTTGCTTGTCTCAAGGACACTACACTGACACAGGGGCAAAGGCGAATAAATATGTGATTAGATTACTGCAACACAACCGCAATCTGCAGTGACAGATTTGTCCTATTCATGATTTTGCATGGCCATAAAAAGACGGGGGTCGCAGATTGCCCGTTAAGATAACTTGCGAAATTACTCACTGATGAATTTTCTCTGATTGTTGAAAGTATATTGTTGCATAGGCTTGTAGTTCTCGGCATAAATGAAGACTGGTACAGTTGGGTGTTGCAGAAGAGAACTCGGAGGTCATTACCTGCTCGGAGATTGAGACATCGTCTGGTGGCAGAGACTGTTGGAGGTACCTTATTAGCAATATATGGGGGCGTCGTATGGTGAAACATTTGGAAAAATTGTTTCAGTTTGTGTTTGCGACATCTTTCCTCAAGAGAGTCCCAGCGGGATTCATTGTACAATGCGGGAGTCCTAGCACTCATGGTTGCGAAAGTCACTATCCTTGCTGAGGCCAACTGTACTTTTTCCAAATCATTTTTATTTACAATTATCCCAAATTGTGCTACCATATTCAAGAAGAGGCCTAATAAAGGCAAAGTAAATATTTTCAAGGACACTGCGGTCAATAGTAAACTTTTGCCTCCTCAGTAAATCTACGCGAGAGTCGAGACCATGCTTTACCGCAGATATGTTCAATGTGGTCATTCCACGTACATGCATCATTTAAGATAATTCCCAGGTGCTTGTGATTTTTAACTTCCGATATCTGGGCATTACCAAGAAATAGTGGTGGGTGCACAGCAGGGCTAACCTTCCGCGATATGAGCATGCTCTCAGATTTTTGAGGATTGAACTCAACCAACCATGTCTTGGACTAATGCTCTATTGTAGTCAGATCCTGGTTGATCACATTTGCTGCTTGGGTTGGAATCTCAACTATAAGATACAATGATGTATCATCAGCGAAAAGCAAATGCTACTCAAGAGGTTATCTGTTTTGTCATTGATATATGAGAAATAAGAAGAGGCCAAGTATCGACCCCTGAAGGGGGCGCGGTGGCTCAGTAGGTAGAGGTGCAGGCTGCAAGCCGAGAGGTCCTCGGTTCGAATCCCACCTGCGGCAACCGTGTTGTGTCCTTGGGCAAGACACTTCACCCCCATTGCCCATGTGGGGGCACAGTGACGTCGATGGTGCGCATGTCTTCAACCAATCTAACCCTGTCTGTGCTGCAGTGTGGAGTTACGATGTTGGGGGGCTGGCAGCTGCTCGTCGTTGCTCGGTGGTTCTCTCCGGGTACTCCGGCTTCCTCCACCCGTAAAACTGTCACGGTCATGATTAGCCATGTGCATAAATATATGACCTTAAACATCAATAAATAAATAAATAAATAAATAAATCGACCCCTGAGGAACTCCAGAGTTTATCGGTCTCCAGGATAAGGTCTCGGAGGTAATTGCGACCCTCTGGACCCTGTCGGAGAGGTACGATTTTAACGAAAGTGTCAATGACACTGTTGCTTAACTTGTGTGTTGTGTTTGATGACAAGGATAATGTTCAATGTTTATGAAAGGATTATGAAATAAAATGCCGCTCAGGATCACAGATCCAATGTCGAGTTGTGACCTTGACCTTTGACCTGGCGAGTCCAAGGTCAATAGGGTTCTTCCTCGCACCAAGGCCAACACACCAATGAAGTTTCATGACTCTAGGTTGAACCACTATCAAGTTCTCATCCGGAAACCAATTGTTGCGATATGCTTTGTTCAAGGTCACTGTGACCTTGACCTTTGACCTGGTGAGTCCAACATCAATAGGGTTCTTCCTCGCACCAAGGCCAACACGCCTGTAAAGTTTCATGGCTCTAGGTTGAACCACTATCAAGTTATCATCCGGAAACCAATTGTTGCGATATACTATGTTCAAGGTCACTGTGACCTTGACCTTTGACCTGGTGAGTCCAAGATCAATAGGGTTCTTCCTCGCACCAAGGCCAACATACCTATGAAGTTTCATGACTCTAGGTTGAACCACTATCAAGTTATCATCCGGAAACCAATTGTTGCGATATACTATGTTCAAGGTCACTGTGACCTTGACCTTTGACCTGGTGAGTCCAAGATCAATAGGGTTCTTCCTCACACCAAGGCCAACACACCTATAAAGTTTCATGACTCTAGGTTGAACCACTATCAAGTTATCATCCGGAAACCAATTGTTGCGATATACTATGTTCAAGGTCACTGTGACCTTGACCTTTGACCTGGTGAGTCCAAGATCAATAGGGTTCTTCCTCGCACCAAGGCCAACACACCTATGAAGTTTCATGACTCTAGGTTGAACCACTATCAAGTTATCATCCGGAAACCAATTGTTGCGATATACTATGTTAAAGGTCACTGTGACCTTGACCTTTGACGTAGCGAGTCCAAAATCAATAGGGTTCTTCCCCTCACCAAGGCCAATCTACCTATGAAGTTTCATGAATGTGAGTTGAACCATTATCAAGTTATCATCCGGAAACCAATTGTTTAAGATTTACTATGTTCAAGGTCACTGTGACCTTGACCTTCGACGTAGCATGCCCAAAATCAATAGGGTTCTTCCTCCCACCAAGACCAACCTATGTATGAAGTTTAATGAATGTGAGTTGAACCACTATCAAGTTATCATCCGGAAACCAATTGTTTACGCCCGCCCGCCCGACAGCCCACCCGCCCGCCCGCCCGCCCTCCCGCCCGCCCGCCCGCCCGCCATTCACCAAACTATAAGTCGAGTTTGACTTCGTCACAACTCGACTAAAAATAAGACAAGAACTGTGATAATTGGGAATATGTTCATTTCTGTTCCCTGTATGCTATGTTTTTGATAAAAATAATATGAGGTGTACACTGTACTAAAGAGCTGAGGGGTGGGTTAATATGACCTCACAGTTAATGTATGTAGCCCTCACAGTTAACGTAAATCAACGAAAGTTACCAAGTCGCAGTGAAATTATTCCAAAACGAGTCATCCTATCAAGTTACATTGAAATCCCTTCATAAATATGGCCTGTAGACTGTGCTAAATGGTTTGGGGGCTTCGGGCTCGGGCAGCAATCATGGTTGAATGATCACAACCAAAAGGGGACATTCCCATCTGGAGGGATCCTACAAAGTTACAATGAAATCCCTTCATAAATATGACCTGACCGTCAGTTTCCCAAATGCATCCAAAGGGGACGTTCTCATCTAGACATTATATGAAGTCAACCTACCAAGTTACAATGAAATCCCTTCATAATTATGACCTGTAGACTGTTCTAAAGGTTTTCGGGCTTTGGGCCCCTGTAGCAGCTGTCACAGTTGCCCAATCGTGTCCAAAAGGGGACGTTCTCATCTAGACATCATATGAAGTTAACCCTTTACCCAACGAATCGCCCGCATCCGCCCGCGTAATATGCAAATTCAGCAGCTGAAAAAATATTATTTTTCGAAAAATTTCAACAAAACCATATCATGTGACCCCTCTTTGGAACGAGCTCGTCGAGCTCGTTCCAAAGAGGGGTCACATGATATGGTTTTGTTGCATTTTTTGGAAAAAATTTAAAAAATGATATTTAAAATAATAAATTTTGATATCGCCTGCGTTGGGTAAAGGGTTAAACCTAAGAAGTTACAATGAAATCCCTCCATAACTATGACCTGTAGACTGTGCTAAAGGTATTCGGGCTTCAAGCTCAGGCAGCCATAATGGTTGAATGATCGCAACCAAAAGGGGACATTCTCTTCTGGGCATCATCTGGAGTGATCCTACAAAGTTACAATGAAATCCCTTCATAAATATGACCTGTAGACTGTGCTCAAGATTTTCGGGTTTTGGGCACCTGTAGCCATCACAGTTGACCAATCATGACCAAAAGGGGATGTCATCATCTAGGCATTATATGGAGTCAACCTAACAAGTTACAATGAAATCCTTCCATAAATACAACCTATAGACTATGCTAAAGGTCTTTGGGCTCGGGCAGCCATAAAGGCTGAATGATCGCGACCGAAAGGGGATGTTCTCATCTAGACATTATTTGAAGTCATCCTACCAAGCTACAATTAAATCCCTTCATAATTATGACCTGTAGACTGTTCTAAAGGTTTTTGGGCTTCGGACCCCTGTGGCCGTCACAGTTGCCCAATCGTGTCCAAAAGGTGACCTTCTCATCTAGGCATTATATGAAGTCAACCTACCAAGTTAGAATAAAATCCCTTCAAAAATATGACCTGTAGACTGTGCTAAAGATTTTTGGGCTTCAGGCTCGGGCAGCCATCATGGTTGAATGATCGCAACAAAGGGGACAATCTCATTTGGGCATCATCTGGAGTGATCCTACGAAGTTACAATGAAATCCCTTCTTAAATATGACCTGTAGACTGTGCTCAAGGTTTTCGGGCTTCGGGCACCTGTAGCCATCACAGTTGACCAATCACGACCAAAAGGGGATGTCATCATCTAGGCATTATATGGAGTCAAACTAACAGGTTACAATGAAATCCTCCCATAAATATGACCTTTTGCCTATGCTAAAAGTTTTTGGGCTCGGGCACCCATCAAGGCTGAATGATCGCGATCAAAACGGAACGTTCTCATCTAGACATTATTTGGAGTCATCCTACCAAGTTACAATGAAATCCCTTCATAAATATGACCTCTAGACTGTGCTAAAGGTTTTCGGGCTTCGGGCCCCTGTAGCCGTCACAGTTGCCCAATCACGTCCAAAAGGGACTTTCTCATCTAGACATTATATGAAGTCAACCCACCAAGTTACAATGAAATTCCTCAATAAATATGACCTATAGACAGTGCTAAAGGTTTTCAGGTTTTGGGCTCGCGCAGGCGTTACGGTTGGCTGATCATGTCCAAATGGGGAAATTCTCATCTAGACATCATAAGGAGTCATCCTACCAAGTTACAATGAAATCCCTCCATATTAAACATGACCTGCAGACTGTGCTAAAAGTTTTTGGGTTTCGGGCTTGGGCAGCCATCACGGTTGACAGATCATGACAAAAAGGGGACGTTCTCATCTAGGCATTATACAGAGCAATCCTACCAAGTTACAATGAAATCCCTTCATAAATACGACCTGTAGACTGTGCTAATGGTTTTCGGGTTTTGGGCTCGGGCAGCCATACCAGTTGACCAATCACGACCAAAAGGGGACGTTTTCATCTAGACATGACCCCAAACCTGCATATGAAATTTCGTGATGATCAGACAAGAACTGCAGGGTGTAGCTCGTGCTAAAGGAAAATGTGAACAGACTCACAGACTAACAGACTTCCACACGCGTGATGTCAATAGCTTATCTTGACTTTGTCAAGTTAAGCTAAAAATCAAGTAGATCACCTGACACTCCAGCTTGTGAATGAGACCCACATGCCACACCTTATCGAATGCTTTACTGGCATCGCAGAAGACTATGCGAACCTCTTTTCCGCCGTCGAGGGCTCGGCAGAATTCGTCATAGAGGTCAGTTAGCTGAAGTATAGTCGAATCACCAGGGGTGAATCCTGACTGAAATTGACTCAGGATGTTGTTGTCGCTCAAGTACCTCCACAACTGTTTGAAAATACATTTTTCAAAAATCTTGCCAACACAACTAAGGAGGGAAATCGGACGATAGTTCGTTACTAAATTGGATGGATGCTTTTTTAAAACGGGCGTTACATTAGCCTTTTTCTACATAAGTATTATTCAGGAGAATATTGAAGATTACTGAGAGAGGTTCACATGAGGATAATTTACATTCCTTCAGCAACCTGGGACTTATAAGATCAGGTCATTCAGCCTTTGATGCATTAAGGGATTTTAGCGCTTCATATACTTCGCTGCTCTGTATGATTATCCTGTCTATTGAGTAAGGGGTGGGTGTGACCAGTATAGGTAGAGAGGCCTGAGAGTCACCCATTGATGAGATAGAGCTAAGGTATTCATTAAACACATCAGCTTTTTCCCTGTTTGTGGCGTACATTTTGTCCAAATGACTGATAAGTATCTTAAGTAGCTCTTTAGAGAACTCCGAGACAATTATATCCAGACTCGATGCATTGAAAATAATATCCCAGTTTACACTAGCGAGCGGCAGAGCACGTCATTCAGTTTGCGGTAGTGGCCCTGTGAATACAAATAAATTTGTCTCCTAAAGGAGATGCGCGATGGTTTGATAAAGTCGATCTCCAGGACAGTAGGAACGTGATAGCGGATCATATCAGGTATAAAATTAATGGATCTAAAATCTCACAAGTCTTCACGTTAACCCTTAAGCCCCCATATAGCCCCAAACCGCCACTTTTATATTGCATTGAAGCAGGTGCTCCCTTGTGTAATCTTTTTTATTACTCTTGTGTGTAGACTGAATTTTCCCTGGCAGTGGTTCTACATCACTGCTGGCTGCCTGTATAGGCAGCCAGCAGTGATGTAGAACCACTGCCAAGTCATCAATAACTATGAAAGCAGAAAAAGGCCATAAATACTTTAAAATTAATCTGAGGACTTAAGGGTTAACTGTCTTGCTAACAGCGAAAATGTCAATCAGTGAAGTAGAGGATTCCGTGAAACATGTTGGCCCAACCACAAGCTGTCTAAAATTAAAATATCTAATAATATCTGAAAGATGTCCTCTGGGATCTGTGATTTGATTGTTGTTGAAATCACCAGTAATGACAAGGTCAGAAAAATCTAAATTTTATAGTAAATTTCCTTTCTTATTATACCTACCACAATTGTTTACTACAGGCTTGCACTACAGTGGAAGTCCCTAACTCGGATAAAATACTCTCTATTTTTGTCTTTCCCAAGCAAGTTGGGAAAGAAAAGTGGTGCAAAAGCACCAATAAAAATAAGCCAAAACTGGGTCGAGTGCAACCGGCGCAGACCCAGTATGGGACGCTCTCTCCCAAGTACAACTCCACGACTTCCGTTGCCAGTGCGCATATACCGTCTCTAAAGACTCATTCTTTTTTGAATCCGTAAAAGTTAGAGTTATGTGATCAGCGGGGAGGAAAGATTCTTTACCCGTAAAGAAGACGGGAGGGCCTCCATGTAAACAATTGTGGTAGGTATAATAAGAAAGGAAATTTACTATAAAATTTAGATTTCTTATCAACCTACTCACAATTGTTTACTACAGGCTGAATAGACAAAAGGCTGGAGGGAATCGCATAACCAACCCCCACATAACCCTAGTGCACTGGAACCGTGAAGTAGATGGAAGAGGTCCCGAGGCTTATCAACCATAATGTCGCAATCATTGGTAAAGGACAATGAAAAGAGACATATGAGCCTGTGTGACACACAGACAGAAAAAGGGCAGTAACAGCACAAGGCTGAAACTGACCTTCAAGAAGCCTAATGGCTCTGGCAGACAACAGCCTGAGCAGAAGAAAGAGGACCCAGGGCAAAAAGGTCCTCCGACTGCTCCTGCAACTGGCGTAAATAAAAGGTGGAGAAAGTAGAAGCATTTCTCCAGTAGGCTGCCTGCATAACATCCGACAACTTGACAGAGTTAGAATAAGCCCAAGAGGTAGACAGTGCCCGCACCTCGTGGGCAGAAATACGATTGGTAATACAATCGCCAGCTGCTAAACGACTATAAGCCGTACGAATAGCAAGACAAATCCATTAAGAAATGGATTGAGGAGAGATCTTCTGTCGACCCGGAATGAGAGACAGAAAAAAACGTTTTCTGCCTTTCCGTATGAAGCGTGTCCGATCAAGATAAATGCGAATAGCACGGACCGGACAGAGCAAAGGGCGAGTACCCTCAACAGAGGGAAGAGCCCTGATACAGATAGGAGGAGGAGTAGTATCTGGTAACTGATTCTTAGCCAAAAAGGAGCAATCAGTGGTAAAAGTAACACTGTTGGGAGAGCTCCTAAAAAAGGCCAGGTCAACCGAGAGGGCGTGAAGCTCACTAACCCGTCTGGCCGAAGCAAATGCCATCAGAAAAGCCGTCTTATATGTGAGAAAACGCATATCCACCTGGGATAAAGGTTCGAACGGCGCCCCCCCCCCCCCCCCCCCCCCCCCCAAGCAAAGCTGCACCCACGAAAGATTCCATCGTGGAGTAAGCTGCAAAGTCCGAGGCCTTTTCAAAGAAAAGTGCCGAACAAGCTTGGAGAGGTAAGGATTAGTGCCGATACGACGCTTCCCCACATAAGAAAAAGTCTCTGAAAGCATAGACCTGTAACCCTTGATGGTGACAGGCTGGAGACCCCGAGAATCAAACAGATATACCAGAAACTTCGCAATCTGTGAAATCGAAGGATTGGCATAATCAACAGAGTGATCAGCACACCATCGACAGAAGACCTTCCATTTAGCTGCATAAGCTAAACCAGTGGAGTGCCTCCTTGAAGAAGTAATGCACTCCACTGCTCGTCTCGAAAAACCTCTACGGAGGAGACAGGACCTGACAAAAGATATGCGTGAAGGCACAATGAAGTCGGGTCGACGTGAAACCTCCTCGGGCGACCTTGACAAAGAAGGTCGCGACGTAGCGGGAGACGTGCCGGAACCGCCGCCATCAGCGAGCGGAGCTGATTGATCCACACCCGCTGAGACGACAGGGGAGCGATCAGAATGATTCGACAACTGCAGGTTCGAATTTTGGCGAGAACCTGAGGAAGAATCGGAACCGGCGGGAAGGCGTAGCCGACTAGACCGTTCCAATCGAGTGACAGAGCGTCCACGGCAAAAGCCAGAGGATCTGGACACGGGGACACGAAAGTGTCCACCTGATGGTTCCAACGAGTCGCAAAGAGGTCGATGTGGGGACGTCCCCAGAGATCGCAAAGCGACTGGAACACTGCCCTGTGAAGCATCCACTCGGTGGAAATAACCCTGCCCTGTCGGGAAAGGGAGTCGGCTAGGACGTTCAGACGACCGGGAATGTGACGAACAACCACTCCGGCATGAACATCCTGAGCGAGCAGTAAAAGATCCCGAGCTAACTCGTACATCGGAAGCGAGTGCGTGCCGCCCTGGTTCCGAATGTAAGCAACCACTGTCGAATTGTCGGATAGTAGAAGGACCTGGCGATTCGACAGGTGAGGGATCCACTGCCTGAAACTCAGAAGAAGAGCAAGAAGCTCCTTCTGGTTGATGTGTAGAGCTGCTTGATCCTGGTCCCACATCCCGTGTAGGGAAAGACCGAGAGGATCCAACGTCGCACCCCATCCGAGATCGCTGCCATCTGCCGTCAGAACGCGATCGGACATGGGTAAGTCCAGCGGAACACCCTGCGTAATCCACTGAACATCTGTCCAGGGAAGAAGGTGAGGATACAGAGAGTCCGGAAACGGAAGCACCTGATCCAGAGAATCTACATTTGGTCTCCAACGACTGAGCAGAAAGTGTTGGAGAGGTCTGACACGCAGCCGACCTAGAGGAATGAGATCCGTCACCGAACCGCAGAGACCGATCTGCCGGAGAAAACTCCGAGCGGTCGCGGACCTGGACTGGGACAGAGTCAGAGCAAAAGCTGAGAGAATCACAGCCTTGGCCTGGGGAACAGCCACCAAATTGAATTTGGTTTGGAAAGACATCCCCAGATGACAAAACGACTGAGAAGGGACCAAGTCCGACTTCTCCTCGTTGACTCTGAATCCTAGCGACGTGAGCAAGCTCAACAGAGTGGCGACATCCGATTCCAGTAAGGCAGCATTGGAATGCCTCTGGAGGATATCGTCCAGATATGCCGAAGTAGTCACCCTGGACTGTGTGCGATGGAACGCTATCACATGCGACATCAGTCTGGTGAACGCCCAAGGAGCCAGGTTGAGGCCGAAAGGCATGGCCTTGAACTGGTAAACTCGCCCCAGAAAAGCGAACCTGAGATACTTCCGTGACGCCCGATGCATCGGAACGTGGAAGTAAGCATCTCGCAGGTCGATGCTGGCTGCGAAATCTCCCTGGTGAATGGATTGGCGGACTGACCTGAAAGTCTCCATGCTGAACTTGGGAGCAATGATAGACTGGTTCAAGATACTCAGATCGATAACCGGTCGGAGTCCGCCGTCCTTCTTCGGCACCAAGAACAGGCGGGAATAGAAACCCACTGACTGAACGTTCTTGACGACCTCGATCGCCCCCTTTGCCAGGAGATTGCCAATCTCCGTGGACAAAAGTTCCCGACGTAAAACGTCTGAAGGAACTGTGGTTGGAAGAGGCACCCTTGACAGAGTGGGGTGCCGTCGGAAGGATATGCGCAGCCCGGACCGAACAACATCTAACACCCATGGATCGGATGTGATGGTGGTCCAATGGTCTGCGAACTCTGCTATCCTTCCTCCAACCTGGGACGAGTCGAGGTGAGGACCTTCATTTCGAGCCCCGACGAGGCCCGCAAGAGGAGAAACCACCTCCTCTGCTAAATGAAGAATCCTAAGACTTCCCTCGATTCTGCCGACCCCTACCTTTACCCCGTGAGTAAGAAGTAGAGGCGGCGGCAGAAGGACCAGCCTTTTGCTTCACAGAGGAAGCAGAAGGGTACTTGTTAGGCTTGGAACGGCCCTTGCCTCCCCGAGAAGGCTGATCAAGCTGACGAAACAGCAGCTGATCTTTGGAATGACGTAGGACGTCATCCCGGACCGTCGACACGGAACCATGGAAAAGTTGCGGACCTGCCAAAGAAGCAGATCGAAGAGTAGACCGCTGCTCCTCGGGAAGGGATCGTCCTGTGTCCAGCACAGCGTCCCTTCGAACTAATTCCAAATTGGCCGTGTTACAGGCATGCGTGTGAGTAAGGTGCATAAGCGCCTTGGACAGCACACGCAAAGGAGCCTGTACCTCGTCAAACTTATCTGGAGGCAGATAAGCAGCCAAAGCTGAGACGACGTGATCTGAGAGAGAAAGCATGCCAAGAATCTCTCTAGATAAGCCCAACGTGGACTCCAGAGTCGTCATTGGAATGACGGCAGACTTGGGCTTGGAAAGCCCGAGGGAAGTGGAGTCCTGATCCAGAACCGTCAAAGTCTGGCAGACTGACGGATTGGCGGAATCGTAGGAACGATAACGCACAGGAGTCAAAAAGGTGTCAACCCTGGTGAAGAACGAAGTCTTCAAAGCCTTGGAATTCAGCTTGGCATCCAATGCTGAAAAAGCCTCAACCACCTGTACCGACTGGCACGGTCGAAGGCGCCCAGAAGCAGGTTGCTCCATAGGCTGTTGGCGCGCGACCGATGATCGTGGCCAGGCTGACACTGTCGGCTGGTTAGCAGGTTTGAGCTCAGGCAGAAACCCAAACACAAAGTCAAGAGCCGCCCCCAAGTCTGAAGACTGCTGGCCCTCGACCTCAAGCATGTCGGACTCCTCCCCAGAGTCAGAAGACACATAGCCCATCGTGGGCAAACCAGCCGACGCCTCCCATGGTGTCGGGACACCAGAGGAATCGGAAACCGGCCTGTTTCCAATCCCAGGAGGCGGCGCCAAAGGAGGCGTCTGGAAACCACCCATAGCCTCACTGGAAGCAACAGGAAGGCTCTTAGAAAGAACCTGAGTGAGTAAGGAGAGGGCCTCCCTAAGCTCACTGCCTGTACCGACCGGTTCGACAGGGGAGCGAACCGGCAAAGTGGCTTCACCTCTGACCCTCTTAACCAGCGAAGGGTCAGGATCCTCCAAAACACCCGACGCGGGACGACGGGCGGCAGCCGAAACATCTGAAGGCAGACGAGTATAGGGGTACGATGCACCCCGAGGATCAATATTGCGAGAACTCATGAGAGTCACCGCGGACCTCTGCAGGGCAGAAGGTCCAGGCTGCACAAAAGGCGTTGGTCCCCCAAAACTGGTCGTGTGACCAGAGTGAGTGGACGGAAACGCCACGGAGTTCATAGTGTTTCCACTACGAACATCCGAATCCAAAGACACAACTGTGGTGCTCAACGGCGAAGAGACCACAGCGATGGGCTCGGCCGGCAGCCCCTTCCGACTTCGCCGAGTTGAAGTCAGGGAAGGCTGAGGCCGATATCCCACGTCTACAGTATCGGACAGTCCTGCAGTCCCCTGCAGCGAAAAACCGAGGCCGGCTGAAACAAATAACGAAGCAGACGGGCCAGCAGCAGTAGTAGATACGCCGAGAGTCGTTGAGGCTGGTGAAATAGTGGAGAGAGCACACCGGCTCGGCTCCGAAGGAGGAGTCACAACCCTAGTGACAGCCTCAGATGTCGACTGCAGGGGGACCGTAGTCCCGGAACCAGGCATCTCTACACCAGAACACTCAACGGCTCCCGCAGTATCCACCACAGGAAAAGACTGCACATCCCCCACGGAGAAGGAATAACTCTCACCAGACAAAGTCGACTCGGGAGGCCCGAACGACCACGTTCTCCTTTCCCGCGGGAGCGGGAGGCACGGCCACGAGAACGAACGACACAGTTTACTGACGCCCAGAAGGTGGACGACCATGTTCCACAGACACCACACGGCCGCTCGGCCGAACACCCATTACAGGAGGAACAAGACAAATGTACATCGTCCACATGCTTTGGCAGCAGACATTGCCCACAGGGAATTGTCCTGGGCATGATAGAGGTGAGAGGAGCAGAGAAGTGGAGATGAGAAAACAGAACACCCCCAAAGAAGAGAGAAAGGTGACAGAAACAAAGGCCCCAGAAGGTCGACCGGGAACCACCCAACAGGAAGACTACTCTCAAAAGAAAGAAGAAACACTGCAGGAGTGGTACCCCGCTGACACCTAACTCTAACACAATTTGAAAATTTTGCACCGCGTGGCACGCGAAATTCGCGAGCGACTCGAGAGAGAGCAAATAAAAATACATTATGGACATATAATAGAAAAGAGAATATATAAAACACTGTTCCTGAGAATACAAAGGATACACTGTGGTATAATGAATCAGGAATCATCAAACATCGAGCTGGTGGAACACTGATAAGCGTGCAAAAACATCTCGACACGAAGCGGATTTCAAAAAGAATGAGTCTTTAGAGACGGTATATGCGCACTGGCAACGGAAATCGTGGAGTTGTACTTGGGAGAGAGCGTCCCATACTGGGTCTGCGCCGGTTGCACTCGACCCAGTTTTGGCTTATTTTTATTGGTGCTTTTGCACCACTTTTCTTTCCCAACTTGCTTGGGAAAGACAAAAATAGAGAGTATTTTATCCGAGTTAGGGACTTCCACTGTAGTGCAAGCCTGTAGTAAACAATTGTGAGTAGGTTGATAAGAAAGATGTATCCGTTGCTTTGTCAATCGAAGTGGATATAGTATCCCATGTATCAACATGACTGTTGGGTGGCGATAAAATACTCCTAAAAGAAGCGACTTACCCCTTTCTCTTATTAATTCCACCCATAGGCACTCGACAGGCGTCATTTCTAGGTCAGGTCTGTACCTAAATGCAATGCCATCCTAAATGTAGACAGCTACCCCACCTCCTCTTGACAAACGATTGAAGAGCAGTGGTTCCTGGAACCCAAGTATAATAATTTCATTAACTGGGTCATCATTATGTAACCACGTCTCAGTAAATGCCATAATGTCATGTGACGGGGTCTCATACTGTATAATATCAAGTTTGGGCTTTAGGCTTTGTATGTTAAGATGGAGGATTTTAAGCGTGTTATGGATTTGGTGGAAGTCCTCGTTAATTGGTCCTGGGTTGGGATGAATGTCTCCGCAAGTTAACAACAGAATGGCCAGGAAATTTACACGGAAGCAGGCACAAGATAAAAAAATATATTACGTTTGTATCCAGAAAATTGTTAGGAACCATGTAAGCAAGGTCGTTGGGTACAATGGGTTTCTTTGGACTCTTTGGCATGTAAGATATATTTGCCCAAATGCTCTTCCACGATGGCTGCAATGTGAGAAAGAACATAACAGTCATCGCAACTAGACATTCAAGGTGTTCCATGCTATGAAGGCGCATGAGTAAATATATCAATAAGCAAATGGATTCCGACTGTCCTAAACTGCTTTTGATGCGACAAATCTAAGC
This sequence comes from Pictodentalium vernedei, assembly GCA_031216915.1. NCBI lineage: Eukaryota > Metazoa > Mollusca > Scaphopoda > Dentaliida > Dentaliidae > Pictodentalium > Pictodentalium vernedei. Next base: position 577,347,388 of record CM062296.1, read on the forward strand.
TGCTAGGTTGAAGGTACCTATCCGAGCTCGATTCATTGCGAGGTTACACATTATCTAATATCTGAGTGGTACCACAAACTGAGTGCTCGGATAATGGTACTCTTCATTATAGAAGGCAGTTCAGTCTGTTGTGCATAAAATACATTCAAGTTGGCTTCAGATAAAGAAAGGAAATGTAAAGAAAACTGTTGGAAATAAGGCATACTGAAGATGGATAAACAGGAAATGAAAAACAGGAGAAGGAAAAACATATGTACAAGAATTTGTTTTTAATCCACGAAAAGGGTGCTAATCTTTGAGGTGGTTTGATGGCAGCAAAGAGTGTGATTAATTTAATGGGATTTAATAAGAAAAATAACGGCCTGATTCGATACGGATGAGGCACAGGGTTGTGTGTGTGGGGGGATGGGGCACAGGGCCAGGAAAATATAAGTTTGAATAGCCTAGATCTTGTGGTCTAACTGCTTAAGATGTAGTATGTGAATCGCAGGTCATAGACAAAAGGTGCAGAAGCATTTCCAATGACCAAAGTCTCCTTGGCTTGGATGAGTCATTGGCATGACACGCAAGTATCCAAGCCATAACAAGGTCCTAGAAGTCACAGAGGATACTTAGTCCCCAAAAATATGGGCTAATAATACACTGATCACCAGCACCTCGACTGAATGATGCCTGCACAATCCCTTGGAGCTCAATTGATTGCGTGGGATTCATCCAGCCAGGCTGATCTCGCCCTCTGTAACCTACTGAAGACATATTCCTCTCAAATTCTTTGGTTAATGGGTTAGCTGTGGTTATCAGAAGTGGTTAACCAGTTATGAAAATCCTGTGACCGTTTCAGCTCTATGCCGAATACATTGCAAATTCCCCCAACCAAAAATTTTCTATTATTTTTGGTTTTGGTGCATTTGTCTATTTTTACCTCACTAAAAAGTGTACTCGTGATTTCCCAATGAAATTCTATATCCACCTTGGTCACTAAAAAGTGTACTCTGGTGCCGATGCCGATTCGGAAAACTGCCTACTCCTTATTATTTTCTAAATAATACACCTATTTCACCCATATTTGGCACAAAATGTGCATGTGTACAGTTTCAGAGCACAATCTCGAAAAAAGTGAAATAAAAAGGGTTTTGGCTTTTGATTTTATCATCTGATGAACTTCCAACTCGGCTGGAGATTCAGCGATGCTATTGTGGGTTGCATTTAAAATGTATTATGAAGTAATGGGTGGACCAATTTTGTACCATATAGGAGACCCATATGATATTTTTCTGCTTTTGGTCGACAAATATCGTTGATTTTCCACTTGCTTGCGATTTCTAGCATTCCTAATTCCCTGTCCTGATGCAAGAACTGTGATGAATCCACTTAAGCAGATCTCTTGTTTGTTTTTATTGGAAAAGACTACTCACCAAGTAAAACAATATGATGATTTAGCACTCATAAGATCAATTGGGCTTGCTGCAGCTTCACTGAAAGTTACAATGGCTTAAGTTTGTTTAAACTAAACAGTATAGTTTCAAATAAGAACTGCTTTAAAAACAAACCTCAATGACAAACACAGATTAGAATTATCATTATCTTTAAATCATAGGTTAGATTCTTGGTGCTGGAAGAATAATTTTCTTCTCAGTCAGTGAGAACGATTTTTTGGAACTTTTGTGTTAAATTTCATGTTCTTGGAAAGGAATTATTTATACTTTCATGTGTGCTTTGGGTACAGTACTAGATTTAAATTTGCATGAAAGGATTTTATTTATTTTGAACAGGATTTTCTTGTTAGTAAAGGTAAGCACATAAATTAATATTCTATAAATGTGTGGGGTTTTTTTTACAAAAAATTATAAAAATAAAGAGAGCAAGTTGATCTGGAACCGGCTAGATACACACATTCCTCAGGGAACAATGTCATGGTATATTTGTCGCCCTTTGATCCTTGAACAAAAAATGCCAAGTTGGCAGTTCATCAGATGACAAAATCAATAGCCAAAACTCTTTTTATTTCATTTTTTTCGAGACTATGCTCTGAAACTATTTTAAAAGATGCAGTTGTTACAGGCCTTGACAATTTCATATTTTGATTAACCCATTAACAGGTTTCCCATTTAGTTGTTCATTAACCTATTCTGAAGGTTAAGTAAATTGGTTTCATTAACCTGTTGGTCAACCAAAAATCCAAACACGATATGCCACAGGCATATCCCGAAAGCCATCGGTCTGCACTGGTGGGAAGGTTTGGGAGGTAAATGTAGAGTTATGCCCCTTCGTTGGCAACATGTGATGACTTCAGATGATAAAAATATTAATACGAAATCACTAGATACATAGAGTTGTGCCTCTTCTGTTGGCAACATTGCATACAAGAGTTGTGCATCTTCTACTGGCAGCATTGCATATAGTGGTGAATAAGTCCAGAATTGATTTGGCTGTGGCCCCATCATACATCAAGCTGCAGTGCATTTCAATTTCGATAAACTGTAACAACTTGTTTCTAATTATGCTTACAGTAGTCCAAACATGGCCTGAAAGTCTGTAATATAATTGTTTGGTTTGGTACGTCCTTTCAAGGACATACCAAACCCAAATGAAAGAGTCAATGACTCTGTAGCTCAACTTGGATATGACAGGAATTAGTACTTGCTGTGACCAAGACAACTGAATAATGAATATGACAGGAATTAGTATTTGTTTTGGCCCAGTCAACAATAATAAAAGAATTACAAGGTGACTGTAATGGACTACAGATTAAGACCAATCATTGTAGATTATTATTTTTGTGTGGAAATTTTCAGTCCCAAACAAAATATTTTCAGACTAAAATTTTTTCTTCTTCTTAAAATTGACCAAAATACATCAAAACACAAAAAACTAATTTCCGGATTTTGGTCCAAAATTTTCTAAGTCCCACCCGGACACCAAATTTTCAGTGTAAAAAAATTTTTTTTTTTTTTGTCTTAAAATTGACCAAAATGCATAAAAAACCAAAAAACTAATTTCTGGATTTTGGTCCAAAATTTTCTAAGTCCCACCCGGACCCCTAATTTGCATAATTTATTCACGAGAAAAACTCTGTATTATATGTAATGTATCCCATGGTACTAAACATTCATACAAAAATTTATTCAAATCAGATCTTTCATTTGGAAGTTCTGCGCAAAAATCTGATTGCACTTAATTTTGAACAAAATGGCTGCTAGCGGCCATCTTGAATTTCAGACTGGACCCAAAAACACTCCTTCTCGTCCCACAGTGATAACAAAGGTACCCAAGAAGTTTCGTGAAGATCGGTTCATAAATACGGCCTCTAGCCCGAGCCGTATTGGGATTTGCACTCACAGTGCTGAAAGTAACACTAAATAAATCAAAGTTAGCCTAATTTCCATAATTTACGCACAAGAAAAAAACCTGTAATATATGTAATGTATCCCATGATACTAAACATTCATACAAAAAATTATTCAAATCAGAGCTTTCATATGGAAGTTCTGTACAAAAAACAGATTTCGGCATCGTCGGTACAAAATGGCTGCTGGCAGCCATCTGGAATTTGGGACTGCACCCAAAAACACTTGTTCTCGTCCCACGGTCATAACAAAGGTACCCAAGAAGTTTCGTAAAGATTGGTTCATAAATACGGCCTCTAGCCCGAGCCATAGCAGCTTGGCACTTACAGCTCTGAAAGTAACACTAAATAAATCAAAGTTAGTCTAATTTGCATAATGTACGCACGAGAAAAAAACCCGTATTATATGTGATGTATCCCATTGTACTATACATTTATACAAAACTTTATTCAAATCAGAACTTTCATACAGAAGTTCTGTACAAAAAACTGATTTTTGCATCATCGGTACAAAATGGCCACTGGCAGCCATCTTGAATTTTGGACAACACCCAAAAACACTCGTTCCCGTCCCAGGGTCATAACAAAGGTACCCAAGAAGTTTCGTAAAGATTGGTTCATAAATACGGCCTCTAGCCCGAGCCATAGCAGCTTGGCACTTACAGCTCTGAAAGTAACACTAAATAAATCAAAGTCAGTCTAATTTGCATAATTTACGCACAAGAAAAAACCTGTATTATATGTGATGTATCCCATGGTACTAAACATTTATATAAAACTTTATTCAAATCAGAATTTTCATACAGAAGTTCTGTACAAAAAACTGATTTTTGCACCATCGGTACAAAATGGCCGCTGGCAGCCATCTTGAATTTCGGACCACACCTAAAAACACTCGTTCCCGTCCCAGGATCATAACAAAGGTACACAAGAAGTTTTGTAAAGATCGGTTCATAAATATGACCTCTAGCCCGAGCCATATACGGACAGACGGACAGGCGGACAGACGGACGGACGGACGGACGACGGGCCATGACAATAGCTCAAATTTGACTTCGTCAAAGTTGAGCTAAAAATTATATTACAGACTTTCAGGCCATGTTTGTACTATGCTAACAGCTGAATAATAAGCACAAATTTAATATTTGTAAGTGTACTACTTTCTGTTCAGGCATCAAGTTTGCCGATCGTAAAAAATTGGTTAACCGATAGATGATTTTTCTTAACCGATAGTCTGTTCGCTTCAATTGTTGTTTGCGTAACCTCTAGTGGAACAGAACGATCGTTCGCATGAATTGTCGAGGCTTGTTATTTTATGAGAGGAATAATAAAGGGTTGGAATAATAGCAGGCCCCGATTTTGGATAATATTTGATGAATTTCATTGGGAAATCTGGAGTAAATTTTTTCAGGCCTCGACAATTCAGGCAAACAGTCGTTCCATTTGCCTGGAGGTTACCCAAATGAAAATTCAGGTGAACAAACAATCGGTTAACCAAAAATATTGATCGGTAAACCAATTTTTTTAACGATCGCAATAACAGATTCTCGGGAGAAAATACAACCTATTCAATTTTAGTGTATCATTCACATGTGGACATAATTAGAAACGTGCACTACAGTATACATCGGAACTGAAATGCACCACCGTCTGTCATGCGTGATCAAATTGTCCATGGAATCAATGCAGGTCCAGCAGGTCTATTAAACAGTTGCGATGCTTGCGACTAAACATGACGTATTTCGGCTTCGGCCGTATGCAATATTATTCCTCCAGTTCATGTCCTGAGGCTGGTGTAAGCGCAATTATTCCCAGGCGCTAAAAACAGTGCATGTAAAAATTATCGTAAAGATCGAAGGACGGGGAGAGCATAAATTATATATAATCACTTCAACTGAGGATAACTTGACGAGAGATTTATTCTGAGTTATCAGATCCAGGGTATTTGATGACTGGATTCGCATCGCAAAATGCTATACAAAAATGCCAAATGCTAACCATTTTTCTTTCATATTGGCCTTATATTCACTATATTTATCATCACTTTTTGACAACAAGATGGAAACTGCTAATCCAATTTTTAAAAACAAAAAAATACCCTGAGATCTGAATGGTGCTTTGTCAATGCTACTCCTGGTTACCTCTTACAAAGTCAATTCACCACCTGCTTATTTCGGCCCCTGGTCATTTCATTTCGGCACCTGTTTGATCACTTTGGCACCTGGTCAGTTTAGTACCAATACAGAAATTACTGTGGTCAAATTAGAACGTGAGTTCAACTACTTTTGATGTCGCACAGTTACATTGTTTTCCGCGAATGTATGTGTGTGTTTGGCACTGTTTGCAGGGGTGGGGTTGGGGGGGGGGGGAGTGGGATGGGAGGGGATCCATGTCTGAACTTTTAGTTGGGACCCCTCCTGCCTTCTGGTGGTGGTGCTGGGACACTAGATTTGAACAGTATTTCAATATACCGATTATTTTCGGCCTTGAAAACCATACCTTACCATTACCAGCTTAGCACGAGTAAATAAAATATTCGGTGAGTATTTTATTCAGCACTATTTCAGCGATCTGAACGTAGTGGCTACCCCTCGGGTAGTCACTACGTTCAGATCGCTGAACTAATTCAGCCCCAACCCCACACCATTCACAGACTGTTATTATTTAGAAAGACAAACACTTATTATTTTATCCACCCCCGGTCCAAACATGGCCTGAAAGACTATTTTTTTTGTTTCACGCAATGTTTGGAACCCCACCCCACACCAGATGCGAAAAGCAGGTATTATTATTTAGAAAGACGAATGAATACACATTATTTTATACCCCCCTCCCCCAGATGTGGAATGCAATTCATTATTGCTACATTTCATAAAGACGAATACGCTTTAATAAGCCTTTAATTTATTCAGCTGCTGAGCACCACCTGTGAAAAGCAGCATGAATCATCCTGCATATGGGTTTATTTTATTCATCACCAACCCCACACCCTTCACTGGCTTCACAGATTATTATTTAGAAAGACAAACACTTATTTTATCCCCTCCCACCCATCAGTCAAATGTGGCCTGTAACGCAGTATCTTATTTTTTGGGGTTTCGTACATCCTAAAGGATGTAACTAACCCCAAAATTTAAAATATGATCTTTCAGACCATGTTTAGACTATCCCTCTCCCCCCCCCCCCCCCCACCTTCCCCAGATGTGAAAAGCAGTTGTTATTATTCAGAAAGACGAATACATATTATTTTTATAGTTCAGGTCTGCGGCCCTCGAGATATGCCTTCGGAATATTGTGTTGGGATTTCTGGTTAACCAACAGATTTATCAAACAAATTTACATAACCTCCTAAATAGGTTAATGAACTACTAGACAGGTAATCTCTAAACAGGTTAACCAAAATCTGGATTTGTCAAGGCCTGCTTTTCAATGAGGTAAAAATAGAAAAATGCACCAAAAATAAAAAATAATTAAAATTTTTTTTTTTATTATTTGTATTGTATTCGCCATATATAAATACACATTTGGGCCAAATATGGGTGAAATAGGTGTACTATTTAGAAAATAATAAGGAAAGGTATTTTCGAGTCCGCAGTTTTCCGAGTCGGCGTACACTTTTTAGTGACCACCGACGGATCGTCTTTGGGGCTGGATCGACGGGATCGGGACGTTTTGGCCCTGGGACGTTTCGGCCTTGAGACGTTTTGGCCTGGGATGTTTCGGACTGAGACGTTTCGGCCTCGTAGAAAGAGGGTGGAGAGACAATGTAAATAAAATAGATTTAGCCAAAGAATGCTCTGACAATGTGTGTACACTGATTTTCTGCCTGAATTTTATTTCACTAATTTGAAAGAAGATCAGTTTATACGACATGCAGATAAAATATCTCGTCAACACCTTGGCATTAAGAGGATATTTGAATAATTGATTTCTGTATACACCAATTCCAGACTCGGCCTCGGTATACACTTTTTAGTGATAGCGTACATGTGCAGCGAAATCGAGCATCTTCGAAAGGAGTGGATTAATAAACAAAAAAGATAAAACATGTAAATTCTGTCTCTATAAATTGCGTAGATTTACGTGGATTAGTGAAAAATAATCTACGCCTCATATAACAAAGTGACGCCAGAAGAGTAATTGTTATTATGAGATAATATCTGATGGCGAAAATAACCTATTGTTCCATATTTCATTCGGCTTATGCCATTAGTTACTAATTCTTGGCCCCACTGATTATAATAATAATATAATAATAACACTTTGGCCAGCCGCTGATTTGTCGTGGTTCTTGGACGAAAAGGCCTTGGTTACCCCTGTACTCCCAACTGCCTCCCTATTCCCATGCTTCTCCTCTTCTCCCAACACTCGTAGACGAACTGCTTGATGAGATCCCTTTGCCCATTCTTCCCAATCTCTCCGACTAGCATATTAACCCTCTCCTTTGAGTCTCCCCCTAACCACATGTCCTTCATTCTCCCATCCCACTTCCCCATTATACTCCCAGTGAATCTTATTCTTTTAGACTGGTACTTTGGGCATTCTAGAAGAAAGTGTTACAGGGTCTCCACCATGCCCAAATTACACATCTGGCACTCCCTTTCACTGTCCTTCCCAATTTTTCCCCTCAGCTCCAGGGATCGCGATCTCATCTTGAACAGCAGTTACCCCCAAAGGTGCCATCAAGGTACTCTTCAAAGCCTGGCTTCTCTTTATCATGCAGGCCACCCAAAGACCTCTTTGATTTGACCCCCTCTCGCCAATTACAGTTACAATCCTCCATTACCCTTTCTCTGACGATTGTTTTACCCTGGTTGGCCCCAACGTCCAGGTCCAAGATCTCCAAATAGTAGTTCTCTACTAGCTCCCTCACTTGGACCATCTACCCCGTCTTTATATTTGAGTTGAAAATTCTCAGGAACATTACTTTACACCATCGGCTGTCTGGGAGATTTACCAAATAATTAAGATAACCGAGTTTCAACAGGTCTATCCTGTCCTTGATCCTCATCCACCCAAGCTCACCCCTGATTGCTTCTAGCACTGCAGCATTAATCGACCCCGTTATCCATCGACCTGCATCATTCTGCAGGATTTCCAAGCTCTTTACGGCCGTCTGGTTTAGGGGTACCACTTTCGTACCGTATGTGATACTTGGCAGACCCACCATTTCCCAAATGGTTTTCCCCACGAAAAACTTATTGAAACTGTTTCTCCCTATAAGTTTCATTTGGTTAAGGATTCGCTTCCCCTTCAGAATCAATTTATTTGTGTGGATTCGGTAGATGCCTCCTCCTGTAATGTTTATATTTACACCCAAATACTCGTAATCACCTGTCTCCCCTGCACTGCTGTTACCTTCCGGAATGCAGAACTCACCCACTCTCCACCTGCGAGTGGGGACCACTTTGCGGCCCACAGGTATAACTTTGCTCTTGCTTTCATTAAGTTCGAGTCTCCATTTGCTCCCATATTTCCCAACAATTCCCAGTATTTTAGTTAGCCCCTCTTCGCTTTCTGACACTAGCACCATATCGTCTGCAAAAAATAACCCTGGGATCTTCAATTCCCCAACTGCTACCCCCTCCTCGCTATACAGGAGTTCATCTCCTAAATCTTTGATATACAATGTAAACAGGATTGGTGAAAGGATACACCCCTGTTTTAGACCTATCTCCATAGGCACATGTTTTGTTGTAATGTTTCCCAGGTCATGTTCACTCTGTACGTCTTTATATAATGCTTTCATAATTCCAACAAACTCTCCTCCTAAACCTAGAGCCTCCAGCTTGCGCCACATACCCTCACTTCATACTCTATCGTATGCCTTTTTGACATCCAAAAAGGCCATAAACAGCTTTTTCTTTTTTGCTTTCGTGGATTCTATCATTTGGGAAAGCGTGAAAAGATGGTCAGTAACTCGCCTTCCCTTCCTGAAGCCATTCTGGATTTCTCCTCAAAAAACCTTCTCTTCAATCACCTCCTCTAGTCTCTCATAATATAATAACACTTCAGCCGGCTGCTGATTTGTCGTGGTTCTTGTATGAGAAGGCCTTGGTTACCCATGTTCTACCAACTGCTTCCCTATTCCCGCGCTTCTTCTTTCCTCCCAACACTCGGAGACGAACTGCTTGATGACATCCCTTGCCCCATTCTTCCCAATCTCTTCGATTAGTAGATTAACCCTCTCCTTTGAGTCGCCCCCTAACCACATGTCCTTCATTCTCCCATCCCACTTCCCCATTATACTCCCCGTGAATCTTGTTCTTTTAGACTGGTATTTTGGGCATTCTATAAGAAAGTGTTCCAGAGTCTCCACCATGCCCAAGTTACACATCTGGCACTCCTTTTCACTGTTTTTCCCAATTTTTCCCCTCAGCTCCAGGGACCGCGACCTCAGCTTGAACAACAGTGACCCCCCAAAGGTGCCATCAAGGTACTCTTCAAAACCCAGGCTTATCTTTATCACGCAGGCCACCCAAAGAACTCTTTGATTTGACTCCCTCTTGCCAATTACGGTTACAATCCTCAATGACCCTTTCTCTGACGATCTTTTTGCCCTGGTTTGCCCCAACGTCAAGGTCCGAGATCTCCAATGAGTAGTTTTCTACTAGCTCCCTCACTTGGACCATCCACCCCGTCTTGATATTTGAGTTGAAAGTTCTCAGTAACATTACTTTACACCATCGGCTATCGGGGAGATTTACCAAATAATTAAGATAACCGAGTTTCAATAGGTCTATCGTCCTTGATCCTCATGCACCCAAGCTCACCCCTGATCGCTTCTAGCGCTGCGGCATTACTCGAGCCTGTTATCTATCGGCCTGCATCGTTCTGCAGGATTTCCAAGCTCTTAACAGCTGTGTGGTTTAGGGGTACAACTTCCGTACCGTATGTTATACTTGGCAGACCCACCATTTCCCAAATGGTTTTCCCCACGAAAACCTTATTGAAACTGTTCCTCCCTATAAGTTTCATTTGGTTAAGGATTCGCTTCCCCTTCAGAATCAATTTATTTGTGTGGTTTCGGTAGATGCCTCTTCCTGTGGTGTTTATATTTACCCCCAGGTACTCATAGTCACTAGTCTCTCCTACACTAAGAAGTCTACTGCTACCTTCCGGAATGCAGAACTCCCCCACTCTCCACCTTCGAGTGGGGTCCACTTTGTGGCCCACGGGTATAACTTTGCTCTTGCTTTCATTAAGTTCGAGTCTCCATTTGCTCCCATATTTCCCAACAATTCCCAGCATCTTCGCTAGCCCTCTTCGCTTTCTGACACTAGCACCATATCATCTGCAAAAAATAGCCCTGGGATCTTCAAGTCACCAACTGCAACCCCCTTGTCGCTATGCAGGAGTTCATCTCCTAAACCTTTGATGTACAATGCAAAAAGAATTGGCAAAAGGATACACCCCTGTTTTAGGCCTATCTCCATAGGCACACGTTTTGTTGTAATGTTTCCCAGGCTAAGTTCACTCTGTACATCTTTATATAATGCTTTCATAATCCCAACAAACTCGCCCCCCCCCCCCCCCCCCAAGTCCAGAGCCTCCAGCTTCGGCCACATACCCTCCCTCCATACTCTATCATATGCCTTTTTAACATCCAAAAAGGCCATGAACATCTTCTTCTTTTTTGCTTTCGCGGATTCTATCATTTGGGATAGCGTGAAAAGATGGTCAGTGACTCTCCTTCCCTTCCTGAAGCCATTCTGGATTTCTCCCAAAAAACCATTCTCTTCGATCACCTCCTCCAATCTCCCATACAGGACTTTACAAAAGACTTTTCCAATGTTGCTGCTGACAGAGATCCCTCGATAGTTATCCAAGACGTCTTTTTCCCCCTTTTTGTGAATAAATGTCACTTTACTTTCCCTCCACTCCTTTGGGACCTCTTGTTTTTCTATGGCTAAATTGAATAGGGCAGTTAGGCTTTCCAAGATTTCCTCTCCCCCTTTTTTGATAAACTCGTTAGGAATTTCATCCTCCCCTCCCGCTTTTCCATTCCTTAATTTTGAGATCACCCTTCGCACCTCCTCAGTTTTGATTTCGCTGCACACGAAGTTTGACAGATTTTCCTCAAACTGATTCGGACACTCAGGTGGGTTCTCCATCGCTTATCATTTACCTTTTCCCAGTGCTTGACTAGTTCTAATGCGATTTGATCTCGCTCTTCTGTAACTCTGCCATCTACTTTAATGCTCTGTGGGTTATTCCCTTTGTTACGTTTGTTCACCCATTTCCAAAATACGCTCGAACTCGACCCCCCCCCCCCCCCCCCCTGTCGTTCTTATCGTCCCAATAAGACTGCTATTTCGCACTCTCCGGTTGTCGTCTTTAATCTTGTTTACTTTATTTCGTGCTTGTTGGTATTCTTCCTTTGCTACCATGGTCTCATTGCTTTCCACCCCCTTAAGTTTTCTACTTCTCCTGTATGCAGCACATTTAGCACACTGCTACCCCCCTCCTCGCTATGCAGGAGTTCATCTCCTAAATCTTTGATATACAATGTAAACAGGATTGGCAAAAGGATACACCCCTGTTTTAGGCCTATCTCCATAGGCACATGTTTTGTTGTAATGTTTCCCAGGCCAAGTTCACTCTGTACGTCTTTATATAATGCTTTCATAATTCCAACAAACTCGCCTCCTAAGCCCAGAGCCTCCAGTTTGCGCCACATACCCTCCCTCCATACTCTATTGTATGCCTTTTTGACATCCAAAAAGGCCATAAACAGCTTTTTCTTTTTTGCTTTCGTGGATTCTATCATTTGGGATAGTGTGAAAAGGTGGTCAGTAACTCGCCTTCCCTTCCCTGAAGCCATTCTGGATTTCTCCAAAAAAAACCTTCTCTTCAATCACCTCCTCAAGTCTCCCATACAGGACTTTACAGAAAACTTTTCCAATGTTGCTACTGACAGAGATCCCTCGATAGTTATCCGAAACGTCTTTTTTCCCTTTTTTGTGAATAAATGTCACTTTGCTTTCTCTCCACTCCTTCGGGACCTCTTGATTTTCTATGGCTAGATTGAATAGGGCAGTTAGGCTTTCCACGAGTTCCTCTCCCCCTTTTTTGATAAACTCGTTTGGAATTTCATCCACTCCTCCCGCTTTTCCATCCCTTAATTTTGAGATCACATTTCGCACCTCCACCATTATAATTTCGCTGCACACGAAGTTCAATAGGTTTTCCTCGACCTGATTCGGACACTCAGGTGGGCTCCCCATGCCCCATCGCTTATTGTTTACATTTTCCCAGTGCTTGACTAGTTCTGATGCGACTTGATCATGCTCGTCTGTAACTCTGCCATCTACTTTAATACTCTGTGGGTTACTTCCTTTGTTACATTTATTAACCCATTTCCAAAACACGTTCGAACACAACCCCCCGTCGTTCTTATCTTCCGAATAAGACTGCTATTTCGCACTCTCCGATTATCGTCTTTAATCTTATTTACTTTATTTCGTGCTTGTTGGTATTCTTCCTTTGCTACTGTGGCCTCATTGCTTTCCGCCCCCTTAAGTTTTCTACTTATCCTGTATGCAGCACATTTAGCTTTTCTTCTCTTTATGGCCCTTTTCAGTTCTTCATTCACTCTGTACCCAAGTTCCCGTGTTGGCACCCTGATCTTTCCTACACTTTCCTTCCCTGCCTCCACCAGGCTCGAAACTATGGCGTCCGCCATCTTCTGGACACTGCCCCCCTTGGGTACGGTTGCAAGCTTTGGTTTCAGTTTTTCATTGAACTTCGCCCAGTCAGCATCCTTTTTGAGTCCCCACATCTCCTTAAAGCTTCCTTTGCTTTTTATTAGATTTTTGGTCCTGATCGTCACTGTAATCAAGTTGTGATCACTATCTACCTCCATTTTACCATCATCATCCACTTCTACCTCTATCACCTCCCTCCATAAATTAATATCTGTGAGAATGTAGTCGATTATTGATTTTCTGTCATTCCTCTCCCATGTCCATTTCCCCTTACACCTCACGTCCCTGTTCAGAATATTCAGACCGAGCTCGTTTGTGAAGTTCAACAGCTTCCTTCCATTCCTGTTGACTTTCTTGTCCCACCCTCTATGCCTTCTTCCTTGTCACCTATGTGGCCATTAAAGTCACCCATTAGAATTATACCGAGCCCCTTGTTTTGTAGCTCTGTGATATTGGCCCTTAGTGTTGAGTATATCGAGTCATTCCACTCGGGTTTGCTTCCCTCCACCGCACAGTACACAACCCCAATGGCAATACTTTTGTTTCTCAGATTGATCCTCACCCATCCAATTTCTTTCGATACATCAGCCGAGGTGCTGACCTCTTCCAGGTCTGTGATCAGCGACGGTTTTAAATCCTCTTACCTACCCCTCCCCTCCCCCTTTTTTCTGGCCTTCCGTTCGCCCTACACCTACCCACACGCACCCCCTTACTTGGTCTACCCGTTCCTCGTGTCTTATCCACGTTTCACTTAGGCCCATGACGTCAAACTCCTCTGCCTCGATCAATGTAGCAATTTCACTTACTTTCCGATGGAGACCCTGGATGTTGCTATACCCCACTTTCAGGGTATCAAGATTCATTGGCTTCCACCTACTGGTCCCATTATTATCTAGTCCCTGTATGTTTGTATATCCTGTTTTGTGTATCTGTGCTTTCCTTGGGACGCTATGGCTATTCAAGTGGATTTTTGGTCCCTTTTCCTTATCCCCCTTATCCCATTTTTTACAACTATGGTTCGTAACACATTTCCTTTGTTCATTCCCCCCTCCCCCTCCCTATACCAAAAACGGCTCCACCACCTGCAACATATTTCTTCCTAAAACCTCTGTACCCCTTGGGCTAAGATGGAGACCATCCCTTCCATATAGGTCCTTTCTGCCCCAAAATGATCCCCAATTGTCTATAAAGGGTATCCCAAGTTCCTTACGATACTCCCCCAATTCCTCATTGGCTCCAATGAGCCGCGAATTACGCTCGCCCCCACCACCTAGTACTGGGAGAAGCCCCGAAACCACTACCTGTGCATTCTTGGTATTCAGTTGAGTTATTAAGTCCTTGTAAGTCTCAATAAGCTGAACTGATTTTCTCTCCCTGATGTTGTTGGTCCCCATGTGTACGACAACCACTGGGTCTGGGCCTGACCCCTTTACTAATCCACCCACTCTGTCCCTTAGGTCCTCCACCCTAGCCCCCAGAAAGCACAAATTGGTCCTGTTGACACTGTCGGGCCCACACACCACCCTATCTAACCCCTGCACTATACTACTCCCTGCAACCACCAACTGCCTCTTTCCTGTCCTACTACCCCTGTTACCACCTCTGTTCCCACTGGACTGGCTCGCGGTCTATAGTGATAACAAGTCGTGGCTCTCACATTATACTCAGTTCATCAATTATTCTATTGGTTGATTATCTGCATTATCATCACGGGAAGTGGTTAGCCAATGTTTGGGAACACATGATAATACCAGTTTATTAAATAATATTAAATCTGAAAAAAGTGTAATAATTTGCGTTTATTCGTTGAAAACACTGCAGTGGAGCTTTTTCAATGAATAAACACGAAATTATTTGTGACAGTTATATATAATGAAAGTGTCAATGACACTGTAGTTCAACTTGTCAAGACAAAGACATGTACATGTATAGTATGTGACACAGCAATGACAAACATCTAGGTAATGACCTGATAACAAAGGTACATATAAAGTATTGTAATGGTCTGTACATAAATACTGACCGTTGCCTGTAACAAATGTATAGGTAAAGTATTGTAAAGGCGGGTGACAGTCAGATGCTAAACTAGAAAAAAATCTTTGAGTCCCAGAGTGGGTCTGACTGAACCCCAAAATATTTGTTCTCATAGCACAGTGATAACAAAGGCACCCCAAAACACACTATTCCTGTCCCAAGGTGAAAACAAAGGTACCCAAGAAGTTTCGTGAAGATCAGTTCACAAATATGAGCTGTGTAGAAGTTGTGACAAAAAACTGATTGGACCTAATTTCGGTACAAAATGGCCACTGGCAGCCATCTGGAATTTTGGACCGCACCCAGAAACACTCGTTCTCGTCCCAAGGTGATAACAAAGGTACCCAAGAAGTTTTGTGAAGATCGGTTCATAAATACAGACTCTAGCCTGAGCCGTATTGACATGTGTACTTACTGTGTGTAAGTAGCACTGAAAAAATCAAAGTTCATCTAATTTGCATAATTTCTGCACGAGAAAAAAACCCGTATTATATGTGATGTATCCCATGGTACTAAACATTCACACAAAAAATTATTCAAATCAGCGCTTTCATTTGTAAGTTCTGTGCAAAAATCTGATTGCACCAAATTTTGACAAAATGGCTGCCATCGGCCATCTTGAATTTCGGACTGGACCCAAAAACACTCGTTCTCGTCCCGCGGTGATAACAAAGGTACCCAAGGAGTTTCGTAAAGATCGGTTCATAAATACGGCCTCTAGCCCGAGCCGTATTGGCATTTGCACTTACAGTGCTGAAAGTAACACCAAAAAACATCAAAGTTAGTCTAATTTGCATAATTTCTGCGCGAGAAAAAAACCCGTACTATATGTGATGTATTCCATGTTACTAAACATTCATACAAAAATTTATTCAAATCAGAACTTTCATACAGAAGTTCTGTACAAAAGACTGATTGCACTAATTCTGGTACAAAATGGCTGTTGGTGGCCATCTTGAATTTCGGACCACACCCAAAAACACTCGTTCTCATCCCACAGTGATAACAAAGGTACCCAAGAAGTTTCGTAAAGATCGATTCATAAATACGGCCTCTAGCCTGAGCCGTATAGAAGTTGTGTACAAAAAACTGATTAGACCTAATTTCGGTACAAAATGGCCACTGGCAGCCATCTGGAATTTTGGACCGCACCCAGAAACACTCATTCTCATCCCAAGGTGATAACAAAGGTACCCAAGACGTTTCGTGAAGATCGGTTCATAAGTACAGACTCTAGCCCGAGTCGTATTGACATGTGTACTTCTGTGTGTAAGTAGCACTGAAAAAATCAAAGTTCATCTAATTTGCATAATTTCTGCACGAGAAAAAAACCCGTATTATATATGATGTATCCCATGCTACTAAACAATCACACAAAAAATTATTCAAATCAGCGCTTTCATATGGAATTTCTGTGCAAAAATCTGATTGCACCAAATTTTGTACAAAATGGCTGACATCGGACATCTTGAATTTCGGACCGGACCCAAAAACACTCGTTCTCGTCCCACGGTGATAACAAAGGTACCCAAGGAGTTTCGTAAAGATCGGTTCATAAATACGGCCTCTAGCCCGAGCCGTATTGGCATTTGCACTTACAGTGCTGAAAGTAACACCAAAAAACATCAAAGTTAGTCTAATTTGCATAATTTACGCACGAGAAAAAACCTGTATTATATGTGATGTATCCCATGGTACTAAACATTCATACAAAAATTATTCAAATCAGAGCTTTCATATGGAAGTTCTGTACAAAAAACAGATTTCTGCATCGTCGGTACAAAATGGCGGCTGGCAGCCATCTTAAATTTCGGACCGCACCCAAAAACACTCGTTCTCGTCCCACGGTCATAACAAAGGCACCCAAGAAGTTTCGTAAAGATCGGCTCATAAATACGGCCTCTAGCCCGAGCCGTATCCAATTGTTGACGGACAGACGGCCAAACGGGCCATGGCATAAGTTCAAATTTGGTTTCGCCAAAGTTGAGCTAAAAATTAGGGTTAGTCTTATCTAGCAATGCATTAAGTTATATTAAATCTGATAGAATTGAAATAATTTTGCGTTCATTCATTGAAGCCTTTCAATGAATATTTACGCGAAATTATTGAGACAAATTTAGATAACAATTAATGTTACAGACTTATCTAGCAATATATTAAATTAAACAAAATCTGGTAAAAAATGTAATAATTTTTCGTTTATTCGTGGAAAAAGCTGAATGGAGCCATTTCAATGAATAATTACGCAAAATTACTGGAGACAAATATAAATAACAATGGTACAGACTTATCTGGCAATTTATTAAATTAAATGAAATCAGTAAAAAATCAAATAATTGTAGTTTATTTTAGTCACTGCCAAACAGCGAGAAATTAATTTAAGAGAGTGCCGGGGGGTGTGGGGGGGGGGGGGGGGGTGGGGGGTATGCTCCCATTTACTCCAAGCTTCCTTCGCTTCAGTCGTTTTTCAAGTTTGACATATGATGGTTTGCTGTTTTTCAACACAAACTGAGTTGTGAAAACGGGAGCGGGTCTTTTCGGCCTCGGGAACATTCGGCCTCGGGAATATTCGGCCCAGGAACATTCGGCCTGGGAACATTCGGCCTCCATTTTAAATTAGGGAGACTAAGGGAGACATGGGTTAAGATAAGTTTAAACATCTTTATTACAACCAAAAACAAAAATAAATACAGCGTTAGCGTAATGTACAATTTATACAATATAAAATACATTGACATTTCTGAATGAATGAAAAGTTTCTGCGCGCCAAAGGCGCACAGGGACGATGTGGGATTGAAATCCCTTGCGACCCTAATAATTTTATTTGCTTTATATCTTTATTTGCTTATAAATCCACGAGAGTCGGGAGCGAGAGCCAATAATCTTATCAAGTTTGAGTGTGCGACTGGGAGTAGCATAGTGGGTTGAGATCCCGAGAACCTCGAGCTGGAAAATGGCTAGGAATTTGCATAATTACAAGAGTTCTGCTCCGTGTTTGCTAAGAGAAGTGGGCAAATTTATGGTAATACTGAAACCGCAGTTTGGTGGTTATTTTAGAAAAAAGAAAAAGACATATATATTGACAATTACATTTTATATATACTGGCACACAACCTCAAAAATCTATGTGAGTAGATGTTTTTACGCGAGAAGTGTTCAAATAAATGTTCAAAGAAACCGTGAAAAACAGTATAAGATTATCTCAACAAGGACAATTACAGTCCACATAAAAGGTTTAAGGGTCCGTAGAAACTGTAAAAACAGCATTTGATCTCCTAATCAAGTGCTATTAAATCAATAAAGATTCAATCGCCCTGTAAAAACTCTGTATCAGTATCTCATCACAGGCCCGTCGGAACGAAATTTATATTGGGGGGGCTGATATTGCTAATTTGGGTGAACTGGCTGATACTAAATGGGTATGGGGTATCCAGATGCCGAAGGCATCTGGTGCAAGTGCTGAAGGCACAAGCTTTTTTTGGGGGGGGGGGGGGGGGGGGGGGTTACTCCCCCAGAAATTTTTTTTGAAAAGGGCAATCAAAGGAAGCATTCTGGTAGCTTTTGAAGCAAAAACCTCTTGATTTTTTTAAACGGCAAAAGTTGTTTTTTTAACAAAATGTTTCAAAAATCCCAATAGAACCCCATAACATTTGGGGACGGTTCTCACACCGGGCTCACCTGCAGGCCGTGGCCGTATTCCGTCATGCTAAAAAACAGTCAGGCCTTATGGTGGATTCATTAGTTTTATCATTACGCCAACGGTTGTCGTGGTCTTCTAAGCTGCCAAAGGAATTGCTCAAAACGTTTGCACATCAACATATGCAGGTGCATGTTATACATTCAGTGATACGTTCATAATTCTAATCCAGGGCGTAGTAAGCTAATTTTATTCGGGGGGAGGGGGGTAGGATCTATATTCCGATGATGCGACGCGTCATCCGTCTCGTTGGTGGGGGAAATTTTCGAATTTAAGATGTAAAAACATGCATTCTGGTTGATTCTGAGCAAATAAATCGTATATTCCTATGACGCGAAGCGTCATCCGAACCGCGAAGAGGCGAGTGGGGGTGAGCACGAGTGGGGGTACCTCCCCGTTTCGTTGGTGGGGGGCCGGGAATTTTTTTTAATTTAAGATGTACAAATATACATTCTGAGTGATTCTGAGCAAATACGTCATCAATAAGGAAATACGTCAGCTCTCTGATCAATTCAGCATGATTTCCGAGCAGAATGACAGGAATAGTGAACATGCAATGAATTACCCTGTGGTTGGTTGGGGTTTAACATCGCTTTCCACAATTAGGCGAAAACACGACTGTCAGTTTTATTGGTGGCAGAAAGCCCACATGGAACCCACTCAATCCAGTAATCATTAACAGCAATGTCGGAATATGGTAACCAGTGGGCATCCCGTGTGGAGAAACCACCAACCCAGCCCAGTAAAGCCTACTTTTGACAAATTTGTGGGGGTGGGGTGGGGTGGGTGTGTGTGTGCCACTGTTCTAATCTGAGTTAAATAGTAAAATGTCCAGTTTTATTCAGATTACATCGGTTGCTCCCATCATGGATAAACTAACGTCGAAATATGAGCAAATTATTGGGGGGGCTGCAGCCCCCCCAGCCCCCCCGGTTCCGACGGGCCTGCATCAGAGGCCAGAACTTTTATCACCACTTCACGCAGAACTTATGAAAACAAAATTTTCAAGATGAGTTGTGCCAAACAACATCCAAGAAGAAGTATATCATTTTGGGTTTGCATGTCGACATTGGAACACATATATTGTCATTCTATTATTCAGTTCAGTGGATTTTAGACAATGGATTTTATATTTCATTATTCATTATGGATTGGTCTTGTTGTGCTTAATATATTTCGACTTTAGGAATAAAGGTAGGTATGCCGTATATATTATTCTTTAAAACATATTCTAGAAAACCTCCTAATATAAAAAAACCTAACAAAATGAACTAAAAACTTATTTTTTAAAGCTATTTTTCAACTCCCAAACTCCGAAGATTTTGACCAAAAGTGGGAACATTCAGCCTCAAAAGTGGGAACATTCGGCCTCGACTGAGGCCGAATGTTCCCGGAAAAATACCTGGGGCCGAATGTTCCCGAGGCCGAAAAGACCCGGACCCGTAAAAACCAAACTCAAGAATTATTTATATGGATGACAGCTGACAGCTTGTCACTGCGTTTAATTATGTACTGAGCTGTGAAAAAAATCTCTGGAGGTGTAAAAGTTGAATTATATTTAAAAATATTTGACTCATACGCAAATATTTATTTATTGCGGTCTCCCTAATTAGCGACAAGAAGTGTCAAGAAGCGACAAGAAGCGTCAAGAAGCGACAAGAAGCGTCAAGGTCCATGAAACCATTTCGGGGTGGATAAACAGACTTAATTGGGCAACCCAACACCGTTGCCGTGGCAAGAATTGTCCACGCCGACGAAAAAGCTTTATTAGTAGCGGCGCTTTTACACGCATCATCAAAAGAATTAGAGACAAAGCTGAGACTATTATGTTCAGTCGTATCGTAGCACTGTTTGTTGCTGACCATTTCTATACAAGTCAAAACTCTAAGTCTTGTAGCAAGAAGCTCGTTTCCAGTTATATCTACAGACAATGCATTAAACAAACAATTGCCATCAGTAGAAACCTGAATAGGGCTCCTATTTGTAATAGACATATTGTATTTATCCAAAATTTGTCTGGACACTCTGTCCTCCACTAAACACTCCTGTGCAGTGTACAAGTGATCTGTCTCACTAATTATTTTTGTCAAGGACTCTTTTCTTAATAATATCTTTTCTACATCAACAGCCTCAGACAATAAGTTTTGTCCAGCATATGACTCCAGTCTTCTCAGAGAGAGACTATAGTCAAATTTGTTATCTTCAGTTCGACAACATTTCATACAGACATAATCACAGTTTTTACTTTGTGATAATATAGTGAATTGTTGTTTTGTCAAATTTTGACATTTGTTGTGAAACCACATTTCACATTTTTCACAGAACACGCACATTCTTGTGCAATTCTTTTCACAATTTCCACAAGGATAAGCCATTTTCAACGAACGCCGACTTTCAATAAAAATGGTAAAGGCCAAGAATAGAGGACCGCGCGTTTTTTAAGAAAATAAAACATATTTCACAACTTTTTTGAGTTACTTATCATTCTAAGACATGTTTTACACAAAATTAGCCCAAAACACCGATACCCACTCACAAAAATAATCACTTTTAACCCTTTTCTCTGTGACAGGTTTTTGAAACAAAATGAATTTCTGATTGCGTTCTGAAATGGAGCTGTGGATGTTTCGATGTGACGTCACTGGGGAGCAATCATTACCTTTTTGCATGCTAGGATCAGTTTAGGATGGGTACGGGTTAGCTAACCCGTACCCATCCTAAACTGACCCTAATGCATTGATCGCCGTATTCTAATCATTGCCTTTTTTGCGTACTAGGGTCAGTTTAGGATGGGTACGGGTTAGCTAACCCGTATCCATCCCAAACTGACCCTAATTCGTTCTCCCATTGTAATTACACCCTCGTATACTCCGATCAAATGGAGTATACACGATAGCGAAAAAAAAACCAAAGAATCGTGTACCTGTTAACCACAGGTTTTGTTGTTGAAATTGTTTGGAGAATGAAGTTAACGGAATGTAAAATGGGTTAAAAGTGATGATATTTGTCAGTAGGTATCGGCGTTTTGGGCTAATTTTGTGTAAAACATGTCTTAGAATGATGAGAAACTCCAAAAGAGTTGTAAAAAATGTTTTAATATCTTAAAAAACGCGCGATCCTCTATTCTTGGCCTTTACCATAAAAATTGCAACAGAATATATAGGAATTTTGGCACTTCTTGACGCTTCTTGTCGCTAAATAGGGAGACCCATTTATTGGGGCCGAAATTACTTGGTAAGAGCTTAAAAAGTGAGACGTTTCGGCCTTCCAATGTGGGACGTTTCGGCCGTTTATGGGGGCCGAAACGTCCCGGCCGAAACGTCCCCAGGCCGACGTCTCAAGGCCGAAATGTCACGAACCCGGATCGACCTGTTACCCATTTTCGAGCTAAATATACCATTTCTAAAATTATAGGAACTTCATCTTAGCACATCTCCCGGTCCCAACATGGCAACTATAAAACTGCGATTCTAATTCAGTGTAAGTAGGCCTACCAATAATAGTACTATAATGTATTAGGTCTAAGTCGTCTCAAAGTGCGATTCTGCATCAGTTCTTCATTTGACAGGAAGACGAAACGAAATCTGTCGGTGACAGGAAGAACGAGTTTTACGAGTCGATCCCTCCCCAAGGACGATCCGTCCCCAGTCGATCCGTCCCCATGTACCCTAGTCGATTCATCCCCACGTACCGTAGTCGATCCGGCCCCAATTAATTGTAGTTATTTCGAATTGATGAATGAAAGGTTTTAGCGCGACGAAGGCGCGCAGGGACGATGTGGGATTTACAAATCCCTTGCGACCCGGTTAGCCTTATTTTATTTCACTTGGATCTTGGATCACACAGGCCTAGCTTTCCTATTTCCTCAAATGGGGTCTGAAGGGGTATGCACGCGATTAGAATTCCCGGCAGTTTGCATTGGAGTGATAGATTGTCAAAGACCAAACCCTCAACGCCATTAAGACTATTAGAGAGTGGGCTCTATTCGGTTCAAGCTTGGCGATGGTAGAGGTTTGAGTCCCACCATGGTGTCGAGCCAGAATATAATGTTGTGCGACGGCAATTTTAAGGGAAAAAGAAAAAAGAAAACCAAACAGCAACGCCGGTTTGGTAGCGGCCCCGGTATATGACCATAGCGGTTACAAAAAAGGAATGGAGAAAGCTCCAAGTTTAGTTGAAAAAACCGGGAGTCATCTAGCAAGCCTTCTGGGAGATAGGATGCCGTATGTGATTTTGAGGTATCTGGTTATCCTTCAGGAATTCCAAATGACCTCCAACACCCCCCCCCCCCCAGCCACACAAAAAAAAAGAAAAAAGGGCTGTTTGCTGGCAAGATTGTTTCAATCCTTGCCTTGGTCTTGTTAGGTTTTCTGCACATCTTTGCTTGAGGATTGTTTCAATCCCTCATAGTTGTCATTCAGTTTGGTCGTGTGTCTGATGAGATAGAGGAGGTAGAAAAGATAGAGAGCTGGAAATTAGAGCAATTCGGTTTTTAATTTACAACTTTTCCGTCCTTTTGGATGGGGAAGCCAGCATTTTTCCCCCGAGATTTATATCTCAGGGAGGGGAGACCCGGCAGCAGGTGGAGATTTTCCTCGCTGTTTGCAACTCCCATTGGTAACAGAGGCAAGCTTTCGTGCGTATCGTGTCACCCGCAGCCAGTTCTAAATTTAGGTCACAGAATGCCTGGCTCACCCCATCACAATGATGTAATCTTTAACCCTTTAGATAGACATGCCCCGGATTATTTAATTTTCCTATTTAGGACTCGATGCGCATTGATGCTATTATTAATTCGCTGTCTTGAAGTCTATTTAGAGTTTTGCTTTGAAGATCTTTTAAGCGCATTGCTATAGTGTCTATTTTTGCTATCTCGTGAAGTTGTTTTATCGATGTCCACGTGGGCTTCTGCAGCCTGAGAGCCACGCGCAAGGCATGATTTTGGACCCGTTGTAGTTTTTCAATGTTGGTTTTATTCAGGTCACTTGTTATTATGGCCCCATACTCTAGTACTGGGCGTATATATGATTTGTAAAGATTGGGGAGAATTTCTTTATTGGCTCCCCAATTTTTACCTCTAATCATTTTCAGGAAATGGATGCGTTTAGTGGCTTTGACGGTGACTGAGTTTATGTGATTGTTTAGATTGAGACTGCTATCCAGCTTGAATCCCAGAAACTTTGCCTCATTACTAGCTTCAAGTTTATGATCGTAAAGCTTAAGCCCAATATTAGGGACAGGCTTTTTCCTTTGTTTTTTATAGAATGTGATTCTTTGTGTTTTCGTGGCATTTAGCTTGATGCGCCACAGAGCGCACCAGTCTTGCAGGTCGCGGATGGTATCCTGCAGGCGGTTTTGTATTATGTTTCCAGACTTACTGGCCGTCCACATTCCTTTGTCGTCTGAGAATTGAGATAGTTCAACATGGTTCTTCCCTAGTTTGTTAATGTCATTCACATATATTATAAATAGAAGCGGGCTGAGGACCGCACCCTGTGGAGTGCCCGTTTCGAGTTTTACCTCGGCTGACACTTCGCGGTTGACCCTCACTTTGATTTTTCGATCAGATAAAAATGATGATATGATCCTTAGAATTTTGGTAGGTAGCCCCATTTTAGCTAGTTTGTATCTCATGCCATTGTGTCAGGCAGAGTCAAACGCTTTTTCTACGTCGAGTAATAGCGCGGTTCCTATTTCATTTTGACTGAACGCCGTTTTCATATAATCTACCGGTCTATAGACATGCTCGATTCCCTCTCTTTGGCTTCTGTATGCCCTTTTCCACTTATTGAAAAAGCTGATTGATTCGAGATGGCTGCGGAGTCTAGTCGTGAGAATCCGTTCGAAGATTTTTCCAATACAGCTGAGTAGGCTGATTGGGCGGTAATTAGCTGGGTTGCTCAAATCCCTGTCGGGTTTGGGTATCATGACTCCTGTAGCTACTTTCCAACATTTTGGGAAGTATCCACTAGAGAGACAGCAGTTTCGGAGGTTAGTGAGTCTACCGAAAAAAGTATTGGGACATTGTTTCAGGATTTTGTATGAGACCTCGTCCCCTCCTGGGGAAGAAGAAGACTTACATTTTTTAATTGTGTTAGCCACTCTTCTTGGCTTATCGCTTCCGTGAGTTCATGGCCATCCCCGTCCTTGGGCGTTTGGCTGAAGTTGGCATCGTTAAACGTTGTCTTGAACAAATTTGTTTACTTTTTCTTTGAACTCGTCATCAAACCTATCGCCCTCATGTGGACGATGGTATTTCTTAAAGAGCTCAGCAAAGGCGCTAGCCTTCGCCTTGTCATCCAGGGCCATAGTTCCCTCGCTGATCTTTAGAGCCTTGCTGTTGGCGTCTTTATGTTTTTGTCCAGTAAGGGTTTTAAAAGTATCCCAAAACTTTTTAGTCTCTCTGAGTCCATTTAGATTTTCCGTTGCTTTTTCCATCTCACGCGATTGTCGTTTGCTATTGCTTTTTTAACTTCGCCGCGGAGGCGATTGTACACGGCTTTAAGTTCGACCTTTTCAGTTGGAAGTTTTTCTGATTTGTATGCACGGAAGGCCTTTCTTTTTTGTTTTATTATTTGGAGTGTGGTTTCAGTTATTCTGTTGGCCCGCGGTTTAACTGTCTGTTTGGGACAAATCTCATCAAGAGTGTAGTTAATGACTTCACTGAGATTGGTACATGCTTGCTCGAGCTCGCAGGTATTCATTGGGTCGTTTTTGTTTATTTTAACCTGAATTATTTTTCTGAAGAGGTCCCAGTCAATTTTGGATAGATTCCTCCTCCTCATTGTGGGGTATCTTGCGGGTCCGCTGCAACCGTGTAATGTAGCATGAATAGGCAGGTGGTCGCTACCTAAATCATCGTCCCCACAAATATGTCTTGCATTTGATTAGTTAGTGATTTACTGGTTATAATTAGGTCAAGGATGTCGGATTGTTGGAGGGTGTTGTTACTGACGTGAGTAATGTCGTGGTCGTTATTTAATACAAAAAAAATCAAATTGTTCGATGATATTGAAGAGAGCGTCGCCATTGGACTCCGTTTTATTGCATCCGAAAACCTGATGTTTGGCATTGAAATCACCTAAGAAAATACAGTGTTTGTGATTTTTCACAAAGAATTCAAAGACTTTGCTGTCAACTGTTTTTATATAATATAAGATTACGGCAATTTTTTATGATCTAGTTCAATCTCAGCGGCAATCACCTCTGCGTTGAGATGATCGCTTGATATCGTTTTATATTTTAAGTCCTGCCTTATGAGGAGAGCGACTCCGCCTCCACGTTGTGTGGGACGCTCTCGTCTCATGATGTTGAATCCACTTAGCAAAAATGTCTTACTTGGCTTTAACCATGTTTCGCTGATACCAATTACATCTCCGTTTGTGAAGTAATCGGACATCTGTGAGCTTTTGCAGTTAACGCTTCGAGCGTTCCACTGAATTATTTTCAACTTATCCATAAGTGTTCAGTACCTGGCGTAATTTTACTAGTTAACGTGTTGTGGGCGTGATTTATATTTTATTTATGGCGGCTTCTATTGGCGAGGAAGAGATTTGAGTTCGATATAATTTGGATGCTGTTTTCCCAACTTCTTTACATATGTCGGAAAGACTGACGTCGAAGTGTTTGTTCATTATATTCAAAATTGAACCAGCCATTAGGCAGCACATCGAATGTGGAGAGGTTGAGTTTTCTACGCTTTGAGTTCTATGTCGGTTTTAACTTTTTTGTAGTGGGGACACCCCCGATAATTGCTTGGGTGTTGCCCGTTACAATTTGGGCATTTCAGTGTTGAAACCATGCACGACTTTGTTATATGTTTTTCGCCGCATTTCATGCAACGCAACTCTCCTTTGCATCTGTTCGACATGTGGCCAAATTTCTGGCATTTATGACATTGTGTGGGCTGAGGCAAAACACGATACTCCTCAGTCTCATATTTTTGTCCGTTTATACAAACACCTTTGTTAATGAAGTTAAGTTTTATGGCTCTATTGGGGCATTTTACTTTAATTTTCCACGTAGGGTTGCCTGTAGTCTTAGATATTAGTCTACCCCACGAGTATCCCGACAGGGCTTCATCAATATCCCCATCATTGATCTTTGTGGGAACCCTAGTGACGACTACGCAAGGGTTTTGCAGCGGTTGATGTGGTTGTTTATTCGTCTGGTGTTTGGCCGTATTATCCTTTTGAGGTTGTTTAGAAATGGCTCTTACCTTGTCGGCAAATGATACACCACCGTCAGTGGTGAATGTTGGCGGTGCCGGTATCGTTTCCGTTGCGTTACTGTCTGCCGATTTCCCATCATTGTGGATCTCCGCACTGGTTGTTACTACTGTAACATCCATGGTGTCCGAGGTCTCAACGACAACAACACCCGGGTTATCGGTGTGTGTCGACGCTTTCCGGGTTTTCTTAGCCACCGTTTCTATTTCCAGGGACTCACCATTTTCCTGGAAGTCTGAATCCAATTTCCTTTTCGGGTGCGGTGTAATCTGATTGACCACATCACAGGTGGGAACAGTAGTTGCCTCTTGCTCTATGAGCGAACGCAACCAGTTGTCTTGACTGGTGGTAACGAGTTCCGAGCCCTGATTTGGTGGTACCTTCAAAGAGATGGCGTGCACAGGTCTCCCCATCTCAGCGGTATTATCTATAAAGGGCGAAACAGGTGTCGGATTAGTTTTGCCCACCATGGGTCCGTGAAGTTAGAACGAAATTGGAAATTGGAAATTCAATGGAAATTCAACTTGTCATTTTCTCATGTTAACGGTGTTCTTTAAACGTGATTCGTGCTCTCCCTATTCAATTTGGATCAAATTCCGACTTTTCCCCCATTTTTCAGACACTGTTTGGACTTCGAAATTTTCACGCAAATTTTTTGAGGGTCAGCTTTCAGACAAACTACCTTTATTTATGCGCCGATTGGGCTATAATTTGACACGCATGCTCACTATCCCCAATAAACACCACATATAAAATGTCATTGTCGCAAACGGTCAGGATCACGTGATTTGAATATCCAAATGAGATTCAAATTTGGTAATTGGAAATTCAATGGAAATTCAACTTTTCATTTTTTCACCTTAACGGTGTTCGTTAGACATGATTCGTGCTCTCCCATTTCAATTTGGATCAAATTCCGACTTTTCCCCTATTTTTCAGACACTGTTCGGACTTAACAAATATAAGGGACTCGAGCCATTCACTTCGATTGACAGTCGCCTTCAAATATTTTCATGGAAACACCATCTCGTCATAGAAAATGATTATGAAATGTTACACTGATTCTGCATTGATCCGAGGTAGGGAGTGAAATGAGTGGGGTGCGGAAAATATATCTATTCACCAGGCTACTGTCCCCTTATCGTCATCCTACTTTTGGCCACGAATCTTTTCTCCTTAGGTTTACTGCCAGTATCAAAAGTTGACAAAACTACCGGCGGTTGCATGAATCATTTTCTTTCAATTTCACGATACAATCGAGGGGTCCGTGAAGTTAGAACGAAATTGGAAATTGGTAATTCAATGGAAATTCAACTTGTCATTTTTTCACCTTAACGGTGTTCTTTAGACGTGATTCGTGCTCTCCCATTTCAATTTGGATCAAATTCCGACTTTTCCCCTATTTTTCAGACACTGTTTGGAGTTTGAAATTTTCACGTAAATTTTTTGAGGGTCAGCTTTCAGACAAACTACCCTTGTTTATGGGCCGATTGGGCTGTAATTTGACACGCATGCTCACTATCCCCAATAAACACCACTTATAAAATTTCATTGTCGCAAACGGTCGGGATCACGTGGTTTGAATATCCAATTGATATTCAAATTTGGTTATTGGAAATTCAATGGAAATTCGATGGAAATTCGATGGAAATTCAACTTGTCATTTTTTCATGTTAACGGTGTTCTTTAGACGCGATTCGTGCTCTCCCATTTCAATTTGGATCAAATTCCGACTTTTCCCCTATTTTTCAGACACTGTTTGGACTTAAAAATGTTCACGCAAATTTTTTGAGGGTCAGCTTTCAGACAAACTACCTTTGTTTATGGGCTGATTGGGCTATAATTTGGCACGCATGCTCACTATCCCCAATAAACATCACTTATAAAATTTCATTGTCGCAAACGGTCGGGATCACTTTATTTGAATATCCAATTGATATTCAAATTTGGTTATTGGAAATTCAATGGAAATTCGATGGAAATTCAACTTCTCATTTTGTCACCTTAACGGTGTTCTTTTGACATGATTCGTGCTCTCCCATTTCAATTTGGATCAAATTCCGACTTTTCCCCTATTTTTCAGACACTGTTCGGACTTAGAAATTTTCACGTGTCTCATATAGGAGTAAGTCCTCGGATTTCCAGCCTGTAGTCATGGGTGTCCCTCAAGGTTCTGTTCTCGGGCCTATCCTATTTCTCTTGTACATCAATGATATTAGTGAATCGACGCTTCTGAAGATACTGTCATTCGCTGATGATACAACTGCATTCACCTCTGGTAACAACCTGGAAACTTTAATTAATTGACACTACGAATAATGAAGTGTCAAAAATAAGTGATTGGTGTGCCGATAACAAACTCCTCCTGAACGCCAATAAAACTAAGTGCATCTTGCTCCACCCACAAGGCTCAACTAATGTTGTGGGTAGGCATGTTACTGTAAATGGCACAAGCATACCTTTGGTTAGTAACAATAATGATGATAAATTCATAAAATTTCTTGGCATCAATGTGGATGAACATTTGAGTTTCAAACACCACGTCTCAGCCGTTTGTTCCAAAATATCCAGGGCCATGTATGCAATAAATAGAGCGAAAAAAATACTTCCCCTCAATGCCATGAAAACTCTGTATTATACTCTGATACATAGCCATTTATTGTACGGGATTCAGGTGTGGGGTCATATACCGGCTACTAAGAGAATCTTCAAACTCCAAAAAAAGGCAGTTCGTATTTTTGGAAATAAAAGGTATAATGCGCACACCGACCCATTATTTAAAGAACTTCAAATTCTAAAATTTGAAGATCTGTACACACTGCAAGTTCTCCTCTTTATGCATGACTGGTACAACAGCAGATTACCGGATTGTTTCAATGAGACCTTCAAAATATATACAAATCCATCGGGTATGGATACAAGACAATCAGGGAAACTCCAAACTTCTAAACCAAGAACACAATTTTCTGCTAAACTCCCGCCACACACATTTCGAAACTTATGGAATCAAATCACGCCCCAAAAGCAAATTTGATTCGTACCAATCAACAGTAAATTGTAATAACCCATGGTGTCCTGATTGTTAATCGTAACCCCCCCCCCCCGACCTCCCGAAAAAAATAAAAAATAAAACTGCCACCAACGTATTTCTGTAATAGCAAACGCCTATAAAAGATCCCTTCGTTCTTTGCCTCCGTGAGAATGGGAAACATAATAGCCCTTGCCGAATGGTTGATTAGTGTACTACTCACTCACAAGTTCAGACAATTAACAACATGTCATTTGAACAATACAATCAACATGCTACAAAGCATGTCCAATATAGGTCAGGTAGTTGGAGTGCACGTACAGCTGTCAGCACAACTAGTGATGGAAAGCAATATGTTTACAGTCGTGACAAACTTTTGTTCTTGCGGAAATCGTTTCTTCATAACAGCTGCTTAACGTCACCATTGACTCTCGAACATTCTGTTTTCAATACGCTTATGACTCTCCATCTGGTAAGGAGGCACAGGAACAGGAAAGGAGGAAAACGTCGATACCAGATGCCCATATCAAACTAGCATTCAAAAATGGGATAGGGCGGCACCAATAAGGTTGACTCTGTAGAGACAATTAATGCTTGTCCGACACTATATTTGACCTGTTGAAAAAGTATCATTACACTCGAAAATTACAAATAAATAAGCATCTTAACTGATGCTATACGTAGCGACGGTAATCGTTTATGAATCAAACGAAGAGAGACCTGACATGTAGGGTAGGCTGGTCCCACTACTACCACTGAGTGAAAATCTACCATTCATTGCAAGTAGCATAGCACACGTGTACGAATCGTACTTTATTACCTGGGCCATTGGTGGAGCCTTGTCAGGCTTTTGGTGAAGCTGACGTGAGGCATGTTTTTTGGTATACGAACTTCACATATAATATGCTATGGTGTGTTTAGTTTTGTGTCTGTATATGGATGTGTAGTAGAAGGTTGTGGGGGAAGGGAGGTTTTCTTGAAAGTGTTTTCAATGGAGCGGCTGGAGTTGCTAATGACTTGGTGACGTCATGATGCACACGCGGCGTCATAGAACGCTGACCTCTGTGGATATCTACTGGACAATCCGATATTACGTTGTTCGGGTTAAAGTGTATCGGGCTGCTCGAACTGGACCGACATGGCAGTGTTGTTTTGGGGGTATATAGTACTATATATGACTGTTAGTCTACAGTTAGAAGAACATTTGCTACTTTTAATCTATCAAAATGCTTTATTCCAGCATGTGGGTACTAATGGAAGGTCATTTGATGTATTGCTTGGTGGGCCGTAATGGTAGCATAGGATGAACACTCTGTACTCCTGTTGATCCATTATCAATCATTTGCTCTATTAACCCATCGAATGTGTTATATCATCGGATTGTTGCTATTGGCGGTACGAAATATGGACTAGCGGGGATTTGGAGACTGATGACAATGGTGGTTTGGAGACTGATGGGCACCGAAGACAGTGCTGGGCTGGGGACGTGTGAGGACTTGGTATAATTATGGTTTGGAGACGACTTTTGGGGACTGAATATAGTGGCAATATTGGGACTTTTGGGGACTGAAAACAGTTGCGAGTTGGGAATTGAATATAGTGGTGGTTTGTGGACAGATGAAGACTGTGTTGGTGTGGTACAGTTGGAGACTATTGGAGACCAAAGACAGTGATGATTTAGGAACTGTTGTGGACTGAAGACATTGGTGATTTCGGGACTGAAGACCGTATTACTTTGAGGGCTGAAGGCAGTGGTGTTTTGTGGACTGCTGGGGACTGAATATAGTGGTTATTCGGAAACTGTTGGTCAGTCTGTTGTGGGTTGTTGTAGTTGTCAGTGTTGTAGTTGGTTTAGTGATTGTATTGGTGGATGTTGTAGTGTGCTTGGTATAGTAATGGTTCCTACAGTAGTTGTACTGGTCAATATTGGAGTTGTTAGTCTTGTAATTGTAGCCTGCTTCGTCACTGTGATGGTTGGTGTTGAAATGGTTCGTATAATAGTGGTCGACGTATTAGTTGTAGTGGTCGTTGTTGTGGTTGTTTGTGTTATAGTTGGTTTAGTCATTGTAGTGGTTTTGTTATTCTGATTGGGATAGCAGGGGACGAGGAAGTGGTCGCCGAGGTGGCTTTTGTAGTTGTTAGTGCTGTAATCGTTTTTGTCGTTGAAGTAGGTGGTGTTGTAGTGGTTGGTATAGTAGTGGCTGGTGTAGTATTATTGTAGCTGGTGTAGTAGAGGTTGGGGTAGTGATTGTGGTGGTGGTTTTATAAGTGATGTTTCTTGGGGATAGTGAGCATGCGTGCCAAATTATAGCCCAATCGGCCCATAAACAAGGGTAGTTTGTGTGAAAGCTGACCCTCAAAAAATTTGCGTGAAAATTTCCAAGTCCGAACAATGTCTGAAAATTTCCAAGTCCGAACAGTGCCCATAAGTTCGAACAGTGTCTGAAAAATAGGGGAAAAGTCGGAATTTGATCCAAATTGAAATGGGAGAGCACGAATCATGTCTAAAGAACACCGTTAAGGTGAAAAAATGAAAAGTTGAATTTCCATCGAATTTCCATTGAATTTCCAATAACCAAATTTGAATATCAATTGGATATTCAAATCACGTGATCCCGACCGTTTGCGACAATGAAATTTTATATGTGGTGTTTATTGGGGATAGTGAGCATGCGTGCCAAATTATAGCCCAATCGGCCCATAAACAAGGGTAGTTTGTCTGAAAGCTGACCCTCAAAAAATTTGCGTGAAAATTTTTAAGTCCGAACAGTGTCTGAAAAATAGGGGAAAAGTCGGAATTTGATCCAAATTGAAATGGGAGAGCACGAATCACGTCTAAAGAACACCGTTAACATGAAAAAATGACGAGTTGAATTTCCAATTTCGTTCTAACTTCACGGACCTATGTCAATGATGTATTGACTATTCTCACAATGAATGGGGTTAGATTTGGAAGACATGCTTTAAACAACCACGTTGGAATTATATCTAAGGTGCATTGCTTCGATGGTGCGTTTTTGATTATGTCAATGATTACTTCAGGTTGTACGGGCTTGAATGAGTCAAACATAACCCTCTGACCAGAACCATGCGTCTGTGTGGTAATACAAGGTCGCCTGTCACTTTCAGTACTTGTACCTGTGTTCAGATTGTTCCTGAAGGTTTCAATTTTGTTTTTGAAAAATGAAGCAAAGCGATCTGCTAAGTCTTTTGATGATGTGTGGTCTGGAAGAGGTGAAACTTTCTTACGGCATAACAACCCATCAATAGCATTCCATAGCTGGTTAGGCCGACCTGAGCGACTTTTCACTATATCGGATATGAAATTCCGTTTCGCTGTTACAATTAGATCATTGACATGTTTGCGTTGTGCAACAAACATCTCCCTGTGAACTGAAAGCTTAAGAGTTCCGCCACTGTGATTCGAGTTTCCGTCTAACCTTTTTTGCTAACCGGATCTCGTCAGTAAACCATGGGGTGTTGGGACGAACAGTTAGTGTGCGACTTAGGAGAGGCGCAAAGGAGTCAATGAGTTTTTGCAGAGCACTATTCAACTCACCGACTAATTCGTCGGCAGAATGATTGCCGTTCCATTTTTTCAAGGGATGCGGCTATCTCCTTTGAGAAATCGTTGATGTTCACATCACGATATTTCCTGTAGCATATTTTCTCTCTAAGTACTGTGGGGACAGGGAGGTTGAGAGTAAATGTTACTAAGTTGTGGTCAGACAGTGCAGGATCACAAATATTTACATTGTTGACTAACCCTACATCGTCATTTCTGGTGATTACCAAGTCAAGTGTGTGACCGACTCTGTGTGTCGGCCCCATAATATGCTGCTTGAGGTTCATGGAGGCAATCAGTTCCCTGAATTTGCAGGCATTAGGGTCACATTTTATATCCATGTGGAAACTGAAGTCGCCTGCTATGACGAACTTACCAGGACACGGAACGATCCATCCAAGGAAATCCCTAAACTCACTAAAGAAAAGGTTTGAGGTAGATTTCTTCTTGCTGTTGCGTTGTGGTCTATATACGATGATAAATCGGATGGATTGAATTGGTCTATATACGATGATAAATCGGATGGATTGAAAACCAGTCGTATATGTTGCAATAAGCGATTCAAATGAGTCAAAGTTTTGGGCAGGTTGGCTCTTCATTTTCATATTGCTATTATGCAGAAGGCCTACACCACCACCTCTCCTAAACTTCCTATGGTTATGAATAAAACATTTGCTATTTGGTTGTAACTCACCTAATGTTATGGCGTTGTCATCACTAAGCCAGGTCTCTGTAAATAAGGCCACCGAAATCTTGTTGTCATCGAGAATATCCAGGACGTCATTAATTTTGTTGACAATCGAGCGTGTATTCAGCAAGCGTTGTCATCACTAAGCCAGGTCTCTGTAAATAAGGCCACCGAAATCTTGTTGTTATCGAGAATATCCAGGACGTCATTAGTTTTCTTGACAATCGAGCGTGTATTCAGCAAGCCGATAACTAACCCATCGCCATGTACTGAAGATATGGTAGCTTTAATGCTTAATAGGTTGGAAGGGTTAACTACACGTTTTTCTCTATGAGGGTATCGACGTTTTCCTCCTTTCCTGTTCCTGTGCCTCCTTACCAGATGGAGAGTCATAAGCGTATTGAAAACAGAATGTTCGAGAGTCAATGGTGACGTTAAGCAGCTGTTATGAAGAAACGATTTCCGCAAGGACAAAAGTTTGTCACGCCTGTAAACATATTGCTTTCCATCACTAGTTGTGCTGACAGCTGTACGTGCACTCCAACTACCTGACCTATATTGGACATGCTTTGTACCATGTTGATTGTATTGTTCAAATGACATGTTGTTAATTGTCTGAACTTGTGAGTGAGTAGTACACTAATCAACCATTCGGCGAGGGCTATTATGTTTCTCATTCTCACGGAGGCAAAGAACGAAGGGATCTTTTCTAGGCGTTTGCTGTTACAGAAATACGTTGGTGGCAGTTTTTTTTCTTCTTTTTTTTCTTTTTTTTCGGAGGGGGGGGGGTTACGATTAACAATCAGGACACCATGGGTTATTACAATTTACTGTTGATTGGTACGAATCAAAGAACTCTTCAACAAGAGTTCTCTTAAATTGGGGCCTAGAGAGAGTTTGCTTTTGGGGAGTGATTTGATTCCATAAGTTTCGAAATGTGTGTGGCGGGAGTTTAGCAGAAAATTGTGTTCTTGGTTTAGAAGTTTGGAGTTTCCCTGATTGTCTTGTATCCATACCCGATGGATTTGTATATATTTTGAAGGTCTCATTGAAACAATCCGGTAATCTGCTGTTGTACCAGTCATGCATGAAGAGGAGAACTTGCAGTGTGTACAGATCTTCAAATTTTAGAATTTGAAGTTCTTTAAATAATGGGTCGGTGTGCACATTATACCTTTTATTTCCAAAAATACGAACTGCCTTTTTTGGAGTTTGAAGATTCTCTTAGTAGCCGGTATATGACCCCACACCTGAATCCCGTACAATAAATGTCTATGTATCAGAGTATAATACAGGGTTTTCATGGCATTGAGGGGAAGTATTTTTTTCGCTCTATTTATTGCATACATGGCCCTGGATATTTTGGAACAAACGGCTGAGACGTGGTGTTTGAAACTCAAATGTTCATCCACATTGATGCCAAGAAATTTTATGAATTTATCATCATTATTGTTACTAACCAAAGGTATGCTTGTGCCATTTACAGTAACATGCCTACCCACAACATTAGTTGAGCCTTGTGGGTGGAGCAAGATGCACTTAGTTTTATTGGCGTTCAGGAGGAGTTTGTTAGCGGCACACCAATCACTTATTTTTGACACTTCATTATTCGTAGTGTCAATTAATTAAAGTTTCCAGGCTGTTACCAGAGCTGAATGCAGTTGTATCATCAGCGAATGACAGTATCTTCAGAAGCGTCGATTCACTAATATCATTGATGTACAAGAGAAATAGGATAGGCCCGAGAACAGAACCTTGAGGGACACCCATGACTACAGACTGGAAATCCGAGGACTTACTCCTATATGAGACACGTGAAAATTTCTAAGTCCGAACAGTATCTGAAAAATAGGAGAAAAGTCGGAATTTGATCCAAATTGAAATGGGAGAGCACGAATCATGTCAAAAGAACACCGTTAAGGTGACAAAATGAGAAGTTGAATTTCCATCGAATTTCCAATAACCAAATTTGAATATCAATTGGATATTCAAATCACGTGATCCCGACCGTTTGCGACAATGAAATTTTATAAGTGTTGTTTATTGGGGATAGTGAGCATGCGTGCTAAATTATAGTCCAATCGGCCCATAAACAAAGGTAGTTTGTCTGAAAGCTGACCCTCAAAAAATTTACGTGAAAATTTCAAAGTCCAAACAGTGTCTGAAAAATAGGGGAAAAGTCGGAATTTGATCCAAATTGAAATGGGAGAGCACGAATCACGTCTAAAGAACACCGTTAAGGTGAAAAAATGACAAGTTGAATTTCCATTGAATTACCAATTTCCAATTTCGTTCTAACTTCACGGACCCCTCGATTGTATCGTGAAATTGAAAGAAAATGATTCATGCAACCGCCGGTAGTTTTGTCAACTTTTGATACTGGCAGTAAACCTAAGGAGAAAAGATTCGTGGCCAAAAGTAGGATGACGATAAGGGGACAGTAGCCTGGTGAATAGATATATTTTCCGCACCCCACTCATTTCACTCCCTACCTCGGACCAATGCAGAATCAGTGTAACATTTCATAATCATTTTCTATGACGAGATGGTGTTTCCATGAAAATATTTGAAGGCGACTGTCAATCGAAGTGAATGGCTCGAGTCCCTTATATTTGTTAAGTTGTCAGCTTTGAAGTAATTAATATGTGGCGTTTTGACCAAATGTATGTGACGTTTTGACCAAAAAGGGTGTGACGTTTTGACCAAAAGTATGTGACGTTTTGACCCCAAAATGTGACGTTTTGACCTGATCCCGACCCCGATGAGCAAACCGGAAGACACAATTTTCAGTTTGTTAGATATACTGTTTCATTGGAAATTGCGAGTTTCTCTTCATACGCATGTGTGTGACCTATAGAGCCCACTGCGTTCTCTATGAATTAGGTTAGACCTAGAAGAGAACGCAGTCACAAAGGAGTCTACTGTATCGTAAAATTGAAAGAAAATGATTCATGCAACCCCCGGTAGTTTTGTCAACTTTTGATACTGGCAGTAAACATAAAGAGAAAAGATTCGTGGCCAAAAGTAGGATTTTAAAATTTTCAAGTAACAAAATCAACTTAATACTGAATTTTACGAAGCCAGTATTCAAGTTGAAAGAAATAATTACGTCATTTATTCAGAAAGATTGACGCGGCCAACACACGGTGCAATCTCTTGGTTTTTGTTGCTATCTTTATTTTCAACTATCCCAGAATTCAATATCGAACGAAAAAAACCCATCTCCTCTCTCCTTTAAGAGAAGGATATGGCTCTATTCACAGGGTAATTGTGGAGCACTCAATGAGACCCTCTCTAACGTTGACTGGAATTCTCTTTTTGATAACCTATGTCTTGATACTATTGTCTCCGATTTCACCGACAAATTACTCGATACAGCATCTAAATATATTCCGAACAAAACTATTACTTTGCGATCGGGCCAGCCGAAATGGATGCACAATGAAATTAGACTACTAATGAGACAGAGGAAGCGTCTGTATCGCATAGCCAAGCGTACTGGTCTCCCGAACGCTTGGGCAAAATACAAACGTAAACAGAACGAAGTTGTTACGGCAATAAAGAAGGCCAAAGCGTCGTATCTATCTAAAGTTCAGACCACACTAAATAGCAATAAAACTCCCTCTTCCTTGTGGTGGAAGACTCTAAAAACACTTATCAGTAGTAGTAAAGTGGTAGGTATTCCAACAATTATCCATTTAAATAAAGTATATTCCTCAAGTGTTGAGAAAGCAGAGGTGTTCAATGAATACTTCTGTTCTATTTCAACAGTTGATGATTCGAAAGCCTCCCTTCCTGATTCAGTACCCCAGGCTTCACGAGTTATTGATAGTATCACTCTCCAATGTAGTGAAGTGTATGAAGCAATGAAGTCGATAAAGGTGTCTAAAGCGTCTGGTCCCGACCTTGTAAGTCCACGCCTTCTCCAGGAATGTAAATCCTCCCTGTGTGAGCCTCTTCTAATATTATTTAATGTGCTCTTGAACAACTCTTACTTTCCCTCACTCTAGAAACAAGCAAATGTCTCCCCAATTTTGAAAAAGCAGCCCTCAAATTCAGTTACTAATTATCGCCCGATATCATTGATTAGTTGTGTAGGTAAAATATTTGAAAAATGTGTTTTCAAACGCTTGTGGCAATTTCGGATTGACAACAATGCCCTTACTCAATTCCAATCCGGTTTTACACCTGGTGATTCAATTGTCCTCCAGCTGACTGACATATAAGATGAATTCTGTCGAGCTCTTGATGAAGGCAAAGAAGTTAGGGTGGTCTTCTGTGATGTCGGTGTGAGGCTTTCGACAAGGTTTGGCATGTTAGTCTTATCCATAAGCTAATGAAAATTGGTGTCTCGGATGAACTTCCGTTGTTCTTAAAATCGCACCTATCGGATACGTCGCAACGAGTTGTGCTAAGGTCGGATGCATCTACTTGGAGAACCATTAATGCTGGCGTACCACAAGGTTCGATACTTGGACCTTTATTGTTCCTTATATATATTAATGATATAATCGGAAATTTGATCAGTAGCATACGCCTATTTGCAGATGATACTTCCCTGTATCTATTGTGGAGAATCCAGAGCAAGCCTCGAGATTAATCAACCATGACCTTGAAAAAATAGAACTTTGGGCTAAGACCTGGTTGGTTGAGTTTAATCCCAGTAAAACTAAAAGTATGCTCATATCACGTAATTGCAACCCTACTGCCCACCCACCTCTATTCCTAGGTCAATAATCATAAACATTTAGGAGTTATATTAAATAGCAAATGTTCATGGAACGATCACATTGATCATATCTGCTTTAAAGCCTGGTCCCGCTTAGACCAACTGAGGAAGCAGAAATTTAATCTCGATCGCAGCGTCCTTGAAAAAATATACTTTGCCTTCGTTAGGCCCCTACTAGAATACGTTGATGCTGTCTGGGATAATTGTTTAGCAGCTCAAGGTGCCGAGCTGGAGAAAATACAGATCGCAGCCGCTAGGGTCGTTACCGGGGCAACTGTCCGTTATAGCAAGTCTCTGCTTTATTCCGAAACACGTTGGGACTCTCTACGAGGCAGACGTCGCAAACATGAGCTGTTGCAGTATTTCAAAATGTATCACCGCATTTCGCCTTTATATATTGCCAATAAAGTTCCCCCCAATCGTCTCATCAGCAAATCTATCGCTTAATCTCCGGTCATGTCATAACCACAGAGTTCCTTTTTGTCGGACTCAGTTGTATCAGTCGTCTTTTATTCCGAGTGTCACTGATCAATGGAACAAACTGCCTTTATCTGTCCGCGAGAACTCATCACTGATCAATTTTAAGACTTTCCTAAATGCTGGAAATCAGAGACCACCTGTGTTTTACAGTGGCGCAAAATCACGAGCAGCCCAAATATATCACTGCAGGTTACGATTGCATTGTAGTAACCTTAACTCTCATTTATATGCCAATCATCTGTCACCTACCCTATTCTGTCAGTGCGGGATGTGCGAGACACCAGGGCATTTTTTCTTACACTGTCCAATGTACTCAAATGTCCGTAATAGTACTATCAACCTTCTGCCATTTACTGTAAACATATCGACACTTTTTTTGGATCTGAATATTTGAATAGTCGGGAAAACCATCTTGTTTTTGAAGTGGTGCATGACATTTTGTCAAGTGGACGTTTCTAGACTGCTAAGGATTAAACCACCAGGTACGACTACTACTATATGACGAATTTACCGCCAATCCTATAATCTTGCTTTCCTTTCCGTTTTCTTCGCATGGATCACCATCAAGACTGCTTCCGTCTCACTTCTCACTAGCAGTGCTTCCGCTGCCTAATTGCGAGTGTCTTGAATGCGAAGGCAGTGCATTGTGCTTTCAAGCTGGCATCCCCCTGTTTTCTATTGCTCATTTTCTTTGTACTTTCTTTTCATCTTTTCCTTCATTCACACGCAAGGTTTAAACAATATCATGTGTCGCCGCCTGGTAGTTTGACTCCCAGTGCTTACCTTTCTTCGACTAGAATTACCACCAACTTTCTCACAGGTTTTGTCCCTGGTCGGGGTGTCGTATCCTTGCACTCAAGGTTACCTGCTAATGTCGACAACGATGCTGACAAATCAAATCTGAATGATCTTTCGGGTATTTGCTCCCAGGTCTGCATTCTTAGGGCCTACAGGCAGCTGTCGCTGTGTGCATGGATGCGGTGCCCCGCTTGACACGATGATCAAGCTGGAGACCGACCACAGTCCATAGGTTCCAGGCGGCGATATATGAGTCCATCTACTATATTATACCACATGTTTGTGTAAATTTCTGAATGATCCCGGGAGATGACTAACATAAGCTCCAAGCTTTCTGTCAGATCCCCCATTACACAATAATATGGGTTTTACTTGTTAGTATATGTTATATTCTTCGTGTTCTCTATATATATTGTCACTTTTATTGGTGTTCAATACTGTAACATATAGCATACTTATTGAATAAATATTGTTTAAACTAAAAAATGGCCGCCCCGATGGGCAAACCGGAAGACATAATTTTCAGTTTGTTAGATATACTGTTTCATTGGCAATTGCGTGTTTCTCTACATACGCATGTGTGTTACTTATAGAGCTCACTGCGTTCTCCATAATCAAATAATAACATTACTTAAATTATAAATAACGAAATAAATGTTGGAATAAAACGATTTTTTCAGGTGCATTGGTAGCAGAAATGTTAGGGACGTTTTCCCGGGCATAGAAAATCAAAGGATGCGTGTTTCACTTGACCCGGGCGGTTGGAAGACTGGAATATATATCATGTGATCACCAATAATGACATAGAGGGTAAGTTACTATTCACTGTTGTTCATCATTAGGCTTTTCCCTCTGGAAAAGACTCTTGTTTTTCTACGGATTATAAGGCTTTCCCCTCTGGAAAAGACTTTTATTTTTCTACAGATTATTATTTTGTTTTTTAAGCTTTCCCTACTCGAAAAGACTGTTCATTTTCTACGGATTATTATTGGATTTTCCTGAAAGGAAAATACATTTGTTATTGCTAAGATTATTTGGATTTTACTAAAAGGAAAAAGGCTGTTGATTTTCTACGGATTATTATTTGGATTTTCCTGAAAGGAAAATACATTTGTTATTGCTAAGATTATTATTCCTTTTTTCTCCAACAGAACGGGAAATGATTTTTCTCAAAAACGGGCTTCTAGATGTTTTTGAAACTTTGCATGATCAATGACGACCATGAGCTCTAATCAATAAAAGCATTGATATCTTAGGGAAGATGTTTCTTGTTGGGCAAAAACGCCCAAAGCTTGGCAGTCCAATATCTCATGAACAGAAAAAGCTATCGACTTAATTTTTTACAGGCTTGTCAGAATTACTCTTGTCTAAAACAAATATAATCAGCATTTTTTTATATATTTTTTTGTTCTCTGTCAACATTTTTCTCACAACGGAAAATTATCTGGAAAATCGGCCATTTTGGATTGAAATATCGAGATTTAAATATAACGAGCCCTCTAAAAGGGATCCAAAATGAAGGTAGTAATACCGCATTGTGAAAAAAATCGAAAAAATTTCATTTCGATTTTTCGTTAATCCAAAATGATGGCCAAAAAAGTTTCGTTTTTTATGTGTTTTGTTCAATTTTGAGACGAAAATGGCGGCCAAAAAATCTAAAAAAAATTCTCGTTTTTTTTTCGGTTTTGTGTGTTTTGTTCAATTTTGAGACGAAAATTTTATTTTTTTTACACTGAAAATTTTCGGTCCGGATGGGACTGAAAATTTTGGACCGAAATCCGGAAATGAGTGTTTTTGGTTTTTAAATGCGTTTTGGTCAATTTTAAGACGAAAAAAAAAATTTTTTTTTACATTGAAAATTTTTGGTCCGGGTTGGACTGAAAATTTTGAACCAAAATCCGGAAAATGAGTTTTTTGGGGTTTTTTATGCGTTATGGTCAAGTTTAAGACAAAAAAAAAAAAAATAAAATTAGCCTGAAAATTTTTTGCTTCGGACTTTCTCAATATTGTGATGAAAAAGCATAGGGACTGAAACTAGACTTTATGATTCTGGAGAATCATGGCTTTTCCCGATGAGATTCCATGATTTTTCATGACCCCACAGTGTCTGATAAATTGTTTTTAACTGTCTCACGGAAGTTCCTTCACTGATGTTATGAGAAAGGTGAGTATAGTAGTCTCAAATGACACAGTTTGATAAAAAAATGTTTAGGTAAAAACCATCATTAACGGTGGAGTGGCTTAATGTCAATATCGTCGTTCAACAAGTCAGTGAACCTTTTGAGGGGTATCGCTCTGTAACCAGCCCTAAACGGGTTAATGCTTGGTTTTGTGAATGCCTTCATTACTTACAAAAATGATCGATGGTGAATTCCACTTCCAATGAAGGAGGTTATGTTTATCTCGCAGGTACACAATTGGTGTTCTGGTTGCGCAAGAACAGCCCATTTTCTCCAAATGTCTATGTCTGGCAGCCTCTGGAGGGGGGGGGGGGGGGGGGGGTGGTTAACAAATGCTTACCGAAATATTTTGTTCATGCAAATTGTAATGTCACTCGAAGACCTGCGAATGGTCAATTGCTCTTGAATTTTTTTTTTGAGAAATCCACAGAAAACTGGAATTTTAAGCTTTTAAGGGGTATATCTCCTTAACTAGTCAAAAAAGGGTTAAGACCTCGATTTCTGAATACACTTACTACTCACAAAAATGTTTCCCTGTCAGTATTGCGTCCGGTAAAAGAAGTTACGTTTCTCTGTTGCATTCCCATTTGATGTTGTTGGTGTTCAAAAACAGACTATTTTTTCAAAACTTTGACATTTAATAGCCCATGGAGGGTTAACAAATGCTTACCGGAATAATTTATCCAATCAACTGGTAATGTGACACCAAGACCTATCAATGGCCATTTTCTCTTGAAAACCCTACCATATGTTTGTAAAGAAATCCAGGGAAAACATAAATTCTTAAGCTTTCGATGGGTATCACTATTAACAACCACAAAAGAGGCTAACGCTTGGTTTTTTGAATACCTTTATCACTTACAAAAAGTGTTCTCTGTGAATTCCACTTCCAATATAAAGGAGATTATGTTTATTTCTCAGGTACATGTTGGGTGCTGTGCGTGTCTGAAAACAGCCCATTTCAACAAAATTACGATGCTTGGCAGCCTGTAGAGGGTTAATAAATGCTCACCGGAATATTTCGTCCATGCAACTTGTAATGTCACAGAAAGACCTGTGAGTAGTCATTTTTTCCTGAAAACCTACAGGATGTATTTTAGAGAAATCCACAGAAAATGGGAATTTTAAGATTTTAAGGGGTCTCTCTCTTTAGCCTGCCCAAAATGGGTTAAGACTTCGACTTTTGAATACCCTTCTTACTTACAAAACTGTTTCCATATAGATTGTGTTCTCTATACAAGAAGGCACTTTTCTTTGTGGCGTACCCATTGGATGCTGTTGGCGTCCAAAAACAGCCCATTTTATCACCATTTAACCTTTAGCAGCCCGTGGAGGGTTAACAAATGCTCACTGCAGTACAGTATTTTGTCCATGCAACTTCTAGTGTCACACCAAGGCATGGGAGTGACAATTTTTTCTTGAAAATCTACAAGACTAGTTTAGAGAAATCCACGGAAAACATGATTTTTTTTAGCTTTATGGGGGTTTTGCTGTTTAACCAGCCCAAAACGGGATAACGCTTGGTTTTTTGAACACCCTCATTACTGACAAAAATGATCCTCGGTGAATTCCACTTCCAATAAAGGAAGTTATGTTTATCTCTCGTGTATTGTGTGGGTGTAATGGGGGCCTAAAACCGGCCTATTTCATCAAAATTTCGATGTTTGACAGCCTGTGGAGGGTTACCATATGCATCCCCTAATATGTCGTGTGTATCAAAGGTCGTGTCACAGGCAGGTCTAGCAATGACGAATGTTTAAAAAAAATCTGCAAGAAGTGTTTCGAGAAAGTGCCGATAAACCCCAAATTTTGGCAGTTTTTTGCCAATTTTGACGAAATAAGGGTTAAATAGAAAATTCCGCTT
This sequence comes from Pictodentalium vernedei, assembly GCA_031216915.1. NCBI lineage: Eukaryota > Metazoa > Mollusca > Scaphopoda > Dentaliida > Dentaliidae > Pictodentalium > Pictodentalium vernedei. Next base: position 577,391,732 of record CM062296.1, read on the forward strand.
TGGTACATTTTTAGATTTTGTGTCCCTCTATGCTTGTGCAAAATTTCGTAAAAATCGGTTCGAAAATGTTTTCTGAATCGTACGGACAAAATGTGTGGACCCCCCCCCCCCTCCCTCCCAAAAAAAAATAATAATCCGTAGAAAAACAATAGTCTTTTCCAGAGGGAAAAGCCTAAATAGAAGGAAAATGCTGTGTATTGTGTGGGCACAATCACTTCATCTAGTTTTTTGGTTTTTATTTTTTTATAGGCTTTTCCCTCTGGAAAAGATTCTTGTTTTTCTACGGATTATTATTAGGCTTTCCCCTCTGGAAAAAGACTATTGTTCCTCTACGGATTATTATTTTTTTTTTGGCGGGGGAGGGGGGGGGGGGGGATCCACACATTTTGCCCGTACGACTCAGAAGCCATTTTCCAACCGATTTCACACAATTTTGCACACGCATAGCGGGGCACAAAATCTAAAAATGTACCAAAGCGAAATTTTCTTATTTCGCCAGAATTGGAAAAAAACTGTCAAAATTAGGTTTTATAGGCACTTTCTCAAAACGCATCTTGTACATTTTTTACATTCATCATTGTTAGGCGTAAATGTGACACGACTTTTGATATCCAAGAGATATTAGGCAATGCATTTGTTAACCATCCACAGGCTGTCAAACATCACAATTTTGATGAAATTGGCTGTTTTGGGGCCCCCACAGCCCCCAAAGGATACACCAGAGATAAACAGATCTTCCTTTATTGGAAGTGGGATTCACCGTGGATCATTTTTGTAAGTAATGAGGGTATTCAAAAAACCAAGCCTTAACCCATTTTGGGCTGGCTAAACCGCAATACCGCTTAAAGGTAAAAAATTCATGTTTTTTGTGGATTTCTCTAAACGAGTCCTGTAGACTTTCAAGAAAAATTGGCCACTCGCAGATCCTGGTGTGACATTACAAGTTGCCTGGATAAAATATTCCGGTAAGCATTTGTTACCCACCACCTTCAGGCTGATAAACGTCAAAATTGTGATAAAATTTCCCCATATATTGCTAATAAGGTACCTCCAACAGAATGTTCCACCATGCGACGCCCCCATATATTACTAATAGGGTACCTCCAACAGTCTCCTCCACCAGCCGATGTCTCAATCTCCGAACAGGAAATGACCTCCGAGTTCCCTTCTGCAACACCCAACTGTACCAGTCTTCATTTATACCGAGAACTACAAGCCTATGGAACGGCATACTGTAACGTGCAAGGGGTACCAATTGATAGAGTGTTGGCGCTGAGCGGTAGACGCCGCCGCTACAGACTTCGCAGTTAGGGTTCCTATCGCTCCTGGGCCACAGGAAGGTGCTGAGCTCTGCTCTCCTTTCTCCAACTAATAAAGACAAGGCAGGATAAGGTTCAATCTATGTATATTCTCTCATCTTATTTACAACCTTTTATGGAATCTCTATGTACAATGTCCCTACTGTGACATGGATTGCAGGTGGTCTTCTGCGCTGTACCGAATACCTGGGCGGCGCCTATTATAGCGCCGCTTTCTATCAGGAAGTTCCGCCGCCGCCTTAGCCTCGGTTTCACTTGCGCCACCGATGATTCAAGAGCGTGATCAGAGCGCCGCCCTGGGCGTGGACTTCTTCCCCCAATATCTCGGTCTGGGTAACCAAGAGTTTCTTTCCAGGTCTATGCCTTCTATCGGGATTCCCTCTGCGCCACCAAGTCCCCGAAATGCGCCGATCACGCTCCTAAATACACCAAAAGCGCCAGTGAAAGCGAGGCTAACCATTCGCAGCATCGGAACAAAGACCACGTGCATTCCTAACATGAACGATAACTCGGGAAGCGGCGCCATCAGCGGCGTTCAGAAATTGCTGTATAGCTCGGCCGCTACACAACCCACGCCTCCGATGTCACCGCGCCCCGAGGTGTCACAGATGTAACCCCCTCCCAACCCCATATTTACATTTAACTTTACCCCAAAAAAACTTGATCAAAAATAAAAAAATATAGTCTATTCATCTTGGTCTTCTGTCTTCATTCGACCCATCGAGACACCTTATATGTTGTCGTCTCTTCGCCATCAGCCGTCCTCTTCACCGTCACTTTGGTGATGGTTTCTACAACCCTCTTCCGTCCAATGGGTACCTCAACGTCCCCCGGAACTCTCGTGACCTTCGCACCATCTCCCTCCGTCTCCGTATGGACACTGGCAGTCTCTACCGTATCTTTCTAAGCATGAAAATCTTCTTTATTCACCCCATCCTCAGTCTGGGTGCTTAAGGTGCTTTGTGCCCGTTTAGCTGGTTCGTCCTCCTGCTTTTCCCCATAATCTGATAGTGGACTCAGGGGTGGTTGGCTAATGGTGGCTACTGCTTGTACGATCTCTTTCGCACTTGCTTCGATAGACATTGGACCAAATATGTCATCCTGCAGCGCCGCCGTCCTTTCAACGTTCTGTATCCCGGTCATCCTAACAACCATTTCCTTCTGCACTGCAGCTGCCGCCTCAGTCTTCTGCGGACTGGGAAACACTACGTGTTTCTCTCTCTGGTGCCGTAACAGATCTTTGTTGTACTGGTAAGCCTTTGGGCACATGTTACAAGAGAACTTCCCAGGATTGCAATGGCTCTGGTGCCTTTCTAATTCTTCTTTTCCCTTATACGCCCTTCCACATTTTTCACAATTGACTTGTCTCGGCGTTACCTTTGTGTTTACCTTCCTGGCAGCGTGCATCAGGTTATGACGTTGGCGCCGCCGCTGGGGGTCTTTTATACTCTTCTCCTTGTCTGGCGCCGCTGCATGACGTAATATAGCGTCAGGCGCTGCGTCATATTGCGCGCTGAACTCTCTATGCCAATTTTGCTTAGAGCAAGGCGCCGCTTGTCTTTTCGGTCCAAGGGGAGCAACTCCACTATCAGTACTGTAAAGTACATAGTCTCTGAACTTTGCCGGTAACCTGCTTGCTCTGGGTTGTACGCTCACTGTGTCTTCTTCACTCTCGCCTTCACTGTCCTCAGAAGGTAAAGGATTATCACCATTGTTGTGCGAGTCATCTGGACCCGTTAAAACATAAGGAAGACTTCCTGCTGCGCCGCCCACCTCTTCTCCATCGTGTGTATCGTCTGGAGTTATTTTGCTGTTTCTCTCGGGGTTTGACGGTGCTGTTACACATGCATGGCTTCAGGCGATCATGGTGTACTATTTTAGGTTTTTCAGTGCCTTTCTGGATCCTGAACGTAACGTCGCTCAGCACGTCTATCACAGTAAAGGGCCCATTCCAAAAGGATTGCAATTTGGGCGACTTCCCCCTCTTTTTGGCTGGAGTGTAAAGCCAAAAACGATCACCTTGTGCATATCTTTTCTCTTCTTTCCGGAGTTCATAAAGTTTCTTCTGCTTCCTTATGCTTCCCTTCAGGGTATCTCTGGCTATCTCGTGGATTCGTATCAGCTGCTGCCTTAAATTCTCTGCCCACGTTCCACTCATTTGTCGGCCGCCATCCCTAGGAACTCCTATCACATATTCGACGGGTAACGCAACTTCTCTTCCCAACATCAGGGTATTCGGACTAAAGCCAGTCGACTCGTGTTCTGCAGCTCTGTACGCCATCATAACCAATGGAATATTAAGGTCCCAATCTCTTTGATCGTCATCCACATAAGTGCTAAGCATCACCGCTAACGTTCTGTTAAATCTCTCTATCATACCATTGGATTGGGGGTGGTAGGCTGTCGTCCTGGTCTTCTTTATCCCAAGCATGTCACACATTTCTTGAAAAACAGCGCTTTCGAATTGGCTTCCTTGATCTGAGTTGAGGACTTGTGGTACACCAAATCTTGAGATATAGTAATCTATTACTGCTCTAGCAACTGTCGCTGCCTCCATGTTAGGGAGTGGCGCCGCTTCAACCCACTTTGTGAAATGATCGCCCACTACCAATATGTAGCGGTTTCCCCGTTCTGTGACTGTCAATGGCCCCATGATGTCCACGGCAATGCGTTCTCCTGGACCTCCCGCTACTGCTGGTTTCAGTGTAGCCCGGGGTTTCCTTCCAGGAGCCTTTCTTCGGGCGCATCTCAGGCATTCTCTGCACCACAGGCGCACATCTTGCTGCAATCCCGGCCAAAAGTACCTCTGTCTGACCTTTCCCAGCGTCTTGCGCACCCCCAGGTGTCCGCCTGTTCTTCCGCCGTGACATTCGTCCAGCACAGATTTCCTCATCTCCTTTGGAATCAACACCAAGTAGCGTGTCACGTGACCCCTGCATCTAACCATTTTCTCGTAACCACACCATCTTTTATCTCGAGAGTGTCAAACATGCCCCACATAGCTTTCTCATTTGGGCTTCGTGACATTATCTCATCCCAATTTGGACGTCTTTGCCTCTTCAACCAACCATATACCCTCCGTATTTCTGGATCTTCTTTTTGTTGGCTTTTGATCTTTTCCAATGGACTTTCTATTTGTGTTGCAGCAACCCCTTTTATCGATGGTTCAGTTTCTGCCTCATATTGTATCTCGATCTCTGGTTCGCTTTGGCTACTTCTACCACACTGCTTGCATGGAATTCGGGACATAGCGTCAGCGTTCCGGTGGCTCCTACCAGGTCTAAACTGTATCTCAAAGTCATACTCTGATAATATATCTATCCACCTGGCCAACTGCCCCTCAGGCTCCTTGAAGTTTTTAAGCCACCGCAATGACCCGTGGTCACTCCATACTGTAAATCTTCTACCATAAAGATAAGTCTTAAAGTGTCTAACAAAGTGCACCACAGCCAATAACTCTCGCCGTGTAACACAATATCTTCTCTCAGTTTTTGTTAAACATCGGCTGGCATAAGCCACCACCCTTTCTTGTCCATCCACATTCTGTGATAACACAGCTCCAATGCCACTGGCGCTGGCATCTGTGTCTAGTATAAACTCTCTGGTTGGGTCTGGTAACATCAGTATGGGCGCCGCCACCAATTTCTGTTTAAACTTCTCGAATGCTTCTTGGCATTCGTCTGTCCACACATACTTTCTTCCCTTTTCTGTTAATCGGTGTAAGGGCGCCGCTACATGCGCAAAATCAGCCACGAATTTTCTGTAGTACCCGCAGAGCCCGAGGAATGACCTAACTTCTGTTTGTGAGACAGGTATTGGCCACTCTTTCACGTTCTTTATCTTCTTCTCTTCCGTGGATACACCATTGCCCGAAATCACGTGGCCCAAATAGGTTACTTCCCTTGCGAATAATTTGCACTTGCATGGTTTCAGCTTTAACCCAGCTTTCTGCAACCGTTGGAACACTTGCCGCTGACGCTGTAAAAGCTCATCGTACATGCGGCCGAAGATTATGACGTCATCTAAGTAGACTAGGCAAGTGTCATACTATAAACCAGCCAACAGCGTCTCCATTAGTCTCTGAAACGTGGGAACTGCTCCGACCAAACCAAAGGGCATGACCTTGAACTGAAAGAGTCCTGCTCGGGTGACAAAGGCTGTCTTGGGACGATCTTCTTCCGCCACTTCCACCTGCCAGTACCCGGACATCAAATCGACAGTAGAAAACCAGGTTGCTGATGACAAAACATCTAAAGTGTCGTCGATCCTCGGGAGGGGATACGCATCCTTCTCAGTCACCGCGTTCAAGGCCCTGTAGTCTATACAGAACCTTAAGCTTCCATTGGGTTTCTTCACTAACACTACGCCAGCCGCCCAAGGGCTTGTAGACTTCTCAATCACCCCTCGTTTCAACATGGCTTCTACCTGTTCCTCCACCTCCCCCCTCTGGTGAATAGGCACCCGTCTCGGCATGGTTCTCACAGGCTTAGCATCATTGGTCTTGATTCTGTGTTTAATCAGATCGGTTTGTCCCAAGTCATCATCATCTACGGCAAAAAGGCATGCAAATTCTCTCAAAAAGTCTGTAGCTTTGGTCTTCATCTCGCTGGTCAAAGGACTGTCTATATGCTCTATCAAACATCTCATGTGAGGTGGCAATGTCTCTGGTATAGGAACTTCTCGCCCACCCTTTACTATCTGGGCATCCTGTAACCACGCAACAGCGGTTCCCTCTCTGATAGTGTGAGGCTTGTCTTCTGTGTTCAATAATCTAATGGGTATTCGACCTGAGGAGTCAACTGATACTAAAGCTCTAGCCAGGAGGGTAGCACTATTCTCTACGAATGCAGCATTTGGCTCAACCACTCCATGTAGTTGTCTCATGTGGGGGAAGGGAGTCTGTATTTGTCCCACTACTAGGATCTCACTTGAAGGTGGTGCCATTACTGTCTCTGTCAAGGTGACTCTACAGCAACCAATCTTCCCACTAATAAAACAGGGAATCTTTATTCCGTCAAACTGTAGGGAGGGCTCGGCTGTATTCACCGTGCATCTATGTTCGACCATGAAATCCAAGCCTAGAATACCATCAGGTCTTATATCTGCTACCACAAATGTATGTCTCCTTCGGTTACCACCTATTGTCAGTACTAAGTCTGCTAAACCTCTTATGCTCATGGTGCTGCCACTGACGGTTGTTAATCGGGACTGGACCTTTCGTAGTTTGGGTTTCCTGCTCAACTCCATCTGGTCAAATAGTTCGCCCTTCAACAAGGAAACGGTAGCACTACTATCCACTAACAGGTTGACATCTAATCTCCCTCCACCTTGACCCAGTTCGGCAGTAACATAAATCCCTGATTCTGCTGCTACAATCCGAGTTGCCGCTTCTATCATCTTCCCTTGGGCCTCTTGTCTTGACTGTGTCTCTTTTTCTCTGGAGTTTTGCCATTTCTTGGATTGTCTACCCTTCCCTTCTGGACAATTTCTTCTAAAATGGTCAGTCTTGTTACACCGGAAACAGCGTTTCACCTTTCTTTTTTCTTTGGCTCTCTGTTTCTCTATCTCTAACAGTTCCTCTAAACCTCTAATTATTTGTTGCTGCCAGTGCTCGTCATCCTCTATCTCCTCTTCATCTAAGGAATTTCTCTTAGTCTCTGTCTCTGCGCTACAGATCACCGGGGATCTCTTTTCCTTTACCTTGAAAGCTTCTAGTTCTACCGCTGCATGGACAACATCTTCCAACATAGCGGGTCTTCTCTGCCATACCTGATACCTAAGATCACTATCTAAAGCTTCTAAAAACTGATCTTTGGCGAGGGTGTTGATCATTGACTCGGGGGCAGTGGAGTATGCCAGTTGAGCAAGTCTCAACAGCGCCTGGCCCAACTCTGGTAATGCTTCTCCCCTCTTTCTAGCTCTGGTCTTGAACTGTGCCTTGTACAAGTCAATCTGGTTTGGGGGTGCAAACCTTCTCTGCAAATCTGTCTTGAGCTCTTTGTAATTGGTTAACCTGGGGGTATCTGCCATGTTCGCCAAAACCTGCTGAGCCGCCCCTCTCAAACTGACTGCAAGGTAGGAACCCTTCTGTGTCTCCGACCATCTATTTAATTCAGCACAATATTCAAAGTGGACGATGTACTCTTTCCAAGGACCCGTGCCATCGAAAGTATCTGGCTTGTAGTTGATTTTCTTACTTTCAGCAACTGTAGACTGTATGTCATCTCGCCGTCCATCCCTTGGTCTGTATTCTCCGTTATCCAGCTTCTTTTCTTTATCCTTGGCCTGTGCACTTCCGTCTGTGTTCTGTGCATGTGTTCTGGGTCCACCGTCTCCTAGCAGGCTGGAGCCGCCCATTGGGTGCAGGGCGCCGCCTGGAGTTATTCTCCTGCCGCCATAGCATTCGACGCCGTCGCCGCCAGCGCGCACGGCGCCGCTGGCCATCTGTTCACTTCTGTCTTGAATCTGCACGCTGCCTAGCCACACGGGACAATCTACTGCCTTCTTGGAGTAGCTCGAGGGTATGGCGCCGCCTACTGACTGCCTGTTACTATCTGGGAACTGACTACCAAACACAGGATACAAGGCGCCACTGTGTAACTTCTCATTTTTCTTTGGGTGCTGGGTGTCATCAAGGCCTATTCTCTCTCCTTCTTGCTTCCACGAACCATTGCCTTTCTCTTGAGAAAACATCTTGAACATTTCTCTATTACTCGAAAGCTGTAAACCTTCATCTGGATGTCTATTACCACTGGGATTCATCTGATCAACACTATATCGTCGGGCGCCGCTACCATAGTTCAGGGCGCCGCCGAGAACTTCTTCTCCACCGCTATAATGCCGGGCGCCGCCTGGAGTCACCTCTCTTTCCCCTGAGAGCAAGCAGCCGTCCTCTCTCTTCTGAAGGCAAATTCTGTACCAGTCTTCACCATCCATCACTCTGGCTTCGTTAAACGTCTTCTGTTCACCGCCACTCGGCACTGTGTTTTTCTGTTTCTCCTGGATCCAGCCAAGTAAACTTTCTTTGTCACCAGGACTTCTAACATCCTCGTCTTCAGGTTCTCTGTCTTTTGGTTCGTTCCCTCTCAGTAACTCTCCCACCAGTTCTCTAACCTCTGTCTTCAATGAACGTGTCAAGTCCCTCCATAACTCTCTTATATCGCCAAAGCCTCCTTCATTCTTTAGGTTCTCTTCAGGCTCCTGTTCTATATCTCTTTTCATTTCTTCTCTGTCACCCGATCTTGAGAATTCATCATCAGCAAATCGCTCTTCTGTATCTCTCAACTGCACAGGACCACGTAAACCAGAACTTCTAGTGTCACCTGATCCAAAAGTGGAAAACAGCGCCGCCGTCACATCGCCACTCGATGAATCTGCAGCCCGGGAAGGTGGCGGCGCTAGTAAGAGCGCACTGTCAGTCTGTTTCTCTTTCTGTGCTGTTGGCGGCGGCGTCGGCGGCGCCGCCGCTACATTTTCTTCCCGGTCTCTCTTTACTGGCGTACAGCTGCCTGTGGGAATCCCACTAAACATCGTGCACCTGTCTCTATTTCCTTCGTCTTAGCTTTAATCGCACCACTGCCACCAAAGCGTCGCTCAGTCGTGTAACGTGCAAGGGGTACCAATTGATAGAGTGTTGGCGCCGAGCGGTAGACGCCGCCGCTACAGACTTCGCAGTTAGGGTTCCTATCGCTCCTGGGCCACAGGAAGGTGCTGAGCTCTGCTCTCCTTTCTCCAACTAATAAAGACAAGGCAGGATAAGGTTCAATCTCTGTATATTCTCTCATCTTATTTACAACCTTTTATGGAATCTCTATGTACAATGTCCCTACTGTGACATGGACTGCAGGTGGTCTTCTGCGCTGTACCGAATACCTGGGCGGCGCCTATTATAGCGCCGCTTTCTATCAGGAAGTTCCGCCGCCGCCTTAGCCTCGGTTTCACTTGCGCCACCGATGATTCAAGAGCGTGATCAGAGTGCCGCCCTGGGCGTGGACTTCTTCCCCCAATATCTCGGTCTGGGTAACCAAGAGTTTCTTTCCAGGTCTATGCCTTCTATCGGGATTCCCTCTGCGCCACCAAGTCCCCGAAATGCGCCGATCACGCTCCTAAATACACCGAAAGCGCCAGTGAAAGCGAGGCTAACCAATCGCAACATCGGAACAAAGACCACGTGCATTCCTAACATGAACGATAACTCGGGAAGCGGCGCCATCAGCGGCGTTCAGAAATTGCTGTATAGCTCGGCCGCTACAATACCTTTATCAATCAGAGAAAATTCACCAGTGAGTAATTTCGCAAGTTATCTTAACAGGGGCAATCTGCGACCCCCCCCCCCCCCCCCCCCCCCCCCGTCTTTTTAGGGCCATGCAAAATCACGAATAGGACAAATCTATCACTGCAGATTGCGGTTGTGTTGCAGTAATCTAAGCACCCATTTATTCAATAACCACCTGTCGCCTTCGCCCCTGTGTCAGTGTGGTGTCCTCGAGACAAGCGAACACTTTCTTTTGTTCTGTCCTGTCTTTGAATAGGCACGCAGGTCAACAATAAAATAACTTCCATTTGCACCAGATGTGACAACACTCCTATTTGGCTCCGAATTCCTTACCAGTGAAGAAAATTTGTCTGTATTTGAAATGGTGCGGCACTTTATTCTACTTAGTAAACGCTTCCAATAATTGAGACCCTACCGCTGCTCACCTTACAGTTTACAATGGGTGGAATCAGGGCCTAGTGCCCTTCTGGATGATCTCTCAACACAACATCTCTTTCAAGTGAGCTCCTATCGTATTATCCAATTATCTCTTCTGTTAATGGACCATCAAACTAACCTGATGATCACACTGTTGGTTTTTTTCATGGGGGGGGGGGGGGGGGGCGTCCGGGTTATTGTTGCCGCGCTGTGTGCCGCGGGTGACGAGCGGTGGTTCGTACATTATTGAACAAGACATTGCATGCTAATGAATAATGCGTCTTCCACTTGCAAGACACTGTTCGTTTCCCGGCGGTGCATGGTGCTGGCGGCGGTCCTCCGGAGTCGTGTCACTTACTGAAATGAAAAACGTTATCAGCGTTGTAGATCAATGTTGATGTCTTTTGCATTCAAGTTGGCCCTTTTCAAATGTCATCCTTCTCCTTCACTGTTCCTTTCGATCTACTTTCTTCATTTTTTTCTCGTTTAAACAATATCTAAACAGACCCACCCGTTCTATCTGTCTAACTGAAATTGTGTAATCTTGCAGACTTAGGAGGCGGTTTACATAAGCATTCAGCTTTCTTCCGAATCCCCTACTACAACAAGTTAGTTTGACATTTCAGGTGTTAAATGCTTGCAGCCGTACACAAGGGGGGTAGTGTCCAGAAGATGGCCGACGCCATAGTTGCGAGCCTAGTGGAGGCAGGGAAGGAAAGTGTAGGAAAGATTAGGGTCCCAACACGGGAACTTGGGTACAGAGTGAACGAAGAACTGAAAAGTGTCATAAAGGTTAGAAAAGCTAAATGTGCTGCATACAGGAGAAGTAGAAAACTTAAGGGGGTGGAAAGCAATGAGGCCATGGTAGCAAAGGAAGAATACCAACAAGCACGAAATAAAGTAAACAAGATTAAAGACGACAACCGGAGAGTGCGAAATAGCAGTCTTAGGCTTATTAGGACGATAAGAACGACAGGGGGGGGGGGGGGGGGGGGGGGGGGTCGAGTTCGAGCGTATTTTGGAAATGGATGAACAAACGTAACAAAGGAAATAACCCACAGAGCAACAGAGCATTAAAGTAGATGGCAGAGTTACAGAAGAGCGAGATCAAATCGCATTAGAACTAGTCAAGCAGTGGGAAAAGGTAAACGATAAGCGATGGGGCATGGGGAACCCACCGGAGTGTCCGAACCAGGTCGAGGAAAATCTCTCGGACTTCGTGTGCAGCGAAATCAAAACTGAGGAGGTGCGAATGGTGATCTCAAAATTGAGGAATGGGAAAGCGGGAAGGGTGGACGAAATTCCTAACGAGTTTATCAAAAAAGGGGGAGAGGAACTCTTGGAAAGCCTAACTGCCCTATTCAATTTAGCCACAGAAAAACAAGAGGTCCCAAAGGAGTGGAGGGAAAGTAAATTGACATTTATTCACAAAAAGGGGGAAAAAGACGTCTTGGATAACTATCGAGGGATCTCTGTCAGCAGCAACATTGGAAAAGTCTTTTGTAAAGTCCTGTATGGGAGATTAGAGGAGGTGATTGAGGAGGAGGGGTTTTTGGGAGAAATCCAGAATGGCTTCAGGAAGGGAAGGAGAGTCACTGACCATCTTTTCACGCTATCCCAAATGATAGAATCCGCGAAAGCAAAAAAGAAAAAGATGTTCATGGCCTTTTTGGATGTTAAAAAGGCATACGATAGAGTATGGAGGGAGGGTATGTGGCGCAAGCTGGAGGCTCTGGGCTTGGGGGCGAGTTTGTTGGGATTATGAAAGCATTATATAAAGATGTACAGAGTGAACTTAGCCTGGGTAACATTACAACAAAACGTGTGCCTATGGAGATAGGCCTAAAACAGGGGTGTATCCTTTCGCCAATTCTTTTTGCATTGTACATCAAAGGTTTAGGAGACGAACTCCTGCATAGCGACGAGGGGGTTGCAGTTGGTGACTTGAAGATCCCAGGGCTATTTTTTGCAGGCGATATGGTGCTAGTGTCAGAAAGCGAAGAGGGGTTAGAGAAGATGCTGGGAATTGTTGGGAAATATGGGAGCAAATGGAGATTCGAACTTAATGAAAGCAAGAGCAAAGTTACACCCGTGGGCCGCAAAGTGGACCCCACTCGAAGGTGGAGAGTGGGGGAGTTCTGCATTCCGGAAGGTAGCAGTAGACTTCTTAGTGTAGGAGAGACTAGTGACTATGAATACCTGGGGGTAAATATAAACATCACAGGAAGAGGCATCTACCGAAACCACACAAATAAATTGATTCTGAAGGGAAAGCGAATCCTTAACCAAATGAAACTTATAGGGAGAAACAGTTTCAGTAAGGTTTTCGTGGGGAAAACCATTTGGGAAATGGTGGGTCTGCCAAGTATAACATACGGTACGGGAGTTGTATCCCTAAACCACACAGCTGTTAAGAGCTTGGAAATCCTGCAGAACGATGCAGGCCGATGGATAACAGGCTCGAGTAATGCCGCAGCACTAGAAGCAATCAGGGGTGAGCTTGGGTGGATGAGGATCAAGGACAGGATAAACCTATTGAAACTCGGTTATCTTAATTATTTGGTAAATCTCCCCGATAGCCGATGGCGTAAAGTAATGTTCCTGAGAACTTTCAACTCAAATATCAAGACGGGGTGGATGGTCCAAGTGAGGGAGTTAGTAGAAAACTACTCAATGGAGATCTCGGACCTTGACGTTGGGGAAAACCAGGGCAAAAAGATCGTCAGAGAAAGGGTCATGGAGGATTGTAACCGCAATTGGCGAGAGGGGGTCAAATCAAAGGGATCTTTGGGTGGCCTGCGTGATAAAGAGAAGCCTGGTTTTGAAGAGTACCTTGATGGCACCTTTGGGTGGTCACTGTTGTTCAAGCTGAGGTCGCGGTCCCTGGAGCTGAGGGGAAAAATTGGGAAAAACAGTGAAAAGGAGTGCCAGATGTGCAACGTGGGCGTGGTGGAGACCCTGGAACACTTTCTTATAGAATGCCCAAAATACCAGTCTAAAAGAACAAGATTCACAGGGAGTATAATGGAGAAGTGGGATGGGAGAATGAAGGACATGTGGTTAGGGGGCGACTCAAAGGAGAGGGTTAATATACTAATCGGAGAGATTGGGAAGAATGGGGCAGGGGATGTCATCAAGCAGTTCGTCTCCGAGTGTTGGGAGGAGAGAAGAAGCGCGGGAATAGGGAGGCAGTTGGTAGAACATGGGTAACCAAGGCCTTCTCATACGAGAACCGCGACAAATCAGCGGCCGGCCGAAGTGTTAATATGACAATACGCAAGGCGTAAGAAGGAACCCCAAAGTATCCAACATATTGAAATATTTCATTCCGCAACCATTACTCCAAAAACATTTTGGTTTATTCAGTCGAATTCCTGCAATTGTTTAATTTCAGCCAAACATGAATACGTTTCACAGTACTAAATATTTTCCCATAAACGACCATTATAACGTTCAGGAGAAAAAATATGGTCGTATCATTTTAAATTTAACATTCAAATATTTTTTGTCAAGTATAGCCCTTCAGACAACCTTTTTCTGATCTTTAAACATGGGTCATGCAACAAATAAATGAAAAACTAACAGAAAGGAAAGTGCTGGTCACATGTTCATATTTCTCAGGGAATTCCCAAACAAAACACACCAATAGTCAAACAAATTTTTAGGTTCTAAAAGTCCTCAAATCATCCTCTTTGTTCATCTGGAACATTCAACAGTAATGCAAAATGTCAGTAGACTTCTTCAAATGTTTATTGAAACAATATATTTTCCCAAGACTGCTTAGTTTTGGGAATTACATAATTTCCGAGCGCAACTTTTAGAGGCAGGTACATCTAATTAAAATATTTACAACAGTTATACCTATGAGCAAACCCAACCCTACCAAAGATACATTTACCTCTTTCATGTGATGAAAGAGTCATTTCTGCAATAGAATTCAACTTTTGGCTTCTGTCTAGTAAAAAGCATGGGAAATTTGTTGTTTTGAAGAGAACTGTCCAATCTGTGTCAAATAGGCTTAAAAACTGTTATTGCCTCCGACAGAATTTCTACTCTGTTACCTAATAAGTTAGGAGGGATAAGAATTCACAGCTTTCTTTGAAACTACCCACAAAACCTTTTCACAAAATCTGTTTTAATTAATCATTCAGCAAGATAAATAGTGCCCCACCACCATGAAACAATATGACAATTTTGTTTCAAAATTGGGGTTGTGCAGGACTTATAGTTCCTCTAAATTTGGGAGAATCCGTTTGCATTCTTGGGGAAATCGTTCCGAGAATTCAGACCTGCTATGGGCCAGGATCCTATTAGGTCAGTATGATTGAACCCCTGTTGCATACTGATAATACATGTTAACCCTTTACCCAATACAGCTTTTTAATTTTTACAACACCAACTACTGATTTTTACCCCCACCCCCTCCCCCCAGGGGCCTTAATCGCTCACCTGACAAGATGGTTCAGAGAAGTGTTTTGGGTCAGACACTACATAGGAATAATGTTATGAAATTATTCATAATTCTAGTGTCCATGTCAGATGATTATTAGCATAGGTCTTCCTGATTGCTTCCAATTCTGACAGCTGTAGACAAGTACTGCCAAACTTCCAAGGGTTGTTGTGTCACTGCAGCCTGAAAGGCAAATTTTATGGAAAAGCTCTAAGGAATGGGTTTGAACATTTATGAACAACCTCGAACCTAACCCACCCCTGCCCAAATATTAAGCCACAGACCTGAAATGGACGAACTCAAATCTGCACCCCCCCCTCCCCCCCCCCCCCCCCCCCCCCATTCCTGCGATACCAAATATGAAAGGGTTCTGTACCAAATATTAAAGCATTAAACTAGTGGGTCTGAAGAAAAAGATTTTTAAAGAAATTTTCTCATGTTGCTTTGAGTTAATTTGCACTCCCATAATGAGCCCAAATATTAACCCATAGATTTGGCTTGAACAAACATGAATCTGACCCCCTTAGAGATGTTGTAAGCCAAATATGAAAGGATTCTGACAGGTGGATCTGAAAAAATAGAGTTTTAAAGAAATGTCCTCATACTGCACTAAGTTAAACTTTGGGCTTCAATAGATAGACCGAATATTAAGCCAGAGGCCATTGAGCCCAAATATGGACCTAGGGACATGGCTTGAACAAACTTGAATCTCACCCCCCTAAGGATGCTGCATACCAAATATCGAAACATTCTGGCTGCTGGATCTGAAGAAGATTTTTAAAGAAAATTCCTCATTTTGAACTAAGTTATAATTCGGGTTACCACAGTGAGCCCAAATATGAACCCGGGGACTTGGCTTGAACAACTTGAATCTCACCCCCCTAAGCATGCTGCATACCCAATATCAAAAGATTCTGCTGTTGGATCTTGAGAAGAAAATTTTCAAAGACATTTGCCTGAAATGCACTAAGTTCAAATTTGGGCTCCTATACTGAGCCCAAATATGAACCCAGTGGGCCGATTTGAACAAACTTGAATCAGATCCACCCCACAATGTTGCATATCAAATATCAAAAGATTCTGCCTGCTGGATCTGGAGAAGAAGATTTTTAAAGAAATTTGCCTGAAATGCTTCTATAGTGAGCCCAAATATGAATCCAGGGGGCCGATTTGAACAAATTTGAATCAGATCCCCCCTACAATGTTGCATACCAAATATCAAAAGATTCTGCCAGCTGAATCTAGAGAAGAAGATTTTTTAATGTTTTTCCCATTGCCTACAGTGTTAAAAACTGTTTTCAAAGTCCCGAAACTGTACCCTATGATAAAACCGACCGCAATTTTTTTGGACCAATCCTTTCTGTTGGTCCTAAGGAAGCTTCACACCAAATAAAAATTCTCAGTGCCATGCAGTTTTGGAGATATGGTGTTTTACTTTTTTTCTATTTTTAGCTCCTGCGGTTCCCACGGGGCTACAGAAAAAGAAAATTCGGCATAAATTAGGTACTTATGACCCAATAAGCCCTCACATAAAATTTGATTCAAACCAGCCTCTCGGTTCGGAAAATAGAAATTTTTGGCGGGCCAACAATTTTGTCCCTCCCATAACGACGCCAAATTTAGCCCATCAAACTTCTCTTAAAGAAATCCAAGTCTACACCTTAAAAGGAAGCTGCATACCATATATCAAGTCTCTGCTACTGCTGGTTGATGAGAAGAAGAATTTGGTGCCCCTTAGGGGCATGGTACCACCCAGGAGAAGGGGGCAACTTCATTTGAACAAATCTGAATTGGCATTAGGTAATAAACATTTACCCAACATTTGAATAATGTAAAGTTAACACCGGACGGTCAGCGGACAGAATGTGATCAGTAAAGCTCCCACTGAGCTTCGCTCAGGTGAGCTAAAAAACTATATTAATTTTTTAATAAATTGATGGTGACATGAATTTCCCATTATTTTTTAATCACATTCTTTCTTCTGAACACATTTCACATTGTGTTTGATAGTTTGCATTCTTTGTAAGAAAAAGCCTAAGTTTTCTCAGTTAAGGCACCTCAAGTCATAAAACAGTGAATTTTTCCAACAGAATGATCAGTACCTGCTACTGTGGTGTCTCATGACACTGTTAAAATTCCTAAAATCACCAAATATTGATTCATTAGTGCTGTGATTGTGCTGCAAATATCCACAAGTGCACTTTCACTATTTTGGTTTTAATCCCCACAGGCATGCATTCTGTCAAAGGGAGTGAAATTGTAGAAAATATGTTCACAAAGAGGACAAGTTGCAGTACAGTCGCTGTGGACGGGTTGTAATACACACGTGGACAGTGATGTCCACTAGTGCGTTTACCAGTCAATAAAAATCATCATCTACAAAATTTTAATTGAAGCAGGGGGTTGTACCTGGTGCTTCATTATTTATTAAATTTATGATGATTATACCTATAGTTAGTGTTTGGCATCAAATATTATTGTATCCGTGGAAATATTGCCCATCCATGGAAAGTGAGCAGTACACAGCCACTGTACTGTATTTGTTTCAAGTATATAATATACTCTTTGATGTTTAATATATTTGTGATAGGCTGGGTCCAAAGTACTCAGTACTTGTAGTACTCGAGTACCACTTTTTTGATAAAGTACTCAATACTTGCCAGCCCAGATTTTTGTATGTGTGTGTGTGTGTGTGAGTGTGGGCAGGGGGGGGGGGGGGGAATGAAAAGCAAAGAAACATTTCATCTGAAGGACAGACAGACATGCAGTAACAAATTTGGGAAGCCTACATAAAAGTAGTGACTAACTTAAAATGAAAAATATAGATAGAAGAGCCAGGGCAATGTTGTCAAACAGAAAACAAACAAGAGCCCCCAGAGGGCCTGATGGCATTCACCTGACATGGTAGCCTAAATATCAACCCAGGGAATTTATTTGAACATTTAGTTGCATCTGCCCCTCATAAGAAAAGCTTATACAAAATATCAAAAGATTCTGACCGGTGGATCTCCAAAAAAAAGGATTTTTAAAGAATATTCCTCATACTGAACTAAGTTATAATTCAGGCTCCCACAGAGAGCCCAAATATGAACCCAAGGACTTGGCTTGAACAAATTTGAATCTCACATCCCTACGGATGCTACTATATACCAATATCAAAAGATTCTGACTACTGGATTTTAAAGAATATTCCTCTTATTGAACTAAGTTGTAATTTGGACTCCCACAGGGAGCCCAAATATGAACCTGAGGACTTGGCTCGAACAAACTTGAATCTCTCCCCTCTAAGGATGCAGCATCCCAAATATCAAAATATTCTGAAGAGTGGATCAAAAGAAGATTTTTAAAAAATATTCCTCATATTGCACTAATCTAATCACAGAGAGTCCAAATATGGACCCAGGGATTTGATTTCAACAAACCTGTGAATAAATCTTCCAAAGATGTTATATGCAAAATATGAAAGCCTTTGGAGCAGTGGTATGGGAGAAGAAGATTCTTTAATGTTTTTCCCATTACTAAAATGATGACTCCGCATAAGTCCTGGAAAACTTCCCTATGATAAAACTGATGGCAATTTTTTTTTACCATTCTTTTCGGCTGTTCGTAAGGAAGCGACACACAAAATAAAAATTCTCAGTGCCGTGTAGTTTTGAAGACATGGACGTTTTAAATTTTTTCTATATTTAGATCCTGCAGTTCCCACAAGGGCAACCGGAAAATGTTTTGGCATAAATTAGGTACTTACATGTACAACCCAATAAGCCCATCATATCAAATTTGCTTCAAATCAGCCTCTCAATTTGGAAAATAGAAATTTTGGTACAATTCGGGCTTCTACAGGAAGCCCAAATATGAACCCTGCGACGTGGCTTTAACAAACTTATATCTCACCTCCCTGAGGATACTGTATATATCAAAATATTCTGACTGCTGAATGTGAAGAATACTTTTGAAGAATATTCCTCATTTTGAACTAAGTTATAATTCAGGCTCCCACAGTGAGCCCAAATATGAACCCAGGGACTTGGCGTAAACAAATTTGAATCCCCCCCCCACCCCTCCCCCTGTAAGGATGCTGCACACCAAACATCAAAACAGTCCGACTACTGGATCTGAAAAAGTCTTTTAAAGCAAATTCCTCATTTTGAACTAAATTATAATTCAGGCTCCCACAGTGAGTCAGGGTTTCACAAATATATTTTTGTGGGATCCATTTCCAACATGTGTCTTAATCACATGAATTATGCTTATTTATCTTCAAATACATAGATTGTTAGATTGTTGAACCACCACATCAAAGGCTATTGCAGTAATCATGTTTATAGAAATTAATTAGATCTGATACGGTTAACCGATTAATTGACTAACCAATGATCAATATCTTGAATGATAAAAAAAATAGGCTGATGAAATCGTCAGATGTGTACCCATACGCGCAACTAGTAGAAAGCTGTATGACGGAGGGCCACCACGGATGCCGACATTATGTACACCATACAAGGTATGGGTACATATATATAGAAATGGATTGGAGGAGTGTCTAATTTGATGGATAAAGGGTTAATATCTTCGGATCAAATTATCAGATTTACATAAAAAACTATACAGCACAGCACACCAGTAACCTGAATAAATATATAAAGTAACATGACAATTGGATTGATATTTTTTGAGTTATCTCATGCCAAAGGGGTTGGAGGAATTTTCAATTTGAAGGATAAAGGGTTAATATCTTGGGATCAAATTATCAGATTAACACCAAAAACTATACAGCTCAGCACATCAGTAATCTGAACACAATTGTAAAGTAACTTGACAATCCAAGCAATATTTTTCAAGTTATCAAATACCAAAGGGACTGGAGGAATTTTCAATTTGAAGGATAAAGGGTTAATATTTCAGGATTAAAATAACAGATCAGCACCAAAAACTATACAGCTTGGTACATCAGTAACCCGAACACAAATATAAAGTAACTTGACAATCCAAGCAATATTTTTCAAGTTATTGAATGCCAAAGGGATTGGAGGAATTTTCAATTTGAAGGATAAAGGGTTAATATCTTGGGATCAAATTATCAGATTAACACCAAAAACTATACAGCTCAGCACATCAGTAACCTGAACACAATTGTAAAGTAACTTGACAATCCAAGCAATATTTTTCAAGTTATCAAATCCCAAAGGGATTGGAGGAATTTTCAATTTGAAGGATAAAGGGTTAATATCTCAGGATTAAAATAACAGATTAACACTAAAAACTAGACAGCTCGGTACATCAGTAACCTGAACACAAATATAAAGTAACTTGACAATCCAAGCAATATTTTTCAAGTTATCGAATGCCAAAGGGACTGGAAGAATTTTCAATTTGAAGGATAGTAACTAGACAATCCAAGCAATAATTTTCAAGTTATCGAATGCCAAAGGGATTGGAGGAATTTCCAATTTGAAGGATAAAGGGTTAATATCTCAGGATCAAATTATCCGATTTACACCAAAAACTATGCAGCTCGGCACATCAGTAACCTGAACACAAATATAAAGTAACTTGACAATCCAAGTAATATTTTTCAAATTATCGAATGCCAAAGGGATTGGAGAAATTTTCAATTTGAAGGATAAAGGGTTAATATCTCAGGATCAAATTATCAGATTTACACCAAAAACTATACAGCTCGGCAAATCAGTAACCTGAACACAAATATAAAAAACTAGACAATCCAAGCAATAATTTTCAAGTTATCGAATGCCAAAGGGATTGGAGGAATTTTCAATTTGAAGGATAATGGGTTAATATCTCAGGATCAAATTATCCGATTTACACCAAAAACTATACAGCTTGGCACATCAGTAACCTGAACACAAATAAAAAGTAACTTGACAATCCAAGCAATATTTTTCAAGTTATCGAATGCCAAAGAAATGGATACGGACACCGGATGGACAGACGGACGGACATTCTAATAAATGGGTACTTAGGTGACTATTTTTACGGGACTACAATAAAATGCATGTCCATTATACTAAAACAAGTGATTTTGGGAAAAATTTTTGGGGTGGTAGCAAACCCTGACCCTACCCTTTACTGACCCTAACCCTACACCCTCTATTCTAAACCCCACCCTAGACTAATGAAAATGGCTATTTTTTTAGGGTACCTTATCATAAAATGCATGTCCATTCTATTAAAACAACTTTTTGGGAAAAATTTTTTTGGGGTAGTAGCAAACCCTAACCCTACCCTTTACTGACCATAACCCCACCCCACCCCAACTCTAAACCCCACCCTAGAAAATTGGGATTTACTTGTGGGACTAGCCACCTAAATCGCGGTAGTCACCTCACCCCCGTTTATACTGAAAATTAGCCCCCTAAGTAGTCATTTATGAATGCAGATGGACGGACAGACGGACGGATGGACAAAGGATGGACGAATGACGGATGGTCACCCCGGATGCCGGCATTCTGTGTACCATACATAGTATGGGTACACATAAAAAGTAATTGATTGGTTAACCGTTACTTTTGAAGTACGGTACTATATGGCTGGATTCACATCGCAAAATGCTATACAAAAATGTCCAATTGCTAACCATTTTTCTTTCATATTGGGTAAGCTAAAATTCACTATTTATCATCACTTTTTGAAACCAAGATGGAAACTGCTAATCAAATTTTTAAAAACAAAAAATACCCTGTATGGGTTAACTATGGAACAAACTTGCTCCAAAACAGGCAAACATTGTTACACTGGCTCACATCAATTGCATGAGACAGAGAAATACATGCCAGTTACGTGCCAACATACTTGTTCACTTGCATGATCATTATACTGTATCAGCTAAAAACGGTCATTCTCAACCCTTCACCAAATGCAGGTAGCAGATGATACTTGCACAAGAAATTCTTGAATTACTAAAGATTTTCAATGTTTGTCTCAAAAACATAGCTTATGACCGCCCCCCCCCCCCCCTCCTTATTGGAACAAGCTCAATGAGCTTGTTCCAATGAGGGGTCATAAGCTATGTTTTAAGACAAAAATTGAAAATATAAAATTTGAATGGACATGTTTGTATATGGCGCTGCCCGGTTTTGTCCATTATGCTGAGTAAAGTTTTAATTATATAAATGGTCAATGGTACAGCAATTATTCAGCTACCTATTGGGGCAAGTGATTAATCAGTTAACCAAGGTTAACCCATGCGATTAATCAATCACGAAAACCCTTTAATCGTTTCAGCTCTAAAATTCATTTAATTTTATTAAATTTTATCTGATGAAAAAATGCTTATATTTTGGGGGGGAATGGTAAATATGGATCTTCTTAACAAGCATTTGCAAGAACATCACAGGAATGAAATCACCGTTCTCGCAATTTGCAAAACACTGGTGAGCAAAAATATAGGCTTGGCTTGAAGATCTCACCCGCCTAATGATGGTGCATAGCAAATATCAAAAGATTCTGATTGGTGGGTCTGAAGAAAAAGATTTTTAAAGAATATTCCTCATACTGCACTAATTTCAACATTTGGACTCCCATAGAGAGCCCAAATATGGACCCTGGGATCTGATTTCAATAAACGTGTAAAAAAATCTTCCAAAGATGATATACGTGAAATTTGAAAGGTTTTGGAGGAGTGAATTGGGTGAAGAAGAGTCTTAAATGCTTTCTCCATTACCCACAGTGTTACAGAATGCTGACTAAGCATTTTTTCAAAGTCCCGAAAAAGTACCCCATGACAGACCTGAGAGAAATTTGCTTAGACCATTCCATTCTGTTGGTCCCAAGGAAGCTTCACACCAAATAAGAATTCTCAGTGCCATGTAGTTTTGGAGATATGTGCATTTTGAATTTTGTTCTATTTTTAGCTCCTGCGGTTCCCATGGGGGGATGGGAAAATATTTTGGGGCATAAATTAATTACTTACGATCAAATAAACCCACAAATTAAATTTGGTTCAAATCAGCCTCTTGGTTCGAAAAACAGAAATTTTGGGCGGGGCGAAAATACTTGCCCTCCAATAATGAAGGCAAATAAAGACCCACAAACTTCTCTTGAACACAACTGAGTCTACACCTCAAAAGGAAGCAGCACACCACATATCAAGTCTCTGCTACTCCTGGTTCACGAGAAGATTTTTTAAGATTTAGGCAAAATTTTTGGGCATGGCCCTACTGAGGGCCAGGGCAACTTGATTTAAACAAAATCAAAATGCAATGTCATAACAAACAAGCATCTCAAATTTCACCTAATGATTAATCGGTTCAGCAGTTTTGGAGAAGACGCAAACACCAAGTTCACGGACGGCGGACGGCGAGTGATCAATACACCTCACCCTGACTGAAAGTCAGGTGAGCTAAAAACTCAGTGGACCATGAGTGCTGCAGTTGGGCGAGACGCTTGGTTCAAGGAGAGAAGAAACTTGTAGCTGCTGGCTTTCGAAAGTGTTGTTAAAACCCAATAAATAAATAAACAAGAGGCCCCACAGGGCCTGAAGCGCTCACCTTGAACAGAACATGATATAAACAGAGAACAGAACACGATATAAGAGTCCAAGAATGAATCTACATTAAGCAATCCATCTCCATAGGATACACTGCATATCTTTGAGCCCCTCAGCAATTACAAAAACAGTCCAAGCATCATGCCTTTTCTTTAGTTGATCATGATGTAAAATGTGGAGCTCCCCTCTCAAGCCCCTTGATACAACCTATGTAGATTACTCTTCACCTCTAGAGGGTACTGAATAAAAATTGTCTAATTCTTCAGCTACTTGGCCAATTCTGGCTCCTATAGGGAGCTCAAATATCAACCCAGGCACTCGATTTGAACAAAGTTGAATCTGATCTCCTTAGAGATGCTGTATACCAAATATGAAAGCATTCTGACTGGTGGATTTGAAGAACAAAATTTTAAAGAAATTTCCTCATATTGCACCGAGTTCAAATTTGGGCTACCATAGCGAGCCCAAAATGTGAATCTCCCTCCCCCCCTCCCCCCTTAGAGATGTTGTATACCAAATACGAAAGCATTCTGACTGGTGGATCTGGGGGAAAAGATTTTTAAAAAAACTTCCCCATATAGCCCTAAGTTAAAATTTGGACTACCAAATGAAGCCCAAATATTAACATATGGACTTGGTTTGAACAATCTTGAATCTGACCATCATAACAATGAGGGTACCAAACATAAAAAAATTCTGACTCATGGTTCTGAAGAAGATTTTTAAAGAAAATTCCCCATAAAATTTGGGCTCCTGCATTGAGTCCAAATATGAATGTATGGGCTTCATTTTAACAAACTTGTATCTGACCCCTCTATGGATGTTGTACACCAAATATCAAAAGATTCTGAACACTGGTTCTTGAGAAAAGATTTTCTAAAATGTTTGCAAAAATGCTGCGCCAACATTATTCTGATGCCCTCTGCAGAACTCTCTAACAACAACAGAGGGCATTTTTTTACCATTCAATTCTACTGGTCCTAAGGATGCTTCATACCATAACTGTTCTCTGTTCCAAGTGGTTTGGGAAACATGGGAGTTTGAAAACATTTCTATTTTTCACTCCTGGGGTTCCCATGGGGATGCAGGGGGTTTTTTTGCATGAGGCAAGTATTTATGACCCAATATTACCACATACTGAATTTCATTCAAATCGGACCATCGGTTCGGAAAATGGAAATTTTGGGTAGTACCAAAAATCTAACCACTGCCATTATAAAGCCAAATAATGCTTCACAAAGTACGTTTGAACACACGTGATTCTACATCTCAAAAGGCAGTTCCATAACGAATATCAAGTCACTGTACCCACTGGTTCATAAGATTTTAAAAATATTTTGGGAGCATTTTACCCCACCCCCTCCCTATGGGGCTGGGCATGTATTACAAAAATGTAATACCCCTTTGGTACCATTACCCACTCAAACTTTAACTTGAATTGACCAAAACATGGTGTTGATGGATGACAGACGGATGGACAATGGACGGAGAGTGATTAGATATGCCCTGCTTGACTTTGTCGGAGTTAAAAAAAAAAAAAATTAAATGGTTCATGTCCGATATTTTACCCACGTTATTAAAATTGATAAATTTGTCACTGGAGTGCAACAAGGTTTATGCTATATATAGCATTGCAAAGCCTTCTTGCACTCAAGCGATGGAATACTCTGAATACACCGCCACCCATGCTATTCTGCAGATTATCAGGCCTAAAACAAACCAAAAACATGAACTTATGCATGAATATTATTACAATGAATACACTGTCTTATACAAAGGAATACCACACAATCCAGTGTAGACTGATTTCAAAAAGTCCTCCGTAGTGGAAGGGCAATTTTAACAAACATACAGGCCCAAATACGCTCCATACACAGTGTAAAAATTCCACAAAATTAATAAACATTCCTGTATGTTTAATAGGAATTAGGAGTATTGTAATTAAAAGTCAATTGTGTGGTTGTTTATAAACTTATATTACTTTGTTATCAGGTGTTAAAAAATATTAATATTTGTAAACACACCCACCCATTTAGATTAGTCCCTGCTCATAGCAGTAACACAGACATACAGTACAGTTGCTGGTCATAATCCTTGCATGGGCAGTGCATGATGTCCATGCATGTTTTTTCCAGATAATAGAAAATCATCATCAATAAAATTTTAATTAATGAAGCACTGAATTGTATCCTGTGGTTCATTGATTAAATTTTTGCTGATTATTGCTGTAAACAATGTTTGAAAACTAATATCATTGCATCCGCAGAAATATTGCCCATCCACGGAAAGTGACCAGTCCAAGGCAGCACAGAGTCAAGGTAATTGTGTTTTACTGTCTTTAATTTCAAATTTTGTTTGTTTTTTTGTTTGTTTGTTTGTTTTTTGTTTTTTTTTGGGGGGGAGGGGGGGGGTGCACCAGACCCCCTCCACTGATGAGAGGGTCACACACCCTCTTGTCCTCACTCCTATCTCACTGCTATGTGGCTCAGGTGATTCTGTGCATCATATTCTTTTTGACTCCCACTAGATACATGTATTACTCTTGCCCCTACATGTAACTTAGATATCCTGGCTAAGCACCAGTATAAACTAACATCAAATTGTGTGCTTATGTACATGTACAGTAGCTAACATATTGGAATACATGTAGTATAATGTGCTTTGTCAGAAACTTGATCAAGTATTGATGACAAACAATTTATCTTATCTTACCCTGGTGCCAGTAATAAACAGTGTAAAAATTCCACAAATTTTTACACTGTTTATTACTGGCACCAGGTTTTTTCAGCTATATTCTGTTATTTGTTTGTTGTTGTTCTTTGTAAATTTTACTTGATCTGAAATAAATATTGTTTAAACTAAAAACACTCATTCTCACCCCATGGTGATAACAAAGGTACCCAAGAAATTTCGTAAAGATTGATTCATAAATATGGTCTCTAGCCCAAGTTGTATAGATGTTCTGTACAAAAAACTGATTGTACCTAATTTCAGTACAAAATGGCCACTGGTAGCCATCTTGAATTTTGGACTGCACCCAAAAACACTCATTCTCATTCCAAGGTGATAACAAAGGTACCCTAGAAGTTTCATGAAGATCAGTTCATAAATACAGCCTAGCCCAAGCCGTATTGACATGTACACTTACTGGGTATACATGTAAGTAGCACTGAATAAATTAAAGTTCATCTAATTTGCATAATTTCAGCACGAGAAAAAAAAACGGTATTATATGTGATGTACTCCATGTTACTAAACATTCATAGAAAAATTTATTCAAATCAGAACTTTCATACAGAAGTTCTGTACAAAAATGGCGATTGCACTAATTTCTGTACAAAATGGCTGCTGGAGGCCATCTTGAATTTTGGACCGCACCCAAAAACACTTGTTCTCGCCCCATGTGATAACAAAGGTACTCAAGAAGTTTCGTAAAGATCGGTTCACCAATACACCCTCTAGCCCGAACCGTATTGAATTGCTGTTCCCGAACAGACGTACAATGGGCCATGACATAACTTTAAATTTGACTTTGTCAAAGTTGAGCTAAAAATGGGGAGTATCCAGAGTATCACAAAACAAAAACCTATTTGTAAAGGACTCCCCCTTTCAAGGACAATGGGACAGCATTGGCATTCACCACCATGCTGCCTTGAGGCTGCGTTTTGAATTCCTGTGTTTGTTGTTCTTATGAAATATTATTTTATTATTATCAGTTATGGTACAAATACGGTACCGAGAGCACACTTTCAGAAACTGCTGATGTCTGATGGCGACTGTGTGTCAGTGCGTGAGGTGCACACATACTTTTGGGGTTCTATACACCATATCCTTCATTTTGCAATATAATTTGTGTAAATTTATTTGGAATTTATAGAATTTCAGACTTGTAAATTTCATAGTATTGTTTTTGCCTTAGTTATGGTGCTTTATAAGTAATGGGCAATTTAGTTTGAAATGAAAGTGTCAATGACACTGTAGCTCAACTTGTCAAGACAAAGACATGTACATGTATAGTATGTGACACAGCAATGAGAAACATCTAGGTAATGACCTGATAACAAAGGTACATATAAAGTATTGTAACGGTCTGTACATAAATACTGGCCGTTGCCTGTAACAAATGTATTGGTAAAGTATTGTAAAGGTGGGTGACAGTCAGATGCTAAACTAGAAAAAAATCTTTGAGTCCCAGAGTGGGTATGACTGAACCCCAAAATATTTGTTCTCATAGCACAGTGATAACAAAGGCACCCCAAAACACACTCATTCCTGTCCCAAGGTGAAAACAAAGGTACCCAAGAAGTTTCGTGAAGATCAGTTCACAAATATGAGCTGTGTAGAAGTTGTGACAAAAAACTGATTGGACCTAATTTCGGTACAAAATGGCCACACCCAGAAACACTCGTTCTCGTCCCAAGGAGATAACAAAAGGTACCCAAGAAGTTTTGTGAAGACCGGTTCATAAATACAGCCTCTAGCCCGAGCCGTATTGACATGTGCACTTACAGTCTATAAGTAGCACTGAATAAATCAAAGTTCATCTAATTTGCATAATTTCTGCACGAGAAAAAAACCCGTACTATATGTGATGTATTCTCTGTTACTAAACATTCATACAAAAATATATTCAAATCAGAACTTTCATACAGAAGTTCTGTACAAAAGACTGATTGCATTAATTTTGGTACAAAATGGCTGCTGGTGGCCATCTTGAATTTTGGACCACACCCAAAAACACTTGTTCTCATCCCACGGTGATAACAATGGTACCCAAGAAGTTTCGTAAAGATCGGTTCATAAATACGGCCTCTAGCCTGAGCCGTATATAGAAGTTGTGTACAAAAAACTGATTAGACCTAATTTCGGTACAAAATGGCCACTGGCAGCCATCTTGAATTTTGGACCGCACCCAGAAACACTCGTTCTTGTCCCAAGGTGATAACAAAGGTACCCAAGACGTTTGAAGATTGGTTCATAAATACAGACTCTAGCCTGAGCCGTATTGACATGTGTACTTACTGTGTGTTAGTAGCACTGAAAAAATCAAAGTTCATCTAATTTGCATAATTTCTGCACGAGAAAAAAACCTGTATTACATGTGATGTATCCCATGGTACTAAACATTCACACAAAAAATTATTCAAATCAGCGCTTTCATATGGAAGTTCTGTGCAAAAATCTGATTGCACCAAATTTTGTACAAAATGGCTGCCATCGGCCATCTTGAATTTCGGACCGGACCCAAAAACACTCGTTCTCGTCCCACGGTGATAACAAAGGTACCCAAGGAATTTCGTAAAGATCGGTTCATAAATACGGCCTCTAGCCCGAGCCGTATTGGCATTTGCACTTACAGTGCTGAAAGTAACACCAAAAAACATCAAAGTTAGTCTAATTTGCATAATTTACGCACAAGAAAAAAACCCATATTATATGTGATGTATCCCATGGTACTGAACATTCATACAAAAAATTATTCAAATCATAGCTTTCATATGGAAGTTCTGTACAAAAAACAGATTTCTGCATCGTCGGTACAAAATGGCGGCTGGCAGCCATCTTGAATTTCGGACCAAACCCAAGAACACTCGTTCTCGTCCCACGGTCATAACAAAGGTACCCAAGAAGTTTCGTAAAGATCGGTTCATAAATACGGCCTCTAGCCCAAGCCGTATCCAATTGTTGACGGACAGACGGACGGCGGGCCATGGCATAAGCTCAAATTTGGCTTCGCCAAAGTTGAGCTAAAAAAGGGGTTCATGAAGATTCAGTCACAGGAAGATTCAGCCCTCATACTTTTTCAGAGAATATTCGGTCCCCAATTTCATTCATGCCGCCACCCCTCTCTCCTGTTAACCCATATAATGAACATCCCAAAAGACATTTTAATATCTAGATATTTATGCTTGTTCGCAACTTATTATGGACACAAAAGGACACAGATTCAAGGTAATTGTGTTTTACTGTCTTGAATTTTTTTATTATTTTTTTTGGGGGGGGGGGGGGTGTGGGGGGGAGGTGCACCCGACCCCTCCACTGATGAGAGGGTCACACACCCTCTTGTCCTCACCCCTATCTCACTGCTATGTGGCTCAGGTGATTCTGTGCATCATATTCTTTATTACCCGGCCCCACTCCCACTAGATATTACTCTTGCCCCTACATGTAACTTAGATATCCTGGCTAAGCACCAGTATAATGGTAAACCATCATCAAATTGTGTGCTTATGTCCAGTAGCTGACATATTGGAATAGTATAATGTGCTTTGTCAGAAACTTGATCAAGTATTGATGACAAACAATCTTCATTACCAGTACCTGGTGCCAGTAATAAAATAAGATTTGCAAATATCACCCTGCGTTTTTTCAGCTATTAACTAACATAAAATTGTGCGCTTCATGAAAATTATTTCGTTACTACCTGTTAAAAATTACTGTTTCTTGTTTTGCTCTTTTAGAAAAAGAAATCACTCCTTTTCTGGCAGGCATACTAAACACCGAGGCAAACCGAGGAATACCAAGGTGAATAAAAACAGGAGAGAAACGGGTATGAGGTGGTGTGTTCTTTTTATTATTTATTTATTGGTGTTTAAGGTCACATTTATCTGCACAACAGCTTATTGTGACCATGGCAGTTTTATGGATGGAGGAAACTAGAGTACCCCAGGAGAACCACTGAGCAATGGCAAGCAACCGTGAGCTCCCCAACATACTACACAAGCAGGGTTAGCCTTGTTCGAAGAAAGGTGCACCAAGAACATGCAGTATGCCTTAGTACACAGCATAACTTTCCCCCACATGGGTAGTGGGGGTGAAGTGTCTTGCCCAAGGACACAAAGCTGTTGCCGCAGGTGGGATTCAAACCGAGGATTTCTCGGCTTGCAGTCTGCACCTCTACCTACTGAGCTAATGCATCCCTGATGGTGTATTCTGATTATGTAAATAGATTTAAGCAGTACTAGTATGTGATTGGTTTTAATGCCATATTTGAGAATTATGGGTGCTGAAGTAATAAGAGTGCGCTGAAAAATCTTCCCTTTGGTATTTAGTAGGTAGCTTGGTAATGGTAAAGTGACTTCACCTCAGTAAGCAACAGTGTGAAAGCCGGCAGCCATCTTTAATATCGGGCCGCACCCGAAAACACTTGTTCTCATCCCAAAGTGATAACAAAGGTACCCAAGAAGTTTCATGAAGATTGGTTCATAAATACAGCCTCCAGCCTTAGCGTATTGACATGTGCACTTACAGTGTATAAGTAGCACTGAATAAATCAAAGGTCATCTAATTTGCATAATTTCTGCAAGAGAAAAAAACCTGTATTATACAGTATTTTTGTGATGTATTCCATGTTACTAAACATTCATACAAAAATTTATTCAAATCAGAACTTTCATGCAGAAGTTCTGTACAAAAAACTGATTGCACTAATTTTGGTACAAAATGGCTGCTAGTGGCCATCTTGAATTTCGAACTGCACCCAAAAACACTCGCTCTCATCCCACGGTGATAACAAAGGTACCCAAGACGTTTCGTAAAGATCGGTTCATAAATACGGCCTCTAGCCTGAGCCGTATAGAAGTTGTGTACAAAAAACTGATTGTACCTAATTTTGGTACAAAATGGCCACTGGCAGCCATCTTGAATTTTGGATCGCACCCCAAAACACTCGTTCTCGTCCCTAGGTGATAACAAAGGTACCCAAGAAGCTTGGTGAAGATCGGTTCATAAATACAGCCCCTAGCTCGAGCCGTATTGACATGTGAACTTACTGTGTATAAGTAGCACAGAATAAATCAAAGTTCGTCTAATTTGCATAATTTCTGTACAAGAAAAAAACCTGTATTTTTGTGATGTATTCCATGTTACTAAACAATCATACACAAATTTATTCAAATCAGAACTTTCATACAGAAGTTCTGTACAAAAAACTGATTGCAGTAATTTCAGTACAAAATAGCTGCCGGCGGCCATCGAGAATTTTGGACTCCCCCCAAAAACACTCATTCTAACCCCATGGTGATAACAAAGGTACCCAAGAAATTTTGTAAAATCGGTACATAAATACGGCCTCTAGCCCAAGTTGTATAGAAGTTCTGTACAAAAAACTGATTGTACCTAATTTCGGTACAAAATGGCCACTGGTAGCCATCTTGAATTTTGGGCTGCACCCAAAAAGACTCATTCTCATCCCAAGGTGATAACAAAGGTACTCAAGAAGATTCATGAAGATCAGTTCATAAATATAGCCTAGCCGAGCCGTATTGACATGTGCACTTACTGGGTATACATGTTAGTAGCACTGAATAAATTAAAGTTCATCTAATTTCCATAATTTCAGCATGAGAAAAAGCCCTTTATTATATGTGATGTACTCCATGTTACTAAACATTCATACAAAAATTTATTCAAATCAGAACTTTCATACATAAGTTCTGAACAAAAAACTGATTGCACTAATTTCTGTACAAAATGACTGCTGGAGGCCATCTTGCATTTTGGACCGCACCCAAAAACACTCGTCCCACGGTGATAACAAAGGTACCCAAGAAGTTTCGTAAAGATCGGTTCATAAATAAAGCCTCTAGCCCGAGCTGTATTGAATTGTTGTTCCCAAACAGACGGACAATGGGCTATGACATAACCTTAAATATGACCATGTCAAAGCTGAGCTAAAAATGGGGAGTATCCAGAGTATCACAAAACAAAAACCTATTTGTAAAGGACTCCCCCTTTCAAGGACAATCTGACAGCGTTGGCATTCACCACCATGCTGCCCTGAGGCTGCATTTTGAATTCCTGTGTTTGTTGTTCTTATGAAATATTATTTTATTATTATCAGCTATGGTACAAATATGGTACCGATAGCACACTTTCAGGAGCCGTTGATGTCTGATAGCGACTGTGTGTCAGTATGTGAGGTGCACACATACTTTTGGGGTTCTATACACCACATCCTTTATTTTGCTATATAATTTGTGTAAATTTATTTGCAATTTATAGAATTTCAGACTTGGAAATTTCATAGGATTGTTTTTGCCTTAGTTATGGTTGCTTTATAAGTAATGGGCAATTTAGTTTGAAAAAAGGGGTTCATGAAGATTCAGTCACAGAAAGATTCAGCCCTCATACTTTTTCTGAGAATATTCGGTCTCAGTGGTGGTCGCATGTCATCACCTCTGCGGTCAAATCCTCACAGAAATTTTTTTTTAAAATATTCTATGCATTTTTTCTATTGTTTTATTTTAAGGATTTATGATTACTAATTATGACAAAATTACAAGTGGGATATGAGACAAACCTTAATGAAGCTGGAACTTAAAAAAAATAGGGATCTGCGAATCACAAATTTCTTTTCGAATTGAATCTCAAATCGAATCATGCCTCTGATATCGACATCGAATTGAATCCCAAATCAAATCTTAAAAGACAAACGGAAGTTACGGAACACTGTGATGACCCTATGCGACGAGTGAACACCTTAAACACCAATAACTAAATATTCTCTGTAGCACCGTCGCTGAAACAGCTAGGCCTATTGTCCATAGTTTTAGTTTTTGAAGGCCTAACTTGTTACTATTCACGTTCTTAAGAAATAGTAACAAGTTAAGCCTTCAAAAACCAAAACTATGGATAATGTTCTGGGCCAAATTCACACCTTATCTAACAATTAAACATTGTCAATTACTCAAATAAATAGGAATTGAGCCTACATGAATGAATTTTCTAATGACAGTTTTATCCTATTTTTGTTGGAAATGTAACAAATTGAAGTTAGTATGAGAGATTCGAAAAAATCGAATCCTGAAACTGATTCGGGATCGATCTCGAAGCATACGTATGGTATCGATATCAAATCGAATCTCGAATATTCGCAGGACCCTAAAAAAACCCTTCCCAAAACAAGCTGAGAGGTTCTCAGCTCGAATCCCAATTGCGGCAAGCCGCAACTGAGATAAGGCGTACTGCACATCGATGATGCACTTGTCTTCAACCAATGCTAACCCTGCTTGCTTGGAGTAACAATGTTGAGAAGCCTGACAGTTGCTTGTCACTGTTGCTCGGTGGTTCTCTCCGGGTGCTCTGGCTGGGTTCCTCCCCCAGTAAAACTGTTGGGTGGCCCTGGCTGTAAAAACTGTTGTTAAACCCAATAAATAAAGAAATCAAATTTGCTGAATCCAAGACCTTTGAATGATGGTTTTGATTGGGGTGTGTGTGGGGGGGGGGCAGGGGGGGGGGGGGTTATACAGTGGTGCCCACTTAATTGGATATATCTTAATTGCATATCCCTGTTAATAGAATGTAATTTCCCAACACAAAACCATTTACCATGCCTCCAGTACAAATTTGACCTGGTAATTGAATATAGGTTATAGAGTAATCTCCTGTTAATTGAATAAAAAATCTTGTAACATGTTGAGAAATTGCCCTGACTCTTCCCAGCTTTCCTTTGTTATAGACCAATTTGGCCTCAGTACATTCAATACAGGCATTTAATCTATTATATCTTGTTTGACAGAGCTCATGGAGCTCTGTCAAACAAAATATAATAGAATAAATGCTAAGTTTATCTCTGGAATACAGGAAAGTGACACAATCCCTGTTAATTGAATACTCCTGCTAATTGAATAATGTTATTGACAAAGTGGCTCTTCAATTAACAGGGTTCCACTGTACAGCAAACTGAGCAAAAACAAATATCACAAACTAATAATGAAACTATGTACTTGTGAAATTTTCATGTGGTCATTCTACAACATGTTTTAGCTGGTACTATACAGTTTTGACGGTTAAAGGGCACAGTAGTTAGAGGTGTAGGCTGCAAGCCAAAGGGTCCTCTATCAAATCCCACCTGCAGCAACCACTTTGTTTCTTGGGCAATACACTTCATTCCCATTGCCCATGTAGTGCCATTGCGTACCAAGGCATACTGCAAGTCAATCGTACACTTGTCTTCAACCAATGCTAACCCAGCTTGTGTGCTGTTTGTACGTTAGATATTTGTAATTGCTCAATGGTTCTCTCTGGCTTTTCCCATCTGTAAAACTGTCCGACATGAAGTGACCCTGGCTATCGAAGTGTCATTAAACCCCAATAAATGAATCAATAAGAATCATGTGTCCCTATTCTGGAGAACAGTTCGGGGCAAATTGCCAAAGGATGGTTTGGGTTAGATTAGTACTAGTATCCAGTTTGGGTGAAATTGTTGGAGGACAGTTTGGATGCAATTCTCATGAATTTCAGTCACTTTGGCCCCAAGTCAATTCGGTCCCAGTCATTACGGCCGCAGGTCAATTCAGCCCCAATATACCAGGTCATTTCGGCCTCTTTAAATATTTTCAAATATTGTTTGAATTTTAACATTTTTCTATTTAATTTTTTTTCAACATTTATATCTCTCAATTAGATATTCAGGTATACATATGATATATGTCTAGTAGATTTTCTTTCATGATGAATAAATAAAAGAAAAGTTTCAGCACGTCGAAGGTGCACATGGACAATGTGGGATTTGAAATCCCTTGCGACCTGAATAATTGTATTTGCTTATGAATCTACGACAGCCAGAAGCGAGGGTCAGTAATGTTATTTGGTTTGAGTGTATGCCTTGGAAGTGGGGTACTGGGGTCAGACCCCCGTGGACAGCGAACTGGAAGGGGACTAGGAATTGTGCATAACTACAAGGATTCTGCTCTGTGTTTTAGAAAATGTGGACATATTTATGGTGGTATCAAAATCGCAGTTTGGTGGTTGTTTCACAAAAAAGAAAAGAAAAAGAAACCCTGTGAACCTCAAACTGGAAGGTGACTAGGAATTGTGCATAACAATATGAATGAATGACTGCATATACTTTGCAAAATTTCAAAGTAAAATAATTTCTCTTACTTATACAGATAGCATCTTAAATGTATGTAAAATTGAACACATGGATAATTTTTAATGTTGAGTATAACTTTTCTGTACACTGTGTAAATACAAATAACTAAACATTACTTAATAAAGGTAATTACCCATTATTTCTAAACATGAACTATGCACTGATCTTTATACATGTAGATCTCTACACTTAAAATGGTGCCGAAATGACCAAGGGACTGAAGTGACTAGGGCAGAGATGACTTTGAGGTCAAATTGACCAGAGGATGAAATGACTTGGAACCGAAGTGATTGGATACCATTCTAACAGATGAGAGACCTTAATAAAAGGCTTAATTATTACAGAACACATTGAATGTGAATTTACTGCAGAGATAATTGCTCGACGATATACATTGTATTAATATTTTTCAATAAATATCGAACAATCTATTAATATTTTTGTTAAGAATTATTTTCAGGAGTTAAAACGAATATCGTAGCGTATCTAAAATATCCTAACAGATGTGTACTGCTTTTCTTTTGGATCAATCTTCCTTGGGCCTAGTTCTCCCCAGGCCGAACATTCCCCCAGTTCCCGAAAAAAGATGACATGCCATTTTCAATGGCGGTAAATATCCAAAAGGGTTATTATTTTCCATTTTTTAGTGTTTGAAACTACGAAGCACTGTTCAGAAATACAGATGCACCAAAAAGTAACACATTATTACTTTGTTTTGGTTTCTAACGGGACTGAAAGCAACCTGTCAGTATCACTTTTTCGAATTACACCCATTTCGTCTGCTAACCAAATCGTCCGCTGCAATTTCAACCAAGTCGTCCTCTACAATTATACCCAACACGTCCGAAACTCGTTCGCTGGGGGAAAGTATTCAGGTATTGTATTTTGAATCATTTTTTATTTATTTATATAATAATTTTATTGTATACTTTATTGTATATTACCTATTGTAATATATCTTAATGTACCTCCATTGTAATATATCTTAATGTACCTCCTTGCATTAAATTTCATATACATGTGAAATTCTGAAAACAGAAATGTCAGAACAAAATAAACTATCCAGCCATTAAATAAATTTTAATTACTGTTTATTCAATGGATTATAGAGCTGGGAGGTTAACCGAAAAACAACTCAGTTTCGGTTATGAAAAAATAACCGACAACCGAGACCGACGATAAACTGAAAAACCGACTTTCTTGGTTATTTGAATGTCACGTGAGAATAACGTTTTTACGTGTTTTTTTCTGAAACAATGGCGGCAATTACAGTCGAGAAGAACCCTATATGGGAACACTTTATCAAAACTGATAAAACTTCAAAGTCGGCTGAGTGTAAATATTGTCATAAATATATTTCTTGTGAGCATGGAAAGTTATTAACCCAATTTCCGGTAGTGACTCATTGTGTTAGCTACAAATTATTTTTAATTAACTTCGAGTCTTCGGCAGAGACCACGAGAGTTCGTCCTTAAAGTTTGTTTATATTATTTCCAAGTGTCAACGACTCGACAAAGTTTTTACACACTCAGGGAGAGTTTATTCAATCATTATTTAGTTCATACAACTTAATTTTTTTCTGTTATTTTGGTTCAGAATCTGTTTAATAAAAAAAACAAAACCAAAACCGTAACCCGACTCTTTTATTAAAAACCGAGTTGTAACCGAAACCAACCCAAAATTCAATAACCTCCCAGCTCTAATGGATTACCTATAATAATTATATTATTACAGTAAAAGTTCTTAAAGTATATGTACGTTATATCAAGTTCCACAACATAATCTTATAATTTTGCAATTTTTCATTGAAGAGCTCTACCGGCACCTTACAGTGAATGACTGCAAAATTATTAGTAGAAGTATTATAAGAATTAATTATATTAAGAAATGCAACAAAATTTGTTATATTAAGTTCTGCAACATAATCTTATAATTTTGCAATTATTCATCGAGGCGCACCGTCGCTTTACGATGAATAATAGCAAAATTATTAGCAAATGTATTATAAGAATTAATTATATTAAGAAACGCATCAAAATTTATGGTTTATTAAATTCTGCAACATAATCTTATAATTTTGCAATTATTCTTGGAAGAGCACCGGCACTTTACAATGAATAATCACAAAATTATTAGCAAATGTATTATAGGAATTAATAATATTAAGAAGCGCATCAAAACGTGTTATAATTATATTAAGAAATGCATCAAAACTTGTTATATTAAGTTCTGTCACATAATCTTATAATTTTGCAATTATTCCAGGGGGAGGGGGATCCTGGGGGCACCAAAAATTTGCAAGACGTGATGTGGGAGTGGGTGAGTCTCTTGAGTGCACCAAAAATGTGCATTTCCAACTTGTGCAATTTTTTGCATTTTTTAAAAACATATCATTATATCAGCCAATATACGACATCATTTGTGTTTCAAACCTTAAAGATGATGTACATCACACTCTTAACATATATACAACATCAGGAGGCTTTATATGTTGGAGAAATGTCACACGTTAGTAGGGGGTGGATGTCTTGTTCGAAATGTAAAAAATGTACAGACAATATTTTCCTTGACGTTATGACAAGCGGACGACTCGGCTTGGGGACGAAACGTCCGTATACCCTTTTTTCAAGCAAACTTTTCCTTTACAACACCTTCACATTTGGATAATTCAAAAACTGAGTTTCTGTTCATCTTGATATTTCACGAGATACATGTCAATGCATGTCTGTATACAATAGCACCAATATAACAACAATTATCCGTTATAAACTTATATTATCGGTTATATGTACGTTTTTTTCGATTGAGGTTGTCACTGGCAGACAAGCTGTAACGAAATCAAGACTGAGAGTTCGATCTGAAACGACGAGATCATCAGCTGAGCATATTGACAAACCTCCAGAAGGACAGAACTCGAGTAATAATAATAACACTTTGGCCGGCCGCTGATTTGTCGCGGTTCTCGGGTGAGAAGGCCTGGCAACCCCTGAAGTGTAGATATGTCGGCCAATGTATCACGCAAATCTTTGAGGCGAATAAAGTTGCAACAGAGTACATTTGATTCCTAGAGGGGGGCAGGCCAATTGCAATTGCATGGGCAATTCGACAGCGGAAGTTACGTACTTTTTTCACTGAAATTTACTGTCCACTTCAAAAATCACATTGACGGCTATAGAGAATTCTGTTCTGGAACACATTTATCTGACTGGGTATGTGGAACCCTTTGCGGGCCTACGGCCCGCTTGGGGTTCCTATTATTATTATATGTATTCACTAAAATTTATGTTCAAAACATTCAATACGTTTACACTTGTTTGCGTGTATACAGTTAACTTATCTTTTTCAATAAATATTGTTTAAACTAAAATTGTGATAAAATGGGCTGTTTTCTGACACCAACAGCAGCCAATGGGTAGGCCGCAGAGAAATAACTTCTTTTAGTGGACGCAAAATTTATAGAGAAAAAGTTTTGTAACTAGTAAGGGTATTCAAAAACCGAAGTCTTAACCAATTAAGGTCTGGTTAAAGAGAGATACCCATTAAAAGCTTAAAATTCTCGTTTTTTGTGGATTTCTCCAGTAGATTTTCAAGAGAAATTAGCCATTCGCAGGTCTTGGAGTGACATTACAAGTTGCATGGACAAAATATTCTGGTAAGCATTTGTTAACCCGGTATAGACTGCCAAGCATCGAAATGTTGAAAAATGGGCTGTTTTTGGACACCCACAACATCAAATGGGAATGCAACAGAGAAACATAACTTCTTTTACCGGACGCAAAACTGACAGGGAAACATTTTTGTAAGTAGTAAATGTATTCAAAGATCGAGGTCTTAACCCATTTTTTACTGGTTAAGGAGATATACCCCTTAAAAGCTTAAAATTCCAGTTTTCTGTGGATTTCTCGATTTCTCAAAAAAAAAAAAAAATCAAGAGCAATTGACCATTCGCAGGTCTTCGAGTGACATTACAAGTTGCATGAACAAAATGTTTCGGTAAGCATTTGTTAACCCCCCAGAGGCTGCCAAGCATTGACATTTGGAGAAAATGGGCTGTTCTTGGGCAACCATAACACCAATTGTGTACCTGACACATAAACATAACCTCCTTTATTGAAAGTGTAATTCACCGAGGATCATTTTTGTAAATAATAAAGGTATTCAAAAAAAACAAACAATCGTTAACCCGTTTTCTTCTGGTTAAAGAGCGATACCCCTCAAAAACGTAAAAACTCATGTTTTCCTTGCATTTCTCTAAAAACATATTGTACATTTTCAAGAAGAAATGCCCATTCACAGGACTTGGCGTGACATTACAAGTTGCATGGACAAAATATTCCAGTAAGCATTTGTTAGCCCGCCACAGGCTCTCAAACATCGAAATTTTGATAAAATGGGCCGTGTTTGCGTACCCACAGCACCCAAAGTGTATAGGAAACATCACATAAACGTTAGTGGAATTAACTGAGTAATTTGATGAAATGGGCTGTTTTCGGGTCCCTAAAGCACACAAACGATACACGAGAGATCAACAAGACTTCATTTATTGGAAGTGGGATTCACCATGGATCATTTTTGCAAGTAATAAGGGTATTCAAAAAACCAATCCTTAACCCATTTTGAATGGTTAAAGAATGATATCCATCAAAAGCTTAAAATTCATGTTTTCCCAGGATTTCTCTGAAAACATCTTGTAGATTTTCAAAAAATGGCCATTCGCACGTCTTGGTGTGACATTACAAGTTGCATGGAAAAAATATTCCTGTTAGCACTTGTTAACCCTCTACAAGCTGCCAAACATCAATTTTTGGGATACATTTGAGATCAAATGGACTATTTTCAAATAGCAACATCACTCAGTGGGTGTGTGTCAAACAAACATAACTCCTTTTGTCGGTCTTTGACTTGTTGTACGACGATATTGATATAAACCCTCTCCACCATTAATGATGGTTTTAACCTAAGCATTTTTTTTTTATGAAACCTAGTCATTTGAGACTACGAAACACACCTTTCTTATGACATCAATAAAGGCACTTCAGTGAGACAGTTAAAAACAATTCTTCAGACACTCTGGAGTCACGGAAAGTCATGGAATCTCATCTGGAAAAGCCAGGATTCTCCAGAATCATAACATCTAGTTGTTTTTTTTTAAGCTTTTCCCTCTGGAAAAGACTATTGTTTTTCTGTGGATTATTAGGCTTTTCCCTCTGGAAAAGACTATTGTTTTTCTGCGGATTATTAGGCTTTTCCATCTGGAGAAGACTA
Source organism: Pictodentalium vernedei (assembly GCA_031216915.1). Classification (NCBI taxonomy): domain Eukaryota; kingdom Metazoa; phylum Mollusca; class Scaphopoda; order Dentaliida; family Dentaliidae; genus Pictodentalium; species Pictodentalium vernedei. Next base: position 577,431,845 of record CM062296.1, read on the forward strand.
TTGTTTTTCTGCGGATTATTAGGCTTCTCCCTCTGGAAAAGACTATTTGTTCTACGAATTTGTTTTTCCTCACACATTGTTTGTATGATTCAGAAGCCATTTTTGAACCGGTTTTCACAAAATTTTGCACACTCAAAATCTAAAAATGTACTGAAGCGGAATTTTCTTTTTAGCCCTTATTTCTTCAGAATTGGAAAAAAACTGTCAAAATCAGGGTTTATAGGCACTTTCTCAAACCGCGTCTTGTAGATGTTTTTTAAACATTCATCATTGTTATACCTGCCTGTGACACGACCATTCATATACAAGCGATATTAGGCTATGCATATGTTAACCCTCCACAGGCTGCCAAACATCAAAATTTTGATGAAATGCGCTGTTTTCTGGTCCCTACAGCCCTCCAAAGGATACACCAGAGATAAACAGATCTTCCTTTATTGAAAGTGGGGTTCAGGGTTGGGCGAATACTCTGTAAATGTATTCGAATACGAATACTTTGAAATTTCTTGAATACGAATACAAATACACAAATTTTCAAATGAATTTGAATACGAATACAAAATACAGTACAATGTATTCCTGAATACATTTTTGAATACTTGAATACTTTTTAAATTAGAAGTATTTATAGCAAGGCCTTTAAGTTTTTTGTTTGTTTGGTTAAAAGTCATTTTTAAACTGATGGTCCATTAGCTGAAGCTATAATTGTGCTTACCATGCTTTGTTGGAAAACTAAAGGAATTACCTGACGGGAAATCCACTCTATGGGTGTCATAGTAATTAGACTACTCTCCATGGACAACACATCACAAAATGTGAGTGGATTACCTTTAAAAAATCACAGACTGGCGTTTCCTCCTGAACGTTAAGTATCAATTGCAATGACACCACATAAGAAGGACTAGTAAAGTTTTAACCAATGCACTTCATGGTTAAACCTGCAGGTCTGTTAGCTGAAAGTTTGCTAACAGCAGTAGTATTTTCTTTATAATATTTACGTGTTTTCGCCGATTATAATTAGACATACTGAGCTGTACAAAGGTGACCTTAAACAGGAATAAATAAATAAATAAATAAATAAATAAATAAATAAATAAATAAATAAATAAATAAATAAATGTTTTCACTGAGAAATAATGGATAAATAAGAAAAACTTTAAATAAATCAAAAAAATTCAGAATATAATATCATTGAATAACTGAGTTGTGTCCAATAACACATGTTTTTTTGTTTTATTTTTATTGTCCATGTTTTCAACAATTTAAAAAGCCATGGGGATATGTGGCCATTGTTACATAAATATGTTGTATGGTGACAAGTTAATTGATAATTAAGTCTATTGTCTGTTTTCAATGCATAAATTTCAGACAAGGTGTTTGGTGGGGGTCGTCTCACTTACCCGGTTGCTATTGTTTCGGTAAAATGTGTTAAAATTAGATAGATCAAAGGAGGCGGATTATAGTCAGTATCTAGTAAGTTTGTTTGCTTAACTCAGTTCGTGTTCATTACCAACAACCAGCCGCATAGGTGGGACAGACCAGATTAACCCATAGGTGCAGTATATTAATTAAAAAATTACTTTATAAATACACTAAAATCCAGTACTGTGAGAAACAAAGTCCTAATAGTGTAGTAGTCCAATTTCTCCAGCTAGAAATATTCTTTTAAAATGTTTAATTGAATTGTGTATTTTGCTGTATTTTCTTTTCCTGGGTTTAAACTTTCCCCCAGCACTCATCTGCAAGATTGTGGATTCCTGGAATTATCGGAAGTCTGTCATCTTGAGTACATTAGGATGTGAGCCAGCTTTAAACAAACTCAACCTTCTCTGCCGCCCATCGATGCGCTTTGAAGTACGCGGTCCGACCATATCAAAATGGTTCCACATGAACCGTGTGTGGTCACCTTCCACCCACCAACTCGTAACATAGTCAGGAAACCATTCAACACTTGAACTGATTGGAGCCTCCCCAGGAGTTAAGAACCAAGCATCGCTCACTTGGTGAATGGGCACTAAAGAAAGAGAAATAGCCCTCCGTATTGTGCACTGAACTTCTGGATTATCCTTGTACAATGTTGGAAGGAAGATGACAAGGAATTGTGCATAACTACAAGAATTCTGCTCTGTGTTTGCTTAGAGACGTGGGCATATTTCTGGTAGTAGTGAAACCGCAGTTTGTTGGTTGTTTAAGAAAAAAGAAAAAGAAAAAGAAACCCAAACATTGATTACCTACGACCAACCGGGTAAGTGAGACTAACCCGTTTGGTGGTGTATTAATAATGTCAGGGATTATTAAGTCTTTAATAATGATATGAGGTATGAATTTGTTGTCTGGAGTCCATGGGCTTGATCTGTAAAAACCTTTTATTCAGTATATGGTTCTTTAATTCCAAAATATAGAAAGTATTCAAAATGTATTCATGAATACAGCTCAAATTTTAATGCATTTGAATACGAATACGAATACATGTATTCATAACATTCAGTGAATACTGAATACATGTGAATACTTGATAAACTGTATTCGAATACGACTGAATACGAATACTGAATACGAATACCCCAACCCTGGTGGGGTTCACCGTGGATCATTTTCATCATAGCTAGTTTTGTGAGATAAATCTTAATAAAACAGTTTGCAGAATTGTTTCATTCAAATAAAAAATTCCACTATAGAGCATTTCACTTAGATGAATTTAAGAGATAAAATTGCATTATTAAATTGACACTATGAAAATCTTTGCAAAAATCCTTTCATGTTTTGTTCCGGTGTGAATGAGAGGTATTCGTTTTAATAATAGACAATAAAGCGCGTTTTCCACTCAGTCAGGTTTTAAGAGGTAATAGAATTTTAATCTACTTGTGATAATGTTCAGAGATATGAATGAACCCTTTTAACGGATATAATTATTCTCAAACGCATTAAATCAGAAACCGGTTTCTTATGCGCTAAAACTTTCAAACTTTTTCAAAGTTCTCCTGTTCGTCACGAAGTGAATAATCGGTGATGTGATCTTTAACACGTTCGAGGGCAAAACGCATTTATCATGTAAAATGTTTTTCCTCAACTGATTTTAGTTATTATATATTAAAGACAGAAGATTTTTATTTACTTAAAACATAAAACATAAAAATAATTATACATTTAATTTTGAAAATAATAAAATAACTCACGTTAGCATACTCTAAAGGAATATTAATAATTTAAAAACGAAAAAATGATTTTACACATCACAGATTCCAAGCGGAGAGATGAACTTCTAAACAAATATCAACGTGCTAAGAAGAGTATTCAATCAGCTGACAGAAGCAGGCGGTTGGGAGAAATGGAAATGAAACGTGAAACCACAAAATTATTTAAACCCGTGACGGAGGTTCAGGAACAAAGTAAAAAGGAGATCGTTGATGAATTGAGGCCCTTAAAAGAATGTTCTTTGAGAATGGGTTTGTTGCCCGGCAGTTTTACGAGAGGGTTTTCCATGGGATTATGTTCCCATGAGGATCGAAACCGACGTGAGCGAAAGCGACGATGCGGCTTCGACTATCACCACTGATAGAATCGCGTCATCCAAGGATGGTGGTAAGAGAGATATTTTGTATGGAATTTATAAGGATTCTGACGGTAGGACTTTTATAGGCAACACTGAAGTGCAAGAGGATGATGATAATTTAATCATCGGTTCGAATAGGTACGAATTAACTCCTGGACTGTGCAAATTTCTCCTTTTTGACAAGCCTGGAGATTACACGGATCAGGATTTCGACAATTACGACGACATTCTGGTTCAGACCCACGCCATGAAGAGAAATAACGATGTTAGAGAAACGAGACCCAATGCCAATAGAGGTTACAAGTGGACGAAGGTGGTGAAACCCATATGGGATATGAATAAGGAGTTCGTCGAGTCGGTGACTGGCAAAGGGGTGAAAACCACTTTTCTTCCAAGCGATTCTAACGCTCTGTCTCAGAGATTGAGATTGTTGATGGCAAGTAGACACGCTGGTAACACTGGATTAGATAATGAGTTAGTGAGCATATGCGATGAATTGTTGAGGTAGAAGGTTTTGAATAAACACGATTATAAAAGGCTGATGAACGAATTGAAGGATTGATATATATATAATAAGTAGAGGCTGATGAACGAATTGAAGGATTGATATATATATAATAAGTAGAGAGAAACAAACAAACAAACAAAAATATATAAAATAAAAACAGTGAATTTTACACTACAAAATAATAAAAGTAATTTAAACAACAAACGATTTACCAGTGAAAAACAAAATATATATTATAAAATAAAAATATGTTGGTGATAAAGAACAGGGGATACGTCAGAACTTACGTTCAAGGCAGTTCTGGCATCGTCGATTCTATAATGCGAGCGTTCACGAGCGATGCAGGTAGAAAACTCGCATCGACCGCATTTGAGGTCGGTAAGAAGATGGCTTTGGATGCTGGTAAGAAAGCCGCTTCCAAAGCTAGTGGTAGGATAGCTTCTGTGGCTGGCAAGAGGGCAGCCGACGTGTTGATCGACAAGTTGATCAGTCTGCCGACGAAGCGAGCTACGTTAGAGCGATAGCCAAAATGTTGGAAAGATTTTAAGGTTGCTGTGGTACCCATACAAGATTTAGCCAAAATGATGAGTGGATCTGGATTGAAGAAAACTCGCGACGGTGTAATATAAATAAATAATAATATTTATAAAACTGAGTTTGAAAAAACATAAAAAATTGTGTTTGAAAAAATCTAAAATAACAAAAAAAATAAACAAAGATGAACATTAAAGATATGTCTTGGAATGATGCCGCGACCAAGAGGTCGAATAACGAGTTCTTTCCCAAAAGCATAAGAGGCTTGATAGTGAGAAAATTGAATTGTGGAAAGACCAATCTCTTGATGAATCTGTTGTCGCAACCTGACTGGTTGGATTATGACAGATTATTCGTGTTTGGCAAGAGCTTGTTTCAACCCGAATACAGATTGCTTCGAGAGTGCATGGATCGTAGATTGCCCAAGGACGTCATAGCCAGAATCTTTGACAGTAGGGAGGAATTCGACAAAAGTGAAGCTTCTCTTTCGACCATTTTGGACGGTGTGGCAATGGAATTGATGAAGAGAAATGCATCTTCAAATGTCGAGTGTTGATTTTATGAGGCTGCTAGTGACGTTCCGGATCCCAGAGAATTGAAATCGGAAGATAAGAATCTCATGATTTTCGACGATCTGCTTTTGGAGAGACAGAACCGATGCGAATCGTATTACGTTAGGGGTCAACACAGCAACATGGACTGTTTCTACCTGTCGCAGAATTATTTTCGATTGCCCAGACAGACGATAAGAGAGAACGCTAATTTACTGTGTCTCTTTCGCCAGGATCTCAAGAATCTCAATCACATCTACAGTGATCACGTCGCAAACGACATGAGCTTGGCGGAATTCAGGAGATTCTGCAAGAGGATTTGGGATGGGGGACTTTACAATTTCGTCATGATCGATTTGACTAGCGAATTTAATCACGGAAAATATCAGTGCAGATTCGACAAGTTTTATGTTTCTGATGATAATAAGATAGAGAGAGAAAATACAATTAGAAAATAATAAAGCATCAAATAATTTAGTTTTGGAAAATAAAAATAAAAATAAAAATATAATGTTCGAACAAGGAGAATTGTTAGAACGGATAGCCAAGAATACGCCTGCAAAACAATCCATTCAAATCATGATGAGTGGCGATTCAACTCGATTTGCGATGAAATTCAAACCTTCCATCGAATTGAATAGAGAGAAAAGATACGAGATGGCATTGGTGAATCTGGAGACTTATTATTCCCTTCCCAACGTCACCGAAAAAAATAACTCGTTCAAGTATTCCGACGGAGTGGATTGGTTGGAGATTCGAATTCCCAAAGGAAGTTATGACATAGACGATTTGAACAATTACATTCAGACGCGAATGAAGACAGATGGAAAGGGAAGCAACAAGATCAGACTCGCTCCCAACCCTAATACCCTACAGACGATGTTGGATTTGGAAGATAATTTTCGAGTGGATTTCAACACGGACGATTCTATAGGCAAGATGCTGGGATTTGATCGAAAGATGTATCGAGGCCACGCGGCGTCTGAAAATACGGTCGACATTCTCGCAGTCAATAGCATTCTGGTGAACTTGGATGTGATTGCTGGAAGCTACATGAATGGTAGCGCTCAATTCCTTCTTTCCAAACGTGTCGCCGGGTAAAATATCGTGGAATGACCTCAAAATTTAGTTTATCTACCAGTGATTTTAGAAACTTTCTATAGTCTCAAAACCACGTTGATGGATCAAAATGGTGAACTGTTAGATCTTCGTGGAGAGAGGGTGATGATACGATTTCACATAAGAGAAATATAAAAAGCCAAAAAAAAAAAATATTGTGTATATATATAAATAAGAAAATAAAATAAACGCAATATTAATTTACAAAAATTATTTAATATATATAATTATCATTAAACAAAAAACAATTGAACAAATATATTTTTAAAGAAAAAAGAATTATGACTCAATACGTGGTTAAAAACGTGAACATATCCGCAGGACAGAGGAAGAAACTTAAGAGAGCATTAACAACTCGAGGCGAGGCGGTGAAATTCAAATTCACTCACGAAGATCTGGCGAGTGGCGGTCAGGATTCGATCGCCTGGACCAGAAGTCAAATCAAAAGGATGGAGAAAGCGATTCATGATGGAAGAGGGTTGATGGTAAGATTGAGTCCCGCTCAATTGAAATACAATTTGAGAATGAAAGGCGGTTTCCTACTGCTATTGGCAGGAATAACCGCAAAAGCATTACCCTTTGCCGCAAAAGCATTACCCTTTCTCGGAAAGACTCTCAGCGTGGGAGCTCTCTTGGGACTCGCGAGTTCGGCAGTTGAGAAATTAATGGGTGGCAGCGGACTGTTTTTGAAGAAGGGAGGAGCCGCGTGTCGCATCCATGTATACAACAATGGTGAAGGATTGTATCTAGAACCTGTTAGAGGTGGCCACTCTTTGAGTGGAAACAGTCTCTATCTGAAGAGTGGACAGAATGTTGAATGACTCGGTAAGGGTTTGTTGTTTGGTGAGAATTCGCCATTTAAGAATATACCGATTTTGAGTATGTTATTATAATGTAAAAATTATATAATTATATAAAATATAAAAATATAAATTATAGAAAGTATAAAATAATATAAAATGGATAAAAAGGTGGAAAACAATTAGACGATGATGATGAATATCGCGAGATAGAGTGCGAAAAAGATGTGGAAAAACGATTAGACGCTAATGATGAATATTGCGGGATAGTGTGGGAAAAAGATGTGGAAAAACAATTAGACGCTAATGATGGATATCTTAGGAAAGAACTGAAAAAAGAGCAGGATAGATGGTTGAAATTTAAAAGAATTAGATGTTTTCCACCGTCACCACTACCTTCTAAAGAGAATGGTAATGATGTGAGTGTTACCAAGAGATGAACCACATTCGTTCATAATTATGATTCGGATAAACAAATGTGTTCTCATAAAAACATAATATATCACATAAAAAAAGAAAAGAAGAATCGACGCCGAAAATTGAGAAAAAAGGAAACGTTATTATAATATATGAGCGATAGTGAAGAAGAAGAAGGAAAACAAAAAAAAAGTAATGAGATCTAGAGATGATCAACCTCTCTAGATCTCATTACTTTTTTTTCCTTCTTCTTCGCTAAAATCAGTCTCTCTATTGTTTATATTTCCAAGTCCATTATTAGCATGTTGATGGTCGTTTCTTCTCCTTTTTCGAAAATGTGTTGAATGTTTATCTTTAATTTTTTGAGTTTTTTTACATCGGTGAACGCGCTCTCACCACCTGCTTTGTTCACGAGTTCAAGAGAGATTTTTGGATATATGTAACTTCCGTAGGGCAACGACAAATCGTCCTTGTCGAATTCTCTATCTTTGGTGATGACGATTTTCTGTAGATCGCTTTGGTACTCATAAAACAAATCGAGCGTGGCTTCATCCAATTTCAAAGGCATGCTATATTTATCGTGTTTGTGCTCTAAGCCCTTCGTCTCGACCTCGTTCAATTCAATGGCGTCGTGTCCTTGTAATCTATAGATTTTATAACCGAATTAATTACCCGTTTCGGCTCGTTTCAATTTCAATTCGCATCTTTTAGGTGTTGTTGTCATGATCGATTATTTGTTTTTTTGTTTTATGAATTATTGCAAATAATATATATTTTTGAATTTTGTATTTAAATACACATTTTTTTACTCTCTCTATATATATAAAAATATAATTTTAATTTTCTTTAATGTAAAAAAAAATTTTTTTGTAAAAGTTTTTTTATCTTTATATATAAATAAAAAGTTTAAATTTAACGTCCTTTTTTTTCTCGTATTAATTCAATTTTTTTTCACGTTAAGGAACATAAAAAATTGTTTTTAATTTTAATTTTCTTTAATGTAAAATTTTTTTTTCTTCGAATTTTGTATTTAAATAATAATTTGTTAAAAGTTTTAAAATTGTTTTTATATATATATGTTTTAATTCCTTCCAAAAAAATTTTTTTTAATAAAATTAATCAATTTTTTTATGTTCCTTAATGTGAAAAAAATTGATTAATTTCATTTTTTAATTAATCAATTCATATAACTAAAAACGATTCAATGAAAGGGTCTTCCTACGTGGAATTACCATATTTCTTAGCTAAAAAAAAAGCTGTCATCAACATGAGAAATAAAGATGATCAGTGTTTTAAATGGGCAGTCACCTCCGCTTTATACCCTGTCAAAATGCACTCCAATAGAGTTTCCCGTTACGAAGAGACTTCTAGAAATCTTGATTGGACTGGAGTGACTTTTCCAATGCAGTTAAAACACATCAAACATTTCGAGGCTCAAAATCCCACCGTAGCGGTGAACGTCTTGGGATATGACGATGAAAAACGAACGATCTATCTATCCTCTCAGACAGACTTTGTATCTCGAAAGAGAAAAGATGATTATTTTATTATTGATTTCAAATGGTGACAATCATCATTATTGTTGGGTTAAACATCCGAGTAAATTACTGTCAAGCCAGAGAAGTAAACATAATGGTGAGATATATTTATGTTGCAACTGCATGAACGCATTTCACAGCGAAAAATCGTTAGCGAAACATCAGGAATATTGCAACGAAAATCAAGGTGTCACCATCGAAATGCCTAAACCCAACACCATCGTGAACTTTGAAAATCGCAATAGAAGGTTAAAAGTACCATTTGTCGTGTACGCCAATTTTGAATGCTTCACCGTGAAAATGAGTTCCTGCCAACCTGACGCTCTTCAAAGTTACGTTGAAAAATATCAAAAACACACGGCTTCGGGCTATTGCATTTACGTGAAATGCGCTTTCGACTCGCAACATGACATGGGTCCCTTCACCTACACGAAACAGTGCGAAGATGATGACGTGGCTCAAAGGTTCATGGAAGAGTTAGAATCGAAATTCAAATTTTATATGACAAATTCAAACTCCAGCAAAAATGATCATCACGCAAGAGCAGCAGGATGAAAATAACAGAGCCACTGAATGTCACATATGCAGACAATCGTTCAACGAGAATTCGGAGGAAAATAAGAAGGTCAGAGACCATGATCATTACACAGGTCTGTATCGCGGTCCGGCTCACAGCAAGTGTAATTTAAAATATCGAGACACCGTTTTCTATCCAGGGATATTTCACAACCTCTCAGGTTACGACAGTCATCTGTTCGTGAAAAATCTCGGCACCTCAGATGGAGAATTAAATTGCATCGCGAACAGTGAAGAAAGATACATTTCCATCACGAAATGGAAGCCCATGGAAAAGAAAAGAGTAATCGATGGAGAGATATTGGAAGAAAAACCGAAATCCATTCGTAGAGGCATACGTTTCATCGACAGTTTTAAATTCATGTCAACTGCTCTGGAAAAATTAGTCAATAACATGAGCAAGGATAAATTAAAAATCACGAGCGAACATTTCGGAGAACGAGTAGACATCATGTTGAGGAAAGGAGTCTATCCTTACGATTACATGAACGATCTAAAGAGATTCGACGACACTGCACTACCTTCAAAAGAAGATTTTTATTCGAAATTATACAAATCCAACATTTCTGACGAGAATTACGAACATGCCAAAAACGTGTGTAAATCATTCGATATGAAAACCATGAGAGATTATCACGATCTCTATCTGAAGACCGACGTTCTGCTCTTGGCAGACATGTTCGAAAATTTTCGAGACGTTTGTCGTCGAAATTACGATCTAAATCTGGCTTGGTATTTCACCGCACCCGGTCTGGCATGGGACGCTCTGTTGAAGATCACCGAATTCCAATTGGAATTATTATCTGACGTGGACATGTTGCTCATGTTCGAAAGGGCTGCGAGAGGTGGCGTCTCGATGATCTCCCACAGATATTCTGAAGCTAACAATCCCTACATGAAAGAAGGTTTCGATTCAAAACGATCAAATAAATACATACAGTATTGGGACGCTGATAATCTGTATGGTTGGGCTATGAGTCATCCTTTACCGATTGGAAATTTCGAATGGGTAAAGGAACCGGAAGAGATGCAAAAATGGAGAGACTATCCTTGCATTTTAGAAGTCGATTTGAACTATCCGGAAGAATTACACGATCTACACAATGATTATCCACTGGCTCCCGAACGAATGGAACCGATCGAAGGAGACGAGGAAAAACTCATTCCCAATTTATTTAACAAATGTAAGGACGTACAGCGAGAATTTGAAACAATACATCGATTACGGGATGAAATTAGTTGACATACATCACGTCATTCGATTCGACGAAGAACCTTGGATGAAAAAATACATCGATCTCAACACAAATCTCAGAATTCGAGCCGAGAACAATTTCGAAAAAGATTTCTTCAAATTCATGAACAACTGCGTGTACGGTAAATTGATGGAAAAGATCAGGAAGAGAACCGACGTTCGACTCATCATGTCTGAGAAAAGAGCTAAAAAATTAGTGGCAAAACCCAATTACAAACATCGAACCATATTCGACGAAAACCTAGCGGCCGTTCACATGCAAAAGATGCACCTGAAGTTCGACGAACCCTATTATCTCGGACCAATCAACTTAGAAATCAGCAAGCGATTGATGTACAAGTTTCACTATGATTACATCAAACGAAAATTTAGTGATAAAGCCAAACTACTGTTCACTGACATGGACAGTTTAGTTTACAAGATAGAGATGAAAGATGTCTACTGAGATATATCTCCAGATGTGGCTGTGTGGTTCGACATGAGCAATTATCCCATTAATAGATCACATTTTATGTAATACTACTGGAAAAATATTGTGATCAGGTATCATAATCACAGACGTAAGTGATCACTTTGCAACTTTTTTAGTAGATGAAAATATAAGAACCCACTCTCTATCGTCACCCAATCCCACACGGTCCTTTAAAACAGTGAATGTCAATTATTTTAAAAGATTGCTTTCATCCTGCGATTTCTCAAATGTAACGAATGCTACGTCGACTATCGACGCATATTCAAACTTCCAGGAAAGCTACCAAAAGGCATTTTAGGAAGCCTTTCCTCTGCGAACCATTAACACTAGCAAGAAAAAAAATTAAGAGGGAACCTTGGATGACGGCAGGTCTCCTAGAATCCTCCCTCCAGAAACATAAACTCTACATGAAAAAAGTCAGGTCGCCAACAGATGTCAATATCAGAACCTACAAAACCTACTGCCGAGAGTTTAACAAGCTAAAGCGGACATGTAAGGCCAACTATTATAACTCAGTTTTAATACAGAACATGTATGATATAAAAAAAACATGGGATATTATTAAACGCTATTAACAGTTCAAAACGTGTATTTAGTCCACCATCATCATTTATTGACGGCAATAATCAGCTAACCGATAATAGGTCAATTGCAAATAAATTCAATTCATTTTTTGCCGGCATCGGCAAAGTCACAAGTGAACAGATACCTCCTTCAAGCATAAACTTCATGGACCTTCTAACGAGTAACAACAACAATTTGGTAAACACTAATGAGACCCCCAACAACAACAACAACAACAACAACAACAACAACAACAACAGCAGCAACAACAACAACAACAACAACAACAATAACTATAATAACACGAACAATAACAGTAACTACAACTCCAACAATACTAATAGCAATAATAATAATAATAATCATTCGACGTCCTTTTTCGTTTATCCTACAAATATACAGGAAGTAATCCTTACAGTTAAAACCTTCCATAGTAAAACAAGCAGAGACTATACTAATATATCCACTAAACTGCTCAAAGAAACTATAACAGAGATAGCCGAACCCTTAACACATATAATAAACCTTTCACTCTCGTCTGGGATAATACCTGACGAACTGAAGATAGCAAAGATCGTTCCTGTTTACAAAGCCGGAGATGCCAGAATTTTTAATAACTACAGGCCCATTAGTCTACTTCCAGCATTCTCCAAAGTTCTGGAAAAGATTATGTACAACCGCTTATCTCATTTCTTAGCAGAACATGACATTCTATATCAATTTCAGTTTGGATTCAGGAAAAAACACTCCACTCTACATCCAATAATACAACTTTTGCATAATGTTGCCTTAAGCAACGACAAACCTACCAAAGATCGTACATTGTCAGTTTTCCTTGATTTCTCTAAAGCTTTTGATACTATAGACCACTCTATACTTTTAAGTAAACTGGAATACTATGGTATAAGAGGAACACCTAACTCATGGTTTAGAAGTTATTTGTCTGGAAGAAAGCAGTATGTTCAGTACAAAGACTGCACATCGACCCCCAGAACATAACATGTGGGGTTCCGCAAGGCTCAATTCTAGGACCTCTTCTTTTTTTTTATTATATGTCAATGACATCAGTAAATCGACAACTTTAAACCTCTTGTCTTTTGCCGACGATACTACGACATCCACGGCAAACCATAGCCTGGATGCATTGATAGAAACAGTAAATACAGAATTAGGAAATATTGCAGAGTGGTGCTCAGCCAATAAACTATCACTCAATGCTACTAAATCCAAATGCATCTTACTGCACCCCCCAAATGATACTTGGAAGTTAGATGATAGTCTCATATCTATAAACAATAAACATATAATACAAGTAGGAAAAAATCACGAAACCAGAACGGTCAAATTCTTAGGTGTTGATATAGATGAAAATTTAAACTTCAAGCACCACATCTCTAATGTGAGCTCAAAAATAGCTAAGTCTATTTGGGCTATTAATAGGGTTAAAAACATTTGCCCCTCAATACGCTAAAACTTCTCTATTTTACGTTAGTGCAAAGCCATTTGATGTACGCAATACACGCATGGGGACACGCACCAGCAGCAAACAAACTGAGTATCTTACAAAAACGTGCTATTAGAATAATAAACAATAAAAAGTACAACACTCACACCGAGCCGTTATTTAAGAAAAATTATTAAATTCGCGGATCTGCACAAGCTACATATTCTGCTATTTTTGCACGACTGGGCCCATAACAAACTACCACAATCGCTAAATAGACTCTATACAATTAACACAACCGAAACAGACAGACTCACTAGACAAACAGGCCTGATAAAAAGACTTAAGCCCCGAACACAGTTCACATCAAATCTTCCCCTTCATACGTTTCCAAAACTGTGGAATGACATTGACCCAGATGTTCAAAGATATCCGAGAAATTCCTTTAAAAAGGCGATGACTAATATGTTTCTTGACTCATATGAAACGTCCGTCAGATGCAACAATATGGCATATCAGGAATGCAGAGAAGTGGCCGCACGTCTGTAACAAGAACTGACCCACCGAATTAGGTTCACGACACTTGAATACCTGTACTCACTTACGTGTACTATACCCGGTCCGTGCATTTTGTCAATTGGTGTACAAGTAATGTACTGACCTTGCTGTCGGCGTTCCTGAATTTGAACAGCCTGCCAGGGTGCTGTCAGTCACCGCAGATTGGTAGGTTGTTGTTCATGAATGCCCCCAGCTTGGTTAGTAACTATTACATATCTCTCAAAGTATGCAACTGTCTCACTCACATTCTCCCAAAGAAAATCTATGACCCATCATTGGGATTGACAGCCTGGGTATGCTCCAGTGGGTGTCATGGGCTATGCTACCAGGAGTTCGAAATTACCAAATTATTTATAATTATGAATGTAGGTGTTATTTTCTTGTTTTATTTCTTTAACTATGGAATTAGCCCAGAAAATATACTGTCAACAACGTATTTAATTTTCTATACTAAACTGGCTCTGGATAACACCTCACATCTAATATATCAACTGTACACTGTGCAAGAACCTAATTACAGTTTAACTGACATAATGCATGCGCCACATATCCCGAATTTAGCAAAAACTGTTCCGAAATGATTTTAATTTTGGAGAATAAATACTTTTAAAATATTTTTTCAGTTGCCCCATCCTCCAGCTAACGCTTCTCTCTGTTTCTCCCCTCTTTCTCTCTTTGCTTCTCACTTCTTACTTCTTCTACTTTCCTCTCTCGCATTTTTTTTCCTTTCTTCTTTACTAAGGTGGGTGACAATAATACAGCCAGTTGGCTAAGTCACCCCCCTGCAGAAAACAAGTATTTAGTTTGACAACGCTATTTAAACCTGCAGTATAAAATGTAAAATATATTTAATATTGTGTAATTATATGACCATATACCTGTACCATAATGTTTTCTGCAAATAAAGTTATTCATTCATTCATTCCCATCGATCACCCGACCAACATTCAATCGAATGACAACAAGAAGGTGTTGGGTAAATTTAAGGACGAGAGCGGCGGTAAACAAATCGTCGAATTCGTAGGTTTGAGACCCAAACTGTATGCTTATCATCTAGAAGATGAAGAGATCAAGAAGTGCAAAGGGGTTAAAGCGTGCATGGTGAAGAAAAACATCTCTTTTCAAGAGTATAAAGATTGTCTGTTAGGAAGTGGTCTAGTGTATAAGACTATGAAATCGATTCGAAGCGAAAATCACGACTTGTATACCGAAATAGTCAACAAGATTTCGCTGACGGCCGACGATGATAAGAGATTCATGTTAGACGATAAAATAAGCACTTTGGCACTCGGACATTGCACTTTGGATATGATTATGGACGATAGGATTCCAGATATGATTAAGGACGATAGGATTCCAGAAAATCAAGAGGAATTAGATGGATTCAAGATTATGGAAGTTGATAGAGATATCGAGAGAGTTAGTTTAAAAAGAAAAAGAAAAAATATAAAAAATAACGTCATTTAGTGAATTATAATAAATGAATAAATTTTAAAAAAAATATACACATTTATGAATAAGAAAATAGAGATATCCGTAGAAGGTGTCATCTTACCTAACGAACCCCTATCCAACATTGATCTGTCGAATGCGGCGAAGGATTTGAAAATCAAAGATTTTCTTGGCGTGTTTCCCAGAGATGCCTTGCCGAAGAGAAGACCTCGATAATCGGAATGCAGAATTTTAAATCTAGACGATTTATCGGGTGAAGGCACTCACTGGGTGGCGTGGTTCAAGAACGGGAAGAAGAATTATTATTTCGACAGCTACAGAATCTCACCGCCGAAAGAAATAAAGAACTATTTCAATAAATCGATGGTTCGTTACAACACGGAACAAGTGCAATCGGCAGATCAAGTGTTTTGCAATCACCCGTGTCTCTACGTTCTCAAGAGATGGTCTGAAGGAGATCGGTTTCAAGACATTCTCAATGATTTACATTAGAGAGAGATTTTTTTATAGTATATATAAAGGTAAAAAAATTATTTAAAAAAATTTAATCGAATAAAAACGAAAAATAAGTGAAATAATTCATTTTTAATAAACTGCGTTTGAAATATATTTTTAAAACAAAAACCTTAAAACAACATGCCAGTCGATAAATTTGGTAGAAGTGACAATGAAAGTCGACTCAAAAAGAAGAGGAAGATGCTCGAAGTCGGTGATGGTTACGACGTTGCCAACTTGGACGAACGTTACGTTCGGAGATACAAACCTCGAGAGGAACCTTTGAACATGAACGATAAGAAGCTCTACAATCTTCCTGAGCCAATAGATCTCGCAGATGCTGCGATTAAAAAATACGTCGACAGGGGGAATGCGGATTTCAAATGAATCATGCTAGATAATTACGTGGATAAAGCCATGACCAACGATCTCGATCTGAAATCTAAATGTTTGGTGGACATCGTGAATCCCATAGATTCCACCGATGCTGCGACCAAGAAATACCGGGATGACTCTCACGCGCGATTCAGCGAACATCTGAGAAGTAGATACGTTCAGAAAACGATGCACTCGGAATTGAACGCCAGTTCTAACAAGATAACGAATGGGGCCAATCCCACGAATCCCAAGGACGTGGCGACCAAACACTACGTAGATCTGGAACAGAGAAAGTCTGACAGACGAGAAATGAAATTGGATCTGAATGCGGGATTCAACAAGATATTGAATCTGTCGAAGGTCGACGACGCGGATGCGGACTCGATCTCAAGAATATGTAGAATCGCAAGTGGATGATCTCTACCTGAACAAACAATCTGGCAGAACCATGGAGGGTAGCATCAACATGAACCGTCACAATTTATTCGGTCTCGATCACGATCCCGAATTCGATTTCAGTGCGGTCAGCAGGAAGTACGTGGACGACAACTCAGTCTGGAGAAAGGGCGACATCATGGAAGGTAAACTAGACATGGGAGGACATGTGCTCACGAACCTACCGGATCCTGTGCACATGTCAGATGCCTGCACCCTGATTTCGAAGGTGGAGAAAGTCAAATACGCTAGGCAATTAATCACCATCTGGGCCGAGGAGGCCGGCACGTTAGAGGAGGGAAAAGCCGAGTGGTCTTTCGGAAACGGAGGTAGCGGATCGCAATATGGTCATGTGGTATATCCCATGCCGTTGGGAGGTGAAATCATATGAATGGGTCTGGCTTCCATGGATCTGAATAACAGAGCGGTCGTCAATCTCACGGTGAATGGAGTAGAGAGCGATAAGAGACACAACATTGAGAAGACTGAGAATCAACATGCGAATGTTAGCACATTCGGCACACCTCTCAAAGTGAACGCCGGAGACAGGATTAATTTCGTTATGAAAACCAATAATCCCGAAGCCGCCACTTCCATGGTGAGCCTACTGATCGAACAAGATCCTTTGAACAAACAGTGAACGCGTGGAAATAATTAATTAAAAAATAATGAGTGATTATTAAAAACAAAAAAAAAAAAAAAATAAAGTAATGAGATCTAGAGAGATGTTCAATCTCTCTAGATCTCATTACTTTTTTTTTGTTTTGTTAATACGTTATTTCTCATAATGTTTCATCTCGTGAAATTGGATCACCTATCTCGAAACACGCGTTGACATCTATTTTAGCATTTCGAAGAGCTTTTATAAATTCTTGAAAAGCAGTCGGTCCTCTATATGTCAACGTGTCTAAAAGTTTTCTAGTCTTATCTTCTATCAAGATTTTACTTTCGATTTCACGTCTTATATAATTGGTCAATATCAAAGGTTCTGTTTCAACTAAAGTGTCTAGAATTATTGCTAGCGAATCTTGTGAAATATTTTTAGTCAAACCACGTCTGTTTCTTCTCAAGTATTCTCTTTCTTTATCATTCATTTTTTTTTTGTAATTATTTTTTTAATTTTATTTATATATATTTTTTCTTCTTTTCTTCACACACACGTCTCTCATCGAATGATCGACATCTTATTTCCATCCGATTCGAATTGTAATTCTCTATCCGACAGGACCAGGGTGAAGGCTTCGGTTTTTCTCGGCACGTTCCTATTGAATTGCATCTTGATCTGAATGTCTAAGACGCTACTCTTGAGTCGTTTGCTCTGTTTGCTCTAATGTTGAATATGAACATGGGATACATTGACTTGTATTCGCCTGGAGATATATTAGGGTTGCTCATCAATTCGTCTAGGCCGTGATACTTCTTTCTAAAATCCGCGGCGTCACTGTACAGTCTGCAGAAATCGTTTTTGTCGAACGATGCATTGTAATCGATTGCTGGATATCTCGTGGCATTCAGAAACACTTGCATGTTTCTCAAATTGCAGTGATCAAATAGCGATGCATTCTTTTCCTGAGACCCATCCCTATCAGTCTGAAATGCGACCACAATGATATGCTGTCTCTTGGAAGCGGATTTCACGGTCAATCTCCAATCGAAGTGATTCGTGGAGAGTGGAATGCTAGCCGTGTCGCACTGTCTCATTCTAAATCCCACGGGTAATTTACTCTTGGATTCTATGATCTTGTAGAGACGCGTTTTTTCCACGATTGAAGGCTGCATGTGCGGAACGAACCACGATATCTTGTGTAGAGTTATCTTACCCGCATCGGTTGCGGTGAGTCTCACTATTGCATCGTTGTTTCCTTTTCGAATCAACGTCAGATTGTGTTTGAATCCGTACATGATCTTGTTGTAATCATCCCTGAATCCGAAGATGTGTTTCAAAGGTATCCTGAATAAAAACGTTCCTTTAGGTCTGAACGTCTTGACGACGTAGTCAAATATTGCGCCGGCGCTGGCGCTAGCAGGGCCGATGGTGTCTTTCATCCACAACTGATTAAGTCCTCTGGATTTCGAAAAATCATCCGGATACATCAAGAGTCCTAACATCGTGGTGGCCTGACCGGGATGAAACACAGATTCTATCTCTTGTCCGGATAGCAAGTATTTTATATTACTGAATAGATGCATGATGCCATTATTGGCTAAAGTAACCATGTCGTTGTTGGCGTATTCGGTCCCATCTTCCTTGGTGAGACGTCCCTGCACCACTATATAACTCTCGCTAGGATGAACGAATAGATCTTTTGTTTCGACGTTGATTCTTATCTCTCCCACAATGTTCAACATCGTTCCAGTTATTGGTTCGTATTCGTGAACCTCGTATTCTTGAATACTCTCATCTTTCACTATGCTTTGTGCAATATCTAGTATATTTGCCATTTTGAAGGTTTTTTTTGTTTTTTGTTTATTAATTAGCTTGCTTTTATCTAAAAATAGTTTTAATTATTTTTTATTATTATTTTTCTCTCTTATATATATGTAAACAAGAAAATGTTAAAGAGAGTAAATAAAAAAAAAATTGTTTTCTTTATTAAAACTTCGTCTTGTGCAATTGTTATTCATAAAACTTTCCGATGATCTCTTCACCATCCAAAGCTTCGATTCCGTAAGTCACCGGATCGGTGTAAAATATTCTGATTATCACGAAGATTTCTGAGGTCCATCGACGAGTGTAACCTTTTTCGAAGTGCTTCTTATAAGCGTAAATTCTCACTCGATCGCCGACCGCAAATTCCGGTATTCTAGACTTGTTCCTGATCTTAGATCTCTCAGGATATAGATTCACGTAGACCCGTTTTTCGTTTCGAGGATCGCTAGCTTCCGCGGGAGTCATCTTGATCGATCTGTGTCGTGTGTTGTTGTAATCTTTGACCAGACCATTCAGAGCGTATATGTATTTCTTAGTCGAATTCGCCATGAAGTATCTGTACATCTTTTCCTTCATCGTTCGATTCCAACTTTCCACTACGCTGGCTTTCTCTTCGTTTTCAATCGAGTAGAGGTCAACTAGTTGATGAACGTGCTTGTTGTAGAATTCCTTTCCCTTGTCCACCCACAATTCATTCAGTTTTCGAGAAGATGAGTCGAACACGCTCTTCAGAGCTTCGGCGATGCAAGGTCCCGATTTATTCTTCAAAGCTCTGATCCAACCATATTTGGAAAAAATGTTGATGACTGTCAATAGATATTTGACGCCCTCCTTCCACCTCGAAAACGAGCTCATGTCGACCAAGTCGGCAGACCAAATGTCATCCAGACCCTTCACAAACACCCTTCTCTTTTTTTGAAATTTATGCACGATGGGTTTGTGTAACTCCTCGGCCAATTCGTTCGTGAATAATCGTTTCTTCTTCTTTTCCGATGCGCTTTTTTTTTGGAATGCCCCATCCGAATCGACGTTTCGCACCGATCAGATTACCGATCAGCGAACGTTCTATCTTCTCTCCCCTGGTCAGATTCGATATGCCTCTCAATTTTGCCAACATGTTTTTATCGCAGACGTCATTGCGAGTCTTGGTGTTGGGATGTCCATAGCACAGATCGTGATCATATGCGGCCGCATCCACCCTATTCACGGGTGTGCTCCAAGATTTAGGAGTCAGATCGGCATTGAGTTTCTTGTTCAATTTCGTTCTGGGTCCCGTGAAACTGTGACCTGGCAGATGCATTTCGAAAGGTAGATTATTGATCATTTTATTCACGATGCCTTTACCTTTCCTCATGTTCTTTTTTTTGATGAATCGAGTCTTGATCAAACCACACACATCACAAATTCCGCGAAGCATCTGTCTGTCATTTTAGTTCGTACTACTCGAGAATTACCCGTCTCGGTAACTCTCTTACACTTTACGCAATACATTTTTTGAGAGTTATTTAAATTAATTTTGTTTTATTTTTTATTTTATATATAAATTTAATATTTCTTTTTTAAAAATTCTGTTCTTATTATATATATATATTTTTTTCAATATCTGCTCTTGAGATCTATCAACTTACTGAATTCCTCCCTGGCCTCTTTCCTCCCCTTTTCCACGAGAGAATCCTTCATCTCTTCCTTGATGATCTGACGAGTCTTGATTCTCACAGCTTCTTTCATAGCATCGTATTTCGTTTTTTCATTCAATATCGTGAAGTATTCTCCGTCCGATATCCTACCATCTTTCAATGCCATCGAGATCATTTCGGATATCATGTCAATCTTGGAGGCAGCCAAGACACGAATCTTTTCGTGTTTCCTTGCCTTCAGATATAATTTCCTACTCAAAAAGTTTCTGAGCATGCTAAACAATCCGGCGCCGAGAGCACTCCTTCTATGGTCAACACGATTGGAATACCGACCACGGTCAACAACAATCCGATGCTGGCCGCGTGTAAACCCATGGAAATCGTCATGAGTGTCATGTCGACCGCGTTGATGAATTTCAGGAGACGCAAATACTTCTTCTTGAGAGAACGATGAGAATCTCTCTCTAGAGTCAGATACAATTGGATTCTACTGATTTGATCGATACGATACCACGTTCGCACACATCCGATCCAACTTTGAAGACTCTGGAAGCCCCGCCCAACACAAATAAGTGTACATGTCATCATCATGGCCTATTCTGGCGAATTTTTTTTTTCCTCTCGACAAAACCGATTCTATCACGATTCACCTCACAAAACTTGCGAGGTAAATCGGCAAATCATTTTCACCGATCGGATCGCACCCTATACCATTCGAAACATGATTACGAATGTGGTGGTGGTCAGAACTCTCAAACCACATTTTTTCGATGTACCGGAGGCTAAAATTGGTTTTTAAAAAAAATCCTCGATGAGTAACTACACTTTACACTCACTTTTCACCGTTGGCGAACGTCGAGAAAAGGTTTTGAGATCGATTTTCCTGGTCTAGAACTCTCAATCGTTTTTCGCAGATCGGATTGCACCTTTTGATGCTGGTCTGGAACTCTCAAAGTGTTTTTGCTTGCGTTCACCAATGATAGATCGAAGGTCTGATATGCGATGGGAACGTCGACAAAAATTTAAAAATTTACATTTTCTTCAAATTTCATACGTTTTTTCACTTCCGAGCGATGTGTCGAATTTCACACCATCACCAACGGTTGTTTGACAGTTAAAAGTGCGATCCGAACGGAAAAAAAAAACACCAAGAGTTCTAGACCACCATGAAAAAACGACATTTTTTACACTCTGTACACGATTTAACACTGAATCCCTATGGCGGTACACGTACATGTACGTGTACTTGTACAGTTTTTTTGGAAAAGTGGTCGGGAACTCTCATTTATTACCTACTTGTAGGTTTTCAAGACAAG
Source organism: Pictodentalium vernedei (assembly GCA_031216915.1). Lineage (NCBI taxonomy): Eukaryota > Metazoa > Mollusca > Scaphopoda > Dentaliida > Dentaliidae > Pictodentalium > Pictodentalium vernedei. The sequence goes on from CM062296.1 coordinate 577,453,878, forward strand.
TGGCCCCACGGGGCCTGAGGGCACCCATCTGACATGGTAGCCTAAATGTCAACGCAGAGAATTGATTTGAACAAGTTGCATCCGCCCCTCCTAAGAAAAGCTTATACCAAATATCCAAAGATTCTGACTGGTGGATCTGAAAAAAAAGATTTTTAAATAATATTCCTCACATTGAACTAAGTTATAATTCAGGTTTCCACAGGGAGCCCAAATATTAACCCAGGGACTTGGCTTGAGCAAACCTGAATCTCACCTCCAAAAGGATGCTGTACACAAAATATCAAAAAATTCTGATCACTGGATCTGAAGAAAAATATTTTTAAAGAATATTCCTCATATTGATCTAAGTTATAATTCGGGCTGCCACAGTGAGCCCAAATATGAACCCAGAGACTTGGCTTGAATAAACTTGAATCTCATGTTATATGCGAAATATGACAGCCTTTGGAGCAGTGGTATGAGTAGAAAAGATTCTTTAATGTTTTTCCCATTACTCACAGTAAAAAATGATGACTCAGCATTTGTTCAAAGTCCTGAAAAAGTACCCTATGATAAAACTGCTGGCAATTTTTTGAACCATTCCTTTCTGCTGTTCCTAAGGAAGCTTCACACAAAATAAAAATTCTCAGTGCAGTGTAGTTTTGGAGATATGGGTGTTTTAATTTTTTTCTATTTTTAGCTCCTGCGGCTCACATGAGGTGATGGGAAAAATTTTTTGGCAGTCCGTGGAGGGTTAACAAATGCATTGCAAAACCAAGCGTTAACCCATTTTGTCCTAGCTAAACTGCAATACTCCTCAAAAGCTAAAATATTCATGTTTTTTTGTGGATTTCTCTAAACGAGTCCTGTAGATTTTCAAGACAAATTGTCTACTCGCCGGAGTTGGTGTTACATTACAAGTTACATGGACAAAATATTCCTGTAAGCATTTGTTAACCCTCCACGGATTGCTAAACTTTAAAGGGCTGTTTTGGGACACCAGCAGCATCCAACAGGTATGCCACAGAGAAAGATACCATTTTTTGTCGGACGCAAAATGTATAGGGAAATATTTTTGTAAGTAGTAATGGCATTCAAAATTCGATGTCTTAACCCATTTTGGACTAGTTAAAGAGAGATACCCCTGAAAAGCTTAAAACTCCCATTTTCTGTGGATTTCTAAAAACATCTTGTAGGTTTTCAAGACAAGAGGCCCCGGGGGGCCCGAGGGCGCTCACCTGACATGGTAGCCAAAATATCAACACAGGGAATTGATTTGAACAAGTTGCATCTGCCCCTCCTAAGAAAAGCTTATACCAAATATCCAAAGATTCTGACTGGTGGATCTGATTGAATCCATATTGAACTACGTTATAGTTCGGGTTCCCACAGGGAGCCCAAATATGAACCCAGGGACTTGGTTTGAACAAACTTGAATCTCACCTCCGTAAGGATGTTGTATACAAAATATAAAAAAGAGAATCTGACCACTGGATCTGAAGAAAAATATTTTCAAAGAATATTCCTCATACTGAACTAAGTTACAATTCGGGCCCCCACAGTGAGCCCAAATATGGACCCAGGGACTTGGCTTGAACAAACTTGAATCTCACCCCCTAAGGATGCTTCATACCAAATATCAAAAGATTCTGATTGGTGGATCGGAAGAAGAAGATTTTTAAAGAATATTCCTCATATTGCATTAATCTAAACATTTGGGCTCCCATAGAGAGCCCAAATATGTACCCAGGGATTTGATTTCAACAAACCTGTGAAACAATCTTCCAAAGATGTTATATGTGAAATATGAAAGCCTTTGGAGCTTTAGTCTCCTGCGCAGTCCACTAGGTATTTACCTAGAGGTCTGCTATCAGCTTCAGCCATTTTAAAATGGCGGATCAAATAGAGTAGAAGAAAGGCGTTTCTCGATAGGGAGTAGAAATTGTGCTGCTGTGTACGTTAAAATGCCCAGATCTTTCCCATTTCTGTCCCAATCTTTTGAGTGCATGTCACCGCCAAACAACAGCATTAGATGGGTTCTAATACGCGAGAGTCGCGTCGACTATTCATGTTTTGATCTCAAATGTTTATTTCTAAGTTCGGCATAGTGTATCGTAAAGTACGCCCGATACCCGTCATTTTGACACCAACCACACTTCTGTGCTGCCTTCAGTTCAACAGTTACAGCTGATTTTATATTTTCGACCCCCCTCCCCCCCGGGGATAGGCCTAACCCACGGACGATGGACGTGTCATGGGACTTCGCGCATACAACGGCATACGGCAGTATGGCGAAAAGACACAATTTCTCACTTTGAAATAAAAAAGTATCGACAATGATGAATGAAAATCCCGGTCCAATTCCCATGTTCAAGAAACAGGATTTTCAAATGTTTATTTCCAAATTCCAGGTGTAGTATCACGTCCTCACATGATGCATCTGAAAATAAGGTCGGTCCATGGCTGTTATAGTTATACCAACTGCAACCCTTGGTTACGCTTGTTTTAAATGCTGCACAGACAACCCCCACCCCCACCCCACCACCCAACCCATTGCCCACAAATGTCAACCTGACAGCCAAAGCTAAATAGCATTTATAAAATATATATGACGTACGGACAGGGTCATAAATCAGTGAATTAAGCATAATGCTAAAATAATAGAGTATGATACTCAATTACTATAGCATGATACCCAAATAATATAGCACGATGCTGAATTAATTCAGCATCATACTCAAATAAAAAAGTATCATGCTTAATTATTTATGCAGCATTTATGAAATCATACCAAATAATATAGCATCATGCTTAATTATTAGAGTATCATGCTAAAAAAACAATTATGACCATCCCGTACGTGAACCTGATTCCAGTATCATGCTAAATTATTTATGCTGCATTCATGAAATCGTGCAAAATAATATAGCATGCATGATACTAAATTAATTCAGCATCATACTCAAATAATATAGTATGATGCTAAATTAATTGAGTATCATACTAAAATAATTAAGCATCATGCTGAATTAAAATGCATGATACTCTCGTAATTCAGCATCATGCTATATTATTTGTGCAGCATTCGTGAAATCGTGCAAACTAATATAGCATGATGCTAAATTAATTCAGCATCATACTCAAATAATTAAGTATTATGCTAAAATAAAATAGTGTGATGCTGAATTCCGCGTTGTGTCTATGGGCAATGCACTTAACCCCGATTGTCCACATGGGGGCACGATGACGCCGTGTACTAAGGCGTGCTGCACGTCTATGGTGCGTATGTCTTCAGCCAATCTAACCCTGCCTGTGCTGCAGTGCGGTGTTACGATGTTGGGGAGCTGGCAGCAGTATGTGACCTTAAACACCAGCATCATACTCAAAAACCTGTCAATCACATTTTGCTAACCAATCAGTGGCGCCGGTACATGCACGCTGGGACCATGGCAGCGAAACAAGAAAATGTTCATGCAAACATCAAGCCACAGAGTTAGAATCTTTCAGAAGAAATCTTTCGTATACATATCACGAATCGTTTCACTGGGTTCTCTTTTAATGATACATCAGGGTACATAATAAATTAAACACCGAGAATTTGAGCAGTGCTTGTTTACGTTTGTAAACAAGTTCTGTTTTACTGTTGAAATATGACTCGTTAATTATAGTTTGAGGTGTATGCTCTAAAGTGAGCATGAAAGGTAAGAATGGTTTGATAAACTCGACATTGCACTTGATATAGCCACAGAGTCTGGAAGCAGCTTTATAAACCAATGAATAAATGCAAATTTGAAAATGCACAGTCACCAGAAAGCACGCAGCCCCCCCCCCCCCATCCCCCGAGTCCCCAATGCCAATGACTGAGTTTTTCCCTAGCCCCTCAATCACTATTTTAACCAGCTGAGAGTTTTGTGACCCTGAAAAGGTGAAGGACTGTTAGACACCAACAAGAGTACAGCACGTAAGAATCGGGCCCGGTTCCCGGAACTTTGCCAGAGAAACTTGTGTTAAATTATCATAGGAACCGGAGCTTTTGCCAGAGCAACTCTTTCCTGTGCAAAACGTCGGCCCCCATGCATCTTGATATGCAAAGGGGGTACATGCTGCATATATAGTATGCTAAAAATGTGTAGTGATATATGTACACACAGTCTGTGGGTATATAGTAGGATAGTAGTATAGCTCGCACGTTTCACCTCCAGGTTGCAGCACCTCGGTGCAGGACCTCGGAAGTGACGTCATGTCACGTGACGTAGTGGCACCATGTTGTATTGCCATGGTAACCCGCGTGACGTCATCTCCATAGTGATACGTGGTGTGAGTGCGCATGCGCAGCGCGTGTTGTTAAGGTGATACGTGTTTCCGTCGTCCATTTTGTATACTGGAGGCCGCCATCTTGGTTTCTATGGTAACACGTGGTTGCTATGTTACCCAATTTTTCTGCAATAAGACGGGGTATGTTCGGGGGTGTGTTCCTTTGTAGAAGAGTAAATCTGATTACCACAAACAACCCGACAATCCCTCCAAATCACCAAACCCCCCCCCCCAATCACCGAAATTGACTTTATTTCCCCAATTTATCGGCTTAGCACGTAGTGCTATAGTACTAAGGGGGTACCGGGGTGCGTTCGATTGGACAGGAGTAATGTTCTGGCTTAGAATTCTCCCAGAATCCCTTTTTGGATCCCTATCCCATGACGTTTTTCTCATTAAAAGACACGTTCCTTTGGTCATTACCCAGAATTCTCTTCTTCTATCTATATATGCAATAGTTTACGTCTATCTGGCCATGTTCCTTTGCTCTAGAGTATACTCCAGTAACGTAGAAGAGCCTATTAGTTGGAACAGCTTTGCTTATTATTACTATAGTTAGCTATTCTAGTCTATTCTTGTTAGTTCTGACCCTATTCCGTGTATTCTTGTTGTTTTATTTATTTAGATCATTTATATAAATTATAACTGACCAATCAGATTGCTTGATTTCCCATAACCTGTACTTAATCGTATAGAGTTATCTCCCCTTATTACAGCGAAGTTGTATCAGATTCTCATCACATCTATATCCAATGGCAATATCCCCGGGCACCCCAATTTCGGCACCCCTTTTTTGAAAAACATATGACCTTCGGCACCCCTTTTTTGTCATATGTGCTTATGTGAAAAAGCACAATGTGACACAATGTGCCCTAGCACATAGGCACATGATTTATGTGCCGATATGTGCTTATGTGAAAAGGCAAAATGTGACACAATGTGCCCTAGCACATAGGCACATACGGGTATTTGAGGATACCTATTGCCTGGTATTGTATTATTCGAGGATACCTACTAGAAAATCCCTTTTTTTGTCATATGCGCTTATGTGAAAAAGCACAATGTGACACAATGTGTACTAACACAAAGGCACATGCTTTATGTGTCGATATGTGCTTATGTGAAAAGGCACAATGTGACACAATGTGCCCTATCACATAGGCACATACGACCAAAATGGGATTCCATAGCCACAGGTGTTTTCCGAAAGAGATTCTTTAAATGGGATTCCATAAAATGGAATTCCTATCCGACTCCGTAAAATGGGATTCCGTGTTTTATCATCGACACTCGAGGGTATTCCCCTTCCCTATTAGAAGAATTCAGTTCAATGGGTTGTAGTTCATTAAGTTTAAAATTTATTCAGTTAAATGTCGTTCAGTTCAAAGGGTGTTTATTTATATTAGATATAAAAAGTTCATTCAAAAAGTTAAAAAAGTTCAAGGGTGTTAACATTTGGATATATTTAGGGGTTATAGTTCATTCAAACAGTTCAAGAGGGTTAATTATATATACCTTCATTAGGGTTGTAATTCATTTCAAACAGTTCAAGAGGGTTAACATTGGGTTATATTTAGGGGTTGTAATTCAATCAGATCAGTTCGATCTTCGTTCATTTTGTTCTGTTCACTTCGATCTTGGCTGTATTGGATCTTTGTTCATTTTTTATGGTCAATTCACTTCGAGTTTGCTTATATTCGATCAGATCAGTTCGATTTTCTTCAATTTGTTCTGTTCACTTCGATCTTGGTTGTGTTGGATCTTCGTTCTGTACCTTTATTGTTTTGTAGTGGTTGGTTGTCTCTGTTCAGTTGTTTCCAACTAGTTCGATCTTCGTTCATGTTGCGTCTGTTTAGTTAGGTTGTTGCATGTAGTATTTAGGGGTTACAGTCCATTCAGATTAAAAATTTTATTGTGTATATTGGGTGTTAAGATTAAGCCAAAGTTTATGTTGTGTTCCCTTCGACCTTGCTGTAGTTGATGAATTAGGCTTTATTAGTCCCTTTCCATACCCTCAAGTCGAGTGTCGATGATAAAACACGGAATCCCATTTTACGGAGTCGGATAGGAATTCCATTTTATGGAATCCCATTTAAAGAATCCCTTTTGGAAAACACCTGTGGCTATGGAATCCCATTTTTGTCGTATGTGCCTATGTGATAGGGCACATTGTGTCACATTGTGCCTTTTCACATAAGCACGTATCGGCACATAAAGCATGTGCTTATGTGCTAGGTCACATTGTGTCACATTGGGCTTTTTCACATAAGCACATATGACAAAAAGGGATTCTCTAGAAGGTATCCTAGATAGATATCTTCAAATAATACAATACAAGGCTATAGGTATCCTCAAATACCCGTATGTGACTATGGGATAGGGCACATTGTGTCACATTTTGCCTTTTCACATAAGCACATATCGGCACATAAATCATGTGCCTATGTGCTAGGGAACATTGTGTCACATTGTGCTTTTTCGCATAAGCACATATGACAAAAAAGGGGTGCCGAAGGTCATATGTTTTTCAAAAAAGGGGTGCCGAAATTGGAGTGCCCGGAAATATTGCCATTGGATATAGATGTGATGAGCATCTGATACAACTTCGTTGTAATAAGGGGAGATAACTCTATACGATTAAGTACAGGTTATGGGAAATCAAGCAATCTGATTGGTTAGTTATAATTTATATAAATGATCTAGATAAATGAAACAACAAGAGTACACGGATTAGGGTCAGAACTAACAATAATAGACTAGAATAGCTAACTATAGTAATGATAAGCAAAGCTGTTCCAACTAATAGGCTCTTCTACGTTACCTGAGTATACTCTAGAACAAAGGAACATGGCCAGATAGACGTAAACTATTGCATATATAGATAGAAGCAGAGAATTCTGGGTAATGACCAAAGGAACGTGTCTTTTAATGGGAAAAACGTCATGGGATAGGGATCCAAAAAGTTTGTGGTAATCAGATTTACTCTTCTACAAAGGAACACCCCCCCCCCCGAACATACCCCGTCTTATTGCAGAAAAATTGGGTAACATAGCAATCACGTCTACCATAGAAACCAAGACGGCGGCCTCCAGTATACAAAATGGACGACGGAAACACGTATCAGCTTAACAACACGCGCTGCGCATGCGCACTCACACCACGTATCACTATGGGGATGACGTGACAAGATGGCTGCTCAGGCGGGTTACCATGACAACACAACATAGTGCCACTACGTCACGTGACATGACGTCACTTCCGAGGTCCTGCACCGAGGTCCTGCAACCTGGAGGTGAAACGTGCGAGACATACTACTTAGGAGTATGTGATGGAATATCGATGGGGAAGGTGAGTTTTCCTGCAAGTTTCCCCCGCGAAACGTTGCTATTGACGAAGTGACGCCACGATGGGCGAGCGCGACGTCATAGAAACGTTAACTGCCTGTGTTGTCCACTCTACAATCTGACATAATGTTTTTCGAGCCTGAGGGTGTCGAGTTTCTCGAACTGGCCTGGTATGATAATGGCATTATATACCCCTGCAAATCCCCTGTTAGCCTTTGGTACTGCTGATCGACCGAATGCTTTGTACTATCCTACGGCTGGTATAGGTAGTACGTAATGCTAGTCCAGGCAGTGTTACGGGGCGGATGGGGGTAATGCATGGTCGTCTAGAGTGGTATTTAGAGGTAGTTCTTGGTCGTTTAGAAATGTAGTATAGTATGGGCGTTATATACGCCATGTAGGTCCCCTTTCAGTCCTTGGTACTACTAATCGACCTAAAGCTTCATAGTTTTTCTGTAACTGGTATAGGTAGTGCGCAATGCTAGTCTATATTGTGTGTGTGTGTGTGGGGGGGGGGGGGGGGGGGACGGAGTAATGCATGGTTGTACATGCCACCGATTGTAAAGGGACTACGTTATTCTAGGTCAAGCAGTATTTTGACGTGCGGGTGTGTGTGTGTGTGGGGGGGGGGGGGGGGGGGGGTAATGCAGGCTTGTCTAGTGTGGCAGTATATGATGTACGCTATGTACCCCTATTGGTCTACTTTTATCACTTTATATCACTATCCACCCAAGGCTTTATATTATCATATAACTGTACAGGGGGTACATAATGCTTGGTCAAGCAGTATTGTGGGGACAGGGTAATGCATGGCTGTCTAGTGTGGTAGTATAAGGTGTAAGGTATGTATTCCCGCTGGTCCAGTGGTGGTCCATGACACTATACATCCACCTTAGCGTTATACTGTCCTTAGTAGGTATGGATAGTACGTAATGTTAAGTCCCGTAGTGTTATGCTTTGTTGTCTGGTAGAGTAGTAGAGGAGAAACTCCGTGTATACCATAGGTCTACTATTAGCCCTTAGCAATGATTTTTCAGTAACTACTCGATCGCTTATTAAAATAAATTGGAATAGGTATGAAAACGCTGTTCGAGCAAGCAAAAGTGGAATGATAGTGGTATGAACTGCGACCCGTAGAGGAAGCAGTGTAATGATAGACACTGTGAGCTTCAGTAGTACCATAACTTAGTATTGGTTGAAACACAGTGCAGAATAGCAGTAGCCGATAGTAATAGCATGAGGCAGTAATGGTCCACAACTATGGTGGTGATAGACGACTATAATATTGGGTGACTACAATAGTATTGAATCAAAGGACAGATGGTGGTGACTATGGACAAGTAGTGGCCTTGAAGCTACGAAGGTCTCGGGGTAGCTAAGAAGGCTGGGCCAAACGGGTACTAGGGTAGGAGTCATACCTATCTCAGATATCCTGCAAAAGATATCCAATAAAGGATATCCTCAAATGGATATAAAGGTATCCTCAAAAGGTATCCTCAAAAACAATACATTACCATATCAAAAGTTTCCTGATATACACGTGCACTACAAGTCGGAAGTAATTTTAGCAAAACCGCAATTATCTCGCAGTTTTATGGGCTGTCATAAATGATATGTGGCCTAATAAACGCGAGGTATGTTTCTGGACCGAACTAAAAACGATAAACGATAAGCGCGTTTACTGGTCGTTTGTAAACGGAATGGGAAACGCAAGTACATGATAGGCCTTCATATATCTATATTCTTTCATGTTGAAGCGTTGAGAAATCCATTTTTTAATTGTTTTATAGGCTTACTCGAGTGCTGTGGAATTCAGTTTCGAAGTTCGACCACAGATTCGTGGTCTTGACACGCTACCGCTCCAGACCTCATCAACATTTAATAGAAACTAGAGAATTGTAATTTGTTGGACAAATTACGGGCTTTCCCAACTTTTTAATGTGAAAAGGCAAACTGTATTGCACACAAAACTATCGATCAGTTTTGAAAACAGAAAATTTAGTGGAAATCAAAGTTTTTGTAATGCTGCTAGTTTTTATGCAGCCAAAACAGATATTTGAGATACAGCAGGACACCAAAACATTTAACACAAAATTTGCCCTTCAATAATTACAGAATATTTTCATAGAAAGCAAAACAAGCGATGTCCTTTCTGCTTTGAAAAAAAATAAGTACATATGAATTATGGGCGTACGGGCCGGGGTTTCATGGAGGACTGTGCCCCAACCCACTCCTGAGTCAGGAAGGAGCCAATTTTTCAGCCACTATGCCAGAATTTTCGGACAATTTAGTTGCCAGAAATGACCACATAACATTTTGGTTTTCCACACAAAATGTTGTTTTCCTATCTCATCACTTAGAAGTTGCAAGTAAACTGACCATTATACTGTACAAGTTGATTCAGTGGAACCATATCCACGTTAATATTATTCATTTATAATCACACAAGTACATATAAAGAGTTCTATTACTACATATGACGGGAGCGCGGTGGCTCAGAAGGTAGAGATGATTGTTGCAATCCAAGAAGTCCTCTGTTTGAATCCCGCCTGTGGCAACCACATTGTGTCCTTGAGCAAGACACTTCATCCCAATTTAATTTCCCACGGGTGGGTGGGTGGGGGGGGGGGGGTGGTATGATGGCGATATGTACTAAGGGTACTTTGAGGGTGCACTTGTCTTCAACCAATGCTAACCCTCCTTTTGTGGAGTTAGTATGTCGAGGAGTCTGAGTCGCTTGCCATTGCTCGGTGGTTCTCGCCAGGTACCCAATTGGGGGGGGGGGGCGTGGGAGACACCCCCCCCCCCTCTCTCCTATACCCGCATTTGGCATTTCCTCCTGAGATTCAACTTTTTCGGGCTAAAAGGGTTCCCCCTCCCCTGAAAAATAGCCCGGTACGCCTTTGCAATGAATACCTGGACTTGAATAAATACCTATATTATGGTCATGATATAGCTGAAGATGCTGAAAGTGACCTTGAATATCAATAATTAATTTATTCTCTTTCATTCTTTCTGTTTGTGAATGTGTGGGATTTGTCAACAAACGAGGGTAAGCTTCCTACTCCGTGATTTCACAATTTTTTCAACATATCTGTTTCAGATACAATGAAATACATGTAATATGAGTTACTGTTACACACAAATTAGTTGTTTATTTGATATGGTTTAAACCATCTAGAGAGCTAGTATACACAGTGATGGGTACAGTTCAAGTCAAAATGAGTTGATTAAAGGGATGTTGAACAGCTTGTTAATATTTCTTGCATTACATTACTACTTTGCTATTTATTGACAGAAGGATTTCACAGAGGGTTTCCCTGACGGTATTTATTTATTGGTGTTTACGGTCACATACTTATCCACAATGGCTAATCGTGACCGTGACAGTGTTACGGGTGGGGGCAGACGGAGGACCCAGAGAGAACCACCGAGCATCGACGAGCAACTGTCAGCCCAACATTCTAATTATGTTCAAGCTCCGCTGAAGCAGGGTACCAGCGGTTGAAGACATGTGCATCATTGACATGCAGAACGACTTAGTACATGGCATCATTGTGCCCCCATGTTGGCAACCGGGATAAAGTGCCTTGTCCAAGGACATTACGTGGGTCGTCCCAGACAGGGATCAAACTCGGGACCTCTATCATAGAAGTCAAACAGTCTATCACTGAGAAAATGTGCTTTCTTTCCTGGCGGTATTCATATTTGTACGGCCAAACTGGGGTTGGATAACACGGAACACCAAAACATATAACACAAAATTTGTTCCCCATTGATTTTTGAAAGCAGTTATGGAAAGCTCAAAGAGCTCTTTCCTTTTTGTTTTTGGACAAGTGAGTATTCACTCAAAGTCATTTTTTGCAGACAGTGCTATTTTTAAGTGGCCAAAGCACATGTTTCATCAAGTCCCAGAACATAACTAAAGCCGGATTTATTGATTAAACATTTCTGCATATAGCAAAGCAAAGTGTCTCAAATTAACCCATTCCAAAATGATAGTAGAGAGTAACCAAGGTTGGATAATTTGGGTATTGCCAAATGGTACACTTATTCTCACTCTCATTGTGCTTGAGGGTTAAATCTGAGATTGAAAAGGTATACCAATCTTACTCAGGGAAGGTGAGTACAGAAAAGTACGAAATTAATCCGTCTGACGGAACTAATATTATTTGTACGAGCAAAACTGGTACTGGATTTATTTACTTATTTATTAATTTTTTATTTATTTATTTATTTATTTATTTATTTATTTATTTATTTATTTATTTATTTATTTATTTATTTATTTATTAGGTTTTAACGACACATTAACAGCCAAGGTCATATTATGTCGGTGACAGTTGTATGGGTGGAGGAAGCCGGAGTACCCAGAGAGAACCACCGAGCAATGACCAGCAGCTGCCAGCTCCCCAACATAGGCAGGGTTAGATTGGTTGAAGACATGCGCACCATCGACGTGCAGTATGCCTTAGTACACGGCATCATGGTGCCCCCATGCGGGCAGTCGGGGTGAAGTGATCGGGACATAATTGGAATTATTATTTATTTATTTATGTTTAAGGTCACATATTTATGCACAATGGCTAATCATGACCGTGACAGTTTTACGGGTGGAGGAAGCCAGAGTACCCGGAGAGAACCACCGAGCAACGACGAGCAGCTGCCAGCTCCCCAACATCGTAATTGCGCACTGCAGCATAGGCAGGGTTAGATTGGTTGGAGACATGCGTACCATCGACGTGCAGTACGCCTTAGTACACGGCGTCATCGTGCCCCCACGCGGGCAATGGAGATGAAGTGTCTTGCCCAAGGACACAACGCGGTTGCCGCAGGTGGGATTCGAACCGAGGACCTCTCGGCTTGCAGCCTGCACCTCTACCTACTGAGACATAATTGGAATATATCCGACAGATATATTCCAATTATGTCCCGATCATGCAAGGCAGCAACTTGAAATTCTCAGAATGTTTCCTACTGTCCCTGCCCGACAGTTTAGTATCTTTATCAAATGCCGAGACCGCGTGGAAATACTGTGGATCAGATGGAAACCGAGGGCACGATTCGTCCCTACTTTATTCTCAACTCAACGACTTTTCCATTCATTATTTACCTGTCATCGGCTGAGTTAGGTATTATATTTGTCTATTTGATGAACTTTTCAACCTTAACTATTTGCGGCTTCATGTAGCACCACTGAAAGGCCACTGCACGGTTACCAGTGTATTCAGGGATCGATTTTACGAAAATAACAATTATTCCGACTATACCCACGTGGGAACTCCTAAATATGCCAAGGGTTAAACTTTTGATAATCACGTATAAAACAGAAGTTGTCATGCTATGCTTGCTGCATGCAGGCATAGAAAACATTCAGCGCTCAATGAATTAGGAATGGAGTAAATTGTCACTAAAACCTACGAAATTCTGAAAAAATTAGTCTTTTTTCGACGGCATCTACCATTATGCATCTGAGACAGGGATTACGTTAAACTTTACAGCAACCTTATAACAGAAAATATTCTTGGAATTGAACTGTCAATCCGAATTTCGAAAGCATTTTCGGATATTCTATTCCAAACTACCACTGCACGCTTATCAATATTCAGTGATTTTATGAAAATTAAAATTATTCCGGGGTCCATACGATGAGGGTCGAAGCATATGCCATATATTACTTACATCGTAATCGTAGTCTACAATGATATATCTGTGATTCCGTGAACTTGCTAAGGCAAAAAATTGTGGCGGTCGGCGAGTATTCCGGTTTATATAATTTTTAAACTCAGGTAGGGAACAATTGTCTATGATGTTCAGAGGGAGGTCGTTCCATAATTTTGTTGTTGAAGGTAAGAAGGAGGATTGATAATTCTTGGTTCGACAAGACGGAGATCTCTAGCAGTACGAAGGTCACGACATTGATTAAACGAAACTGGTGGAGGGATGATATTGGATATGTAAGGGGGAACCATATTATGAACCATTTTGAAGTATTGTATCAATTTATGCTTTTCCCGTCTAGTTTTAAGATTCTCCCACCCAGTTTTTACGTATAGCGAGGCTTTGCTGGCACTGAGAGTTGCTCCTGTTATAATACGCGCTGCTGCAATTTGAATGCTTTCAAGCTTCGTCGAATCTTGTTCAGTGCAATTGTCCCACACTGTATCTGCATATTCAAGCAGAGGTCGGACGAATGCAAAGTAGATTTTCTCTAATGTTTTTCGATCCAGAGTGAATTTCTGTTTCCTAATTATGTCAAGACGTGGCCATGCCTTTGTACAAATATAATCAATATGATGATCCCACGTGCACCGTGAGTTAAGGATAACACCCAAGTGTTTATGTTCCTCAACTTTATCAATGTTAGTATTAGCCATTATTAATGTCGGGTGCCCAGTCTGATCTTTTTTGCGCGATATAGTCATAGCTTCAGTTTTTAGAGGGTTAAATTCTACCAGCCATGTTTTCGACCATTGCTCAAGTTTCATCAAATCATTATTCAAGACACGGGCAGCTCGATCATGGTTGTCAACGATTAAATACAATGTTGTGTCATCCGCAAATAGTCGAATGCTACTTGTTAGACCTGAAGTAATATCATTTATATATATCAGGAAGAGAAGCGGTCCAAGAATAGATCCTTGGGGAACACCGGAATTGACTGGTTTCCAGGACGCCACATCCGCATTTATAACTACTCTTTGTAGTCGATCATTGAGATAGGATTTCAAAAAATCAAGCAGTTCGCCGGTAAAAACAAATTTGTTCAATTTATAGATCAAACCCTTGTGCCAAACCTTGCCAAAAGCCTTGCTGACATCGTAAAATATAACCCTCACATCTTTACCTTCGTCAAGTGCACGACTGAATGCATCATATATTCATTATGTGATTATGAGGTATCTGGTTATCCTTCGGGAATTCCAGATGACCTCCCCCATCCCCACCCCTCCCTCCGAAAAAAAAAAACCCAAAACCAAAACCAAAAAAAAAAACAAAAAAAAACACACACCCTCTCAAAAAAAAAAAAAACCACACACCCTCTCACAGACACACACACCGAAAGCCCTTATTTATTTATTTATTTATTTATTGGTGTTTAAGGTCACATACTTATGCACAATGGCTAATCGTGACCGTGACAGTTTTACGGGTGGAGGAAGCCGGAGTACCCGGAGAGAACCACCGAGCAACGACGAGCAGCTGTCAGCTCTCCAACATCGTAACTCTGAACTCTGCACCGCAGCACATGTAGGGTTAGATTGGTTGAAGACATGCGCACCATCGACGTGCAGTACGCCTCAGTACACAGCGTCATCGTGCCCCCATGTAGACAATCGGGGTGAAGTGTCTTGCCCAAGGACACAACGCGGTTGCCGCAGGTGGGATTCGAACCGAGGACCTCTCGGCTTGCAGCCTGCACCTCTACCAACTGAACCACCGCGCCCCCACCGAAAGCCCTTAAAAGAGCTGTTAAATCTTTATACATTTATATAAAATGTACACTCGTCCCCAGCCAGACACGCTTGTTTCAATCCTTGCCTGGTGTTTGGTGGTTTCTTGTGTATTTAACAGAAAGGTAGGTTGCACCAATTCCTCCTACGCTTTGTGTACCATTTCCATGTGTCTTCTTGATAAGAGTGTTGGAAGAAAATTTTAGAATGTTCAATTAGAAAAGTTATAGGTAGAGAGAATGATAGGTATCCGCTATTTTATATTGTGACTGTTGTGTGATTGTTGCTATGGATGGGGTAAGGGGTGTGTTTCTTCGGAGCCCACTCCCCACACGCAGAGTTGCGAGGCAATCCACACACAGACTCAAAGCTACCAATGAAATGAATGAAAGGTTTTAGCGCGCCAAAGGCGCGCAGGGACGATGATGAATGAAAGGTTTTAGCGCGCCGAAGGCGCGCAGGGACGATGTGGGATTTACAAATCCCTTGCGACCCGGTTAGCCTTATTTTATTTCACTTGGATCTTGGATCACACAGGCCTAGCTTTCCTATTGCCTCAAATGGGGTCTGAAGGGGTATGCACGCGATTAGAATTCCCGGCAGTTTGCATTGGAGTGATAGATTGTCAAAGACCAAACCCTCAACGCCATTAAGACTATTAGAGAGTGGGCTCTATTCGGTTCAAGCTTGGCGATGGTAGAGGTTTGAGTCCCACCATGGTGTCTAGCCAGAATATAATGTTGTGCGATGGCAATTTTAAGGGAAAAAGAAAACCAAACAGCAACACCGGTTTGGTAGCGGCCCCGGTATATGACCATAGCGGTTACAAAAAAGGAATGGAGAAAGCTCCAACAGTTTAGTTTGAAAAAACCGGGAGTCATCCAGCAAGCCTTCTGGGAGATAGGATGCCGTATGTGATTTTGAGGTATCTGGTTATCCTTCAGGAATTCCAAATGACCTCCAACACCCCCCCTCCCCCCACCCACACGCACAAAAAAAAAAAAAACAAAAAAAGGGCTGTTTGCTGGCAAGATTGTTTCAATCCTTGCCTTGGTCTTGTTAGGTTTTCTGCACATCTTTGCTTGAGGATTGTTTCAATCCCTCATAGTTGTCATTCAGTTTGGTCGTGTGTCTGATGAGATAGAGGAGGTAGAAAAGATAGAGAGCTGGAAATTAGAGCAATTCGGTTTTTAATTTACAACTTTTCCGTCCTTTTGGATGGGGAAGCCAGCATTTTTTCCCCGAGATTTATATCTCAGGGAGGGGAGACCCAGCAGCAGGTGGAGATTTTCCTCGCTGTTTGCAACTCCCACTGGTAACAGAGGCAAGCTTTCGTGCGTATCGTGTCACCCGCTGCCAGTTCTAAATTTAGGTCACAGAATGCCTGGCTCACCCCATCACAATGATGTAATCTTTAACCCTTTCGATAGACATGCCCCAGATTATTTAGTTTTCCTATTTAGGACGCGATGCGCATTGAGTGCTATTATTAATTCGCTGTCTTGAAGTCTATTTAGAGTTTTGCTTTGAAGATCGTTTAAGCGCATTGCTATAATGTCTATTTTTGCTATCTCGTGAAGTTGTTTTATCGATGTCCACGTGTGCTTGCGCAGAGCCACGCGCAAGGCATGATTTTGGACCCGTTGTAGTTTTTCAATGTTGGTTTTATTCAGGTCACGTGTTATTATGGCCCCATACTCTAGTACTGGGCGTATATATGATTTGTAAAGATTGAGGAGAATTTCTTTATTAGCTCCCCAATTTTTACCTCTAATCATTTTCAGGAAATTGATGCGTTTAGTGGCTTTGACGGTGACTGAGTTTATGTGATTGTTTAGATTGAGACTGCTATCCAGGTTGAATCCCAGAAACTTTGCCTCATTACTAGCTTCAAGTTTATGATCGTAAAGATTAAGCTCAATATTAGGGACAGGCTTTTTCCTTTGTTTTTTATAGAATGTGATTCTTTGTGTTTTCGTGGCATTTAGCTTGATGCGCCACAGAGCGCACCAGTCTTGCAGGTTGCGGATGGTATCCTGCAGGCGGTTTTGTATTATGTTTCCAGACTTACTGGCCGTCCACATTCCTTTGTCGTCTGAGAATTGAGATAGTTCAACATGGTTCTTCCCTAGTTTGTCAATGTCATTCACATATATTATAAATAGAAGCGGGCTGAGGACCGAACCCTGTGGAGTGCCCGTTTCGAGTTTTACCTCGGCTGACACTTCGAGGTTGACCCTCACTTTGATTTTTCGATCAGATAAAAATGATGATATGATCCTTAGAATTTTGGTAGGTAGCCCCATTTTAGCTAGTTTGTATCTCATGCCATTGTGCCAGACAGAGTCAAACGCTTTTTCTACGTCGAGTAATAGCGCGGTTCCTATTTCATTTTGACTGAACGCCGTTTTCATATAATCTACCAGTCTATAAACATGCTCGATTCCCTCTCTTTGGCTCCTGTATGCCCTTTGCCACTTATTGAAAAAGCTGATTGATTCGAGATGGCTGCGGAGTCTAGTCGTGAGAATCCGTTCGAAATTTTTTCCAATACAGCTGAGTAGGCTGATTGGGCGGTAATTAGCTGGGTTGCTCAAATCCTTGTCGGATTTGGGTATCATGACTCCTGTAGCTATTTTCCAACATTTTGGGAAGTATCCACTAGAGAGACAGCAGTTTAGGAGGTTAGTGAGTCTACCGAAAAAAGTGTTGGGACATTGTTTCAGGATTTTGTATGAGACCTCGTCCCCTCCTGGGGAAGAAGAAGACTTACATTTTTTAATTGTGTTAGCCACTTCTTCTTTGCTTATCGGTTCCGTGAGTTCATGGCCATCCCCGTCCTCGGGCGTTTGGCTGAAGTTGGCATCGTTAAACGTTGTCTTGTTGTCTTAAACAAATTTGTTTACTTTTTCTTTGAACTCGTCATCAAACCTATCGCCCTCATGTGGACGATGATATTTCTTAAGGAGCTCAGCAAAGGGGCTAGCCTTCGCCTTGTCATCCAGGGCCATAGTTCCATCGTTGATCTTTAGTGCCTTACTGTTGGCGTCTTTATGTTTTTGTCCAGTAAGGGTTTTAAAAGTATCCCAAAACTTTTTAGTCTCCCTGAGTCCATTTAGATTTTCCGTTGCTTTTTCCCATCTCACGCGATTGTCGTTTGCTATTGCTTTTTTAGCTTCGCCGTGGAGGCGATTATACACGGCTTTAAGTTCGACCTTTTTAGTTGGAAGTTTTTCTGATTTGTATGCACGGAAGGCCTTTCTTTTTTGTTTTATTATTTGGAGTGTGGTTTCAGTTATTCTGCTGGCCCGCGGTTTAACTGTCTGTTTGGGACAAATCTCATCAAGAGTGTTGTTAATGACTTCACTGAGATTGGTACATGCTTGCTCGAGCTCGCAGGTATTCATTGGGTCGTTTTTGTTTATTTTAACCTGAATTATTTTTCTGAAGAGGTCCCAGTCAACTTTGGATAGATTCCTCCTCCTCATTGTGGGGTATCTTGCGGGTCCGCTGCAACCGTGTAATGTAGCATGAACAGGCAGGTGGTCGCTACCTAAATCATCGTCCCCCACATATATGTCTTGCATTTGATTAGTTAGTGATTTACTGGTTATAATTAGGTCAAGGATGTCGGATTGGTGGAAGGTGTTGTTACTGACGTGAGTAATGTCGTGGTCGTTATTTAATACAAAAAGATCAAATTGTTCGATGATATTGAAGAGAGCGTCGCCATTGGGCTCCATTTTATTGCATCCGAAAACCTGATGTTTGGCATTGAAATCACCTAAGAAAATACAGTGTTTGTGATTTTTCACAAAGAATTCAAAGACTTTGCTGTCAACTGTTTTTTTCGGTTCATTATAATATGAGATTACGGCAACTTTTTTATGATCTAGTTCAATCTCAGCGGCAATCACCTCTGCGTTGAGATGATCGCTTGATATCGTTTTATATTTTAAGTCCTGCCTTATGAGGAGAGCGACTCCTCCTCCACGTTGTGTGGGACTGTCTCGTCTAATGATGTTGAATCCACTTAGCAAAAATGTCTTACTTGGCTTTAACCATGTTTCGCTGATACCAATTACATCTGCGTTTGTCAAGTAATGGGACATCTGTGAGCTTTTGCAGTTAACGCTTCGAGCGTTCCACTGAATTATTTTCAACTTATCCATAAGTGTTCAGTACCTGACGTAATTTTACTAGTTAACGTGTTGTGGGTGTGATTTATATTTTATTTATGGCGGCTTCTATTAGCGAGGAAGAAATTTGAGTTCGATATAATTTGGATGCTGTTTTCCCAACTTCTTTACATATGTCGGAAAGACTGACGTCGAAGTGTTTGTTCATTATATTAAAAATTGAACCAGCCATTAGGCTGCACATCGAATGTGGAGAGGTTGAGTTTTCTACGCTGTTGACATTAATAGCTTTGAGTTCTATGTCGGTTTTAACTTTTTTGTAGTGGGGACACCCCCGATAATTGCTTGGGTGTTGCCCGTTACAATTTGGGCATTTCAGTGTTGAAACCTTGCACGACTTTGTTATATGTTTTTCGCCGCATTTCATGCAACGCAACTCTCCTTTGCATCTGTTCGACATATGGCCAAATTTCTGGCATTTATGACATTGTGTGGGCTGAGGCAAAACACGATACTCCTCAGTCTCATATTTTTGTCCGTTTATACAAACACCTTTGTTAATGAAGTTAAGTTTTATGGCTCTATTGGGGCATTTTACTTTAATTTTCCACGTAGGGTTGCCTGTAGTCTTAGATATTAGTCTCCCCCACGAGTATCCCGACAGGGCTTCATCAATATCCCCATCATTGATCTTTGTGGGAACCCTTGTGACGACTACGCAAGGGTTTTCATTCATGAATGGTTTCATTCATCTTCATCAAAAAAAGCTTGAACACAACATTTTGCCGGTAAAAAGGACGGTAAGCGTATAAAAACTATTTTACTAAATGTACCACTGAAAGTGTGAAGTGACAATTTAATGAAGCGTGCGCAATATAAAACGAAGATTAAGTATTGTTTGTTTTATTGTAGACTATTTTCAAATTATAAATGGTTTCTCTCCAAAAAACACTTTCCGTTAAATCCCCTCGTGGCGAACAGAAACATCTAAAAATTAGCTACACCCCATCGAGCAAGTATGATAATATTCACCCCGCCGTGCACCTCAGTGAAATCGTTGTTTTCATTATAGAATCCTGGCTACGCCCCTACTAGATAAAAAAATCCATTTCAAATTTTCGAAACGGTGGGGATGGGGGATGGGGGGGGGTGGGGGTGTGACTAGATCGATATAACGCCTTTGAATCTCTGAGCTCGATTCTGGTGCCTCCTGGGGAAACGTAGGGGTTAAAAACAGTTAATTATGGCATTTGGGGCCCTCAGCCCCCCCCCCCCCGGGCCCACCACTGGGTGCTCACACATAGGGATGAATGGAGTGAGAACATAGCGCTCCAGTCTTAATAGGCGCCTGTGAGTATCATTGGGGTAGGACATACAGGAATCTAGAACTAGTATCCACTGATGTGTGGTAGGTTTTAATATTTATTATCACCCCGGCATATGCTTGACGAAACGCTAACTGAAAATAAGTTATGAACCCCCGTTTAAAAAAAATAGCTTGAACACAACTTTTTGCCGGTAAAAAGGACGGTAAGAGTATAAAACTATGTTTCAAAGTACTAAATGTACAGCTGAATGTGTGAAAAGTGACAATTTAATGAAGCGTACGCAATAATAAATATATATAACAAAGATTTATAAGTATTGTTTGTTTTATTGTAGACTATTTTCAAATTATAATAATAAAAATAATAACACTTTGGCCAGCCGCTGATTTGTCGCGGTTCTCGGACGAGAAGGCCATGGTTACCCCTGTACCCCTAACTGCCTCCCTATTCCCACGCTTCTCCTCTCCCCCCAACACTCGGAGACGAACTGCTTGATGACATCTCTTGCCCCATTCTTCCCAATCTCTCCGATTAGCATATTAACCCTCTCCTTTGAGTCTCCCCCTAACCACATGTCCTTCATTCTCCCATCCCACTTCCCCATTATACTCCCAGTGAATCTCATTCTTTTAGACTGGTACTTTGGGCATTCTAGAAGAAAGTGTTCCAGGGTCTCCACCATGCCCAAGTTACACATCTGGCACTCCCTTTCACCGTCTTTCCCAATCTCCCCCCTTAGTTCCAGGGATCGCGACCTCAGCTTGAACAATAGTGACCCCCCAAAGGTGCCATCAAGGTACTCTTCAAAACCTGGCTTCTCTTTATCAGGCAGGCCACCCAAAGACCTCTTTGATTTGACCCCCTCTCGCCAATTACGGTTACAATCCTCCATGACCCTTTCTCTGACGATTTTTTTACCCTGGTTTGCCCCAACGTCCAGGTCCGAGATCTCCAATGAGTAGTTCTCTACTAGCTCCTTCACTTGGACCATCCACCCCTTTTTGATATTTAAGTTGAAAATTCTCAACAATGATTAGTTTAAACATTATTTTATTTCATAAATAAATACAAGTGCACAAGATATGAAATAACATGATTTAACAAGGGCTCGTGAAATCTGGATTCAGCAGCAAGCCGAAACTTATGTAAGCTGTTTCCAACTGGCAACACGCACAGTAAACTTTCATGGCATTTAATACACTTTTATCATCATGAAATTATTTTGAGAATAGTTGTAAAAGAAGGGGTAAAGGACAGAGAATACCCAGGGTCAAGGCAGCTGTTTCCTTAAGTGTCGCGGAATGGGAGAGACAGTTGACGCTGCAATGAGGTCAGCTTAAGTACATGTAGACGAATTAAGTGGTGAAGAGCGTTTAACAAAAGGATCTCACCCGAAGGTCCGATTACTCTCACGGAATTTGGTGAGAGGGTGTCGTGGGAACAGCCCTGCTGTACTCCGATGAGTGAGCATCTGCGTCAGGTCCGCAACGCTCACTTATCGAAACAATGCCCGCGTTTTAGTTCCCAATCCTGCTTTGGCACCATGCACCATTTGGTTAAAGGAAGAGGTTCACAGCACGAACATTCAGTAAAATCTTTTTGTGGTACTTATATAATTGTGCAGTTTTTCAATGATTTCTATGTTTCTTTCCACGGTATACGTTACACATCCATTTAGTAGTATGTCCGTGGTAATTGTGAAAGGAAGGGTAGCCAGTGTATTAACTCTAATATCTGCATAAATCGGACAATGAAATAAGAAATGGTCGCTTGTTTCACGGGTGCCACACGAACAGTCAGGAGAATCTGATAAGTAATTTCTAAACAAGTGGTCATTTAGGTTACTGCAGCCTAAGCGAAGTCTACAATGGTGTATCTGTGCCTTACGGTCCTTATTGCGTTTGAAGTAGGTAGGGACAATCGACTTGTTTCTATTGAAGTAAGACTTGAAAATAAGCAACGAACTATTATCTCTCACGTGTGGCGGAAGGGCATTCCATTGTCGCGTAGTTGATGGCAGGAATGATTCCTGGTGTCGTTGAGTGCGGCAGAATGGGACAGTGAGATTGGTATTGTTACGGAGACTATACCCATGGGACTCGGAGGCTAAGGGGGGAATCATCAACGACAGATATGATGGGGTCATTCTATGGAACATTTTAAAATATTGTATCAGTTTATGTTTCTCTCTTCTTACTTTTAGCGTTTCCCACCCAGTTTCTACATAAATAAGTTCTTTACTGGCACTCCGTGTGGCGCCTGTCACAATCCGTGCAGCTTCGATCTGAATACGTTCGAGTTTTTCAGATTGGAGTTCAGAACAATTGTCCCACACAGAGTCTGAGTACTCCAAAAGTGGTCTGATGAAAGTAAGGTATATTGTTTCTAATGTTTTGCGGTCAAATCTGTATTTGAATTTTCTCATGATGCCGATTCTCTTCCAAGCTTTAGCTGCTATCGCTTCGATATGACCATCCCATGAACCCTGATTGTTTAAAAGTAAACCAAGATGGGCGTGACAACTAACTTCTTCTATAGTCTCGTTACACATTTTCAGGGGTGGGTGATTAATCCTTATATTTTTACGTGAGATAAGCATAGACTCGGTTTTTGATGGGTTAAAATCGACGAGCCACTGCTTTGACCAGCTTTCAAGTTGCATTATGTCGTGATTTAGAATATCAGCAGCTAAGTCGGGATTTTCTATTATCGAGTAGATAGTCGTATCATCAGCAAACAAGCGGATATTGCTGGAAATGTTATTAACTATATCGTTGATGTATATTATAAATAGCAAAGGACCAAGGATGGATCTTTGAGGCACACCTGCCAGAATTTGTCGCCACGTGGAGGCTTCAGAATTAATGACCACCCGCTGTTGCCGATTACTCAAATATGATTCGAACCACCGTAGCAGATTACCAGTTATTCCTATTTGTTCGAGTTTAAAAAGAAGCCCCTTGTGCCAAACTTTATCAAACGCTTTACTAACGTCGCAAAAGACAAGGCGGATTTCTTTACCTTCGTCGAGGGCAGTACTGATAGTATTATAAATTTCTGTGAGTTGTAGAGTAGTTGAATCGGTGGGTGTGAATCTAGACTGGAATCGAGTAATCAAGGAATTTGACTGGAGAAACGCCAGTACTTTCTTGAATATACACTTTTCGAAAACGTTGCCAATGCAGCTAAGCAACGATATGGGCCTGTAGTTTGTTACTAGGTTCGGATCGTTCTTTTTGAATATAGGGGATACATTAGCTTTTTTCCACTCAGACGGGAAATTACACTGGGATAAGAGGTAGTTGAAGATATCTGTAAGTGGCTTTGTCAAACTATTTCTACATTCCTTGAGAATTCTCGGATTTATGTTGTCTGGTCCACTTGCTTTTGAAGTTTTTATAGAATTTAGGGCACCAATGACGTCATCGGTCAATATTTGGATATTTTCTATGGTCGGACGGCGAATATTGTGACTAAGGGGAGGTAAGAAGGCATTCGAGTCGTCCACTTCGGATATCTTACAAAAGTAGTCGTTAAATGCTTCTGCCTTTTCAGCATTCGATGACAGGTCACGATTCATGTATTGAAGGGCGGGAATGTCTAGTTTATGTTTGTTCATAAGTTTGTCGAGTGTCTTCCACCATCCACCAGTTGGCAGAGGATTGTGATTTGTTGTTGAGATCTTTTTCCAGTTTAGTGAAATATTTATCTTTAGCATTTCGAATTGCAGATGTGGTTTGGTTTCTCTTCTTGCGATATTTTCCCCATGCCTGTGGTGTGTCAACTCGTTTTGCATGTTGGTGAATACGTTTACGTTGGCGAATAAGTTTTCTGATATCGTTATGGAACCACGATGGCTCATTTTGCCGGCATGTGACTAATTTGTGCGGGATAAATTTTGAGACAGTTGACTCGAGATAGTTCTGAAAATCACGAGTTACATCATCGCCCGAAGAGTAGGAGAGCACCTTATTCCAGTTCGTTTCCATTAATGTGTTGTTCAGATTGGTGTAGTCACCTTCGTTGAAGAACCACATTTTACGTTTGTGTGCTTGGGAACGCTTGACGGGAGACTTCAATACAGCTGTAATGGGACAGTGGTAGCGTATGCGGTCATCGTGAAGAGGACCGTCGACACCGCACTCAGCAACAAAAGAGGTATTGTTTGTTATGATCAAATCGAGAAGGGAGGTAGAGGTTTCCGTAAAGTGTGTTGGTTGGTTTAAAAGTTGCGACAAGTTATATTGCTCGAGGATGCGTTGTATTGGGCCGTTTTGGTTTGTCAGTTGATCGCCATTGAAGTCACCGGTTATAACTACGTTTGACGAGTCTGTGTCTAATGCCTGTTCAATGGAGGTAGCTATCAAGTTCCACGATTCTACACTTGCGTTTTGGGGACGGGAGAAGGTCCCCAGGAGGAAGTGACAAGCTGTGTTATTAATCTCAAGCCACACGCCTTCAATGCCCGAAATCTCAAGGTCATTCCGAACTTTGAAGGGGATATCGTTCTTTAAATAAATAATGATTCCACCACCTCTAGAGTCTCGATCTTTTCTAACGGGTTGTTGAAATCCCGGGAACAAGAGGTCATTATTTTCGTCATTGGCATCCAACCAAGATTCAGTGAAAATGCAAATGTCGTATTCTAAGGCCTCGCAACGTAATGTATCAATTTTTGGAATAAGACTTTGTACGTTCAAGTGTAGCATAGATGTTCCACCAATTCTCTGTGCATGATGATAGTAGTCGTGGGGCTGTTCAGAGGATCGGGATGACGAATCATCACTAGGACCTGGGTTCGTCTCAATGTCACCCGACAGAGTGATTAATAAAGCGATACAACAATAGATGCATGTAATAATGAAAGAGAGAGGTTCGAGGGACCACCGGTTCATTTTATATATATTTGCCTGGGTATATGGGCTGAGGAGCATGACTGGGAAGTGTGGAGGGTTAAGTAAATTTATTGGGTTTGACTTTAAATCATTGACTCTTGGTACAGGTATTGTGATATTGTTACAAGTGATTCTAAAGATCAATAGCAAAATACCACAAATGTCGCAAAATAAATCAATGCAGCGAGAACACTTTCATCCGGGTTTAATGTCTTGACACTGTGTCTGCCATACCGTGCGACTGAATAAAATAGGCCCACTCTCATTCTGTATGTTGATATGTCAATCATTGTTTAGACTTACGAATGTGTGGGAAGGTACATCATATTTTCTGAGAGTAGGTCTGGATGAGTGAGGAAACAGCTGCCTTTTCTTGGAATTTGATCTATGGGGCGGAGAATAGAAGAAAATGATGAGTGAGAAAATAATACAATTTGGATCTTGGAGTAGGGTATGAATAGGGGGAATATTTGGACTGTAGTCTGATAGTACTGGAATATTAAAATATGTGAGTAAGTATAAATACATGAGAGGTATGAAAATCAAGAAGAATAAAGGTAACATAGTTGTGTTTGTTTTGATTATTGTATTTTCTCTGGCTGTTATTCGACACTGAACGCGTTTTACGTGCTGGTTCACTACTTATGACTTGGGCTATGTCAGGTAACCACATCAAGCTGACAGCAGATGGTGGATGCACCACAAGCGCCGCTGTGTTTGTGGTACCCCCACCATCCGGTTTTTCATAACGAGTTGTAGAGTTAGGCAATCGAAGTGCAGGGCCGTGGTGCACACTTAGAAGCAACTCGTCAATAAAGTCCGAAGATCTTGGTTCAGGCACAGTTGAGGGAGGAGTTGAATTGGAGGTAAAGTCAGTATGGGAGGACTAAAGGGGAGTGCGATTTGTTTCGGTATTGAAAGCTGAGTAAGTTAGCTTGATTTTGAAGCGAACAATGGGCGAGTCACGTGACGGCATGGAAGGTAGCACTTGACAACGTTAATTCGTGTGTTAAAACAGCATTAACATTGACAAATGACTATTAATTTTGTTGGGATTATCTAACTTTAGCACTAGAAGACATAGTTAGGATTGAGTGATAGGAGTGTATACGAGACAATAACTTATTGTCAGGTAAGAGGTTAACATAACATTATCATTAACTTTCTATGTGATTGTTGATGGTTGTCACACTATTTGTAAACGAGTCATGGCTCGTGGCCTGTCCATAAAAGATACCAATGTTTGGTGATTATCACTCACAATGCACAAGAGTCAAAGCTCGTAGTACGCCGCCGAGTCGAGCTCAAGGAGTTCTTTCCAAGGAAGGGCCACCAGCCATGGTTCCTGTGGCAATGACTACAGATTGCAGTAGTCATACAGTCTACAGACTACAGAGACTTAGATTTAGGAATATACATGGGTGGTATTTCTAT
This sequence comes from Pictodentalium vernedei, assembly GCA_031216915.1. NCBI lineage: Eukaryota > Metazoa > Mollusca > Scaphopoda > Dentaliida > Dentaliidae > Pictodentalium > Pictodentalium vernedei. Next base: position 577,480,765 of record CM062296.1, read on the forward strand.
TGTAAGAATGATCGAATTGTACTTTCTCGTGAGGCGAACGATTCGTACGATCGTTATTTCACAGATTCAAATGGTCCAATACAAAAAACATAGTAATAAAATGCAGGTAACGATGAGTTATTTTACACAGGCCACGAAAAAAAACAAACAAAAAAAAAAAAAACGTCGTTGTTTCCATGTTATTGGTAATCATCGCTGGTTCAGGTTGTGTCCGATTGGAGGGAGACTTGTTATCTAACAGGAAGGTGATCACCTTTAAGTCAGCTAATGGATTGAGATAGCATTATCATTAATTTTCCGAGTCAGTGATTCTCATTGGTTTTGCGCAAGAGCTGAGGTGTGTGGTCTCCCGCTGGGATGAGCTAAACGAACTCACTCCAGTGAGGGGCCCCAAGCCGTGGCTCTCGAGGCAATGGATTCATTTTTCACAGGTCGGCGGTGTGGTACGTAAAGGATCAATGTTATTGAGTTACGATAACATTATCATTAATTTTCCGAGTCAGGACTACTTATTGGTTTTGCGCAAGAGCTGAGGCTTGCGGTCTCCCGCGGGGATGAGCTAAACAAACTCACTCCAGTGAGGGGCCACAAGCCATTGCTCTCGAGGCAATGGATTCGTTTTCCACAGGTCGGCGATGTGGTACGTAAAGGATCAAAGTAACATTATCTTAGTTAGTTTTCCATATTATTAGTGATTATCACTTATTTAGAACAGGAGTCGTTCTTCGCGGCCCCTCATCGGGATGAGCCAAACGAACTCATTCCAAAGAAGTGTCACAAGTCGTGACCCCTGAGGCAATGCCTACAAGCTGTGGGATATATATAAGTGATATTCCACTGTAACGGTGACTAATTTACGCTTTCATGCGAGGTAAGAGATTGATATGACATTAGCTAACATATCACATAGACCTGTGCAAAGACCATGATTGTTCCAAAATGCATGCAAGAATGCATGCAAGAATCCTCAAACTCAAGTATCAGAGGTTGTTTCTTGCTTAGTTGGAAACGATATTACATAACGTTGGACAGTGGGGCGGATATATTATACAGCGACTGGGGCCTATCAACAAATTCCACGAGGGAAAATTAATTTAGGTCCGGTTGAAACGGGAGGGGGGGGGGGCGCTATCTATTAGCAGGCTTCTTTTTACCCAGCTCACCTATATGTTATGTTTAGAAATTTAGTTTACATCCGATTGCAGAGGGGAGGGGGGGGGGGGGGGTATCTGTTAGCAGACTTCTTTTATCAAGATCACCTATATGTTTTATTTAGGTAAATGGTTAAAATAAAATGAACATTATTTATCCCGTGTTTTAAGTGATTATAAAATATCATTGATATTAGTTTTCGAACTTATTGGTGGTTAGCACTCGCTTTGTAGAAGGGTCAAAGCTCATGCCCCCCCCCCCCCCCCCCCCCCCAACACACACACACACATACACAGTGATAAGTACAATGGCTCTTGGGGGGATGAATTCGTTTTCCACAGGTCACCGGTTTGGTCAGTAAAGGATTAAAGTAATGTTGTACAATGATAACCGATTTGTACCTTCACGTGAGGTAAGGGGCTGATAAAACAGCTAACAGGTCCATGTGGACCGGTACAAAAACCATTGTTGTTGAGTGCAGGCAAGAAGCCTTAAATACAAGTACCTGAAGCTATTTTTCACCTTGTTGAAGACAGATGTTCCATAACGAAGGACAGCGAGGGTGGATATGTTATGCAGCAAACGAAACCCGTCAGCAAATTGTACGAGTTAATACAAGTTGCATCCGGTTTCGAAGGGACTCATTATCTGTCAGTTGTCTTCTTTCCACGGATCGGCGATATGCTTGGTTAGGGGCTAGAATAACATGAACATTGGTCTTCCATATTTTAGGTAATTGTCACTCGTTTGCCAAAATAGTCGAGGCTTGCGGACCCCCACTGGGACGAGGTTAGTGAGCTCGTTCGGATGAGGGACCACAAGCCACGGCTCTTGCGGCAATGTATTCGTTTCCTTCGGGCCACTGTTTATTCGGTGGAAGGTTAAAATAACATCGTCATCAATTTTCCTACATTATTTATTAGAAATTATCACCAATTCAGCAAGAGAGTAACGGCCAGCGGCCCTTCAACGGGATGAGCCCTACGAGCTCGTTCCATGGAAGGGTCACAAGCCGTCGTAACTTGTGAAGCAATAACTACTGGGTATGGGATTTACGTGAGTGATATTCTGTTGTAACGATGGACGATTTGTACTTTCACGTATGGTAGTGGCAAGGTATATCATTCAATTATTACACGAGTGATATTCCCGCTATAAGGATGGCCGGTTTGTACTTTCACGTGAGGTAAGGACAATGTATTACATCGGCAAACAGATCCATATGGACCCGTACAAAAACATTATTACAAAGTGCAGGCAAGAATCCTCAAAAACGAAAACCAGAACAGAGGTTATGCCTCACCTTGTTGGAAGCAGGTGTTCCATGACGATGCACAGTGAAGCAAGGTGGATAAATTATACAGCGAATGGAGCCTATCACCAAATTACACGAAGTAATTGGGATTATGTCCGGTTACAAGGAGACTCATTATCTGTCGGTTAACTGTCTTTCACTGTTCACCGGCATGCTAGATAAAGGGTTAAGATGGCATCAAATATAATTTGCCGTATCAACGGTGATTGTCAATCATTCTGTACAAGAGTCATGGCTCGTGGCCCCTCGCGGGGATGAGATCAACAAGCTCATTCCAACGAGGGGCCACAGGCCATGGATCTTGAGGCATTAAATTCATTTCCACATGTCACCGGTTTGGTCGGTAAGGGGTTAAAATAACATTATCATTAGTTATCAATATTATTAGCGATAACGGTGATTGTCACTCATTCTGTACAAGAGTCATAGCTCGTGGCCCCTCACGGGGATGAGATCAACAAGCTCATTCCTACGAGGGGCCACAGGCCATGGATCTTGAAGCATTAAATTCATTTCCACATGTCCCCGGTTTGGTCGGTAGGGGGTTAAAATAACATTATCATTAGTTATTGATATTATTAGTGATAACGGTGATTGTCACTCATTCTGTACAAGAGTCATAGCTCGTTGCCCCTCACGGGGATGAGATCAACAAGCTCATTCCAACGAAGGGCCACAGGTCATGGATCTTGAAGCATTAAATTCATTTCCACATGTCCCCGTTTTGGTTGGTAAGGGGTTAAATAACATTATCATTAGTTATTGATATTATTAGTGATAATGGTGATTGTCACTCATTCTGTACAAGAGTCATAGCTCGTGGCCCCTCGCGCGGATGAGATTAACAAGCTCATTCCAACGAGGGGCAACAGGTCATGGATCTTGAGGCGTTAGATTCATTTCCACGTCACCAATTTGGTCGGTAAGGGGTTAAAATAACATTATCATTAGTTATCGATATTATAAGTGATTACCACTCGTTTTGGACGGGAGTAGTGGCTCGCTGCCCCTCACCGAGAGGTGTTGGGTGTTAGGAAATGTACTGCAATTCCAGTTTGATTTTATCGGGATGACAAAGTGGGGCATGTGCAATGCACTGCACATCGCAAAAGTGTTCGGCGAATTTCGAGCGGATCGCAGTCGGATCCGCTCACTTTTTTTCCACACCACAGTGGGAATTCACCTCGGGTAGACAAGCACTGAATTGTCTGTTGGCTTGGTAAGTTGTCAGTACTTGTCTAGCAGAATGGAGTGAGGCAGATTGTATGGCCCCATTAACACACTGCCCTCGTGATAGCAGACCGAGAGTCCCGTGTGGATCGAACAATGATGACAACAACGTATCGAACTGCATCAACAACATGGCTTTCAGAAATTTGAATGTGCTAAGTGAAGATCTTTTTGAAGTGGAGATGAATAAAAATACAATCAAACTGGACTTGCCTCTTCAAATTGGGTTTTTCGTATACCAATATGCCAAGCTTCGAATGCTTGAATTCTATTATGATTTTCTAGATGTCTATGTGGATCGGCGAGACTTTGAATTATGTGAATCAGACACTGATAGTTTGTACATTGCCTTATCGAAACCATCACTGGAAGAAGTTGTCCGTCCTGAGAAAAAAAAAAAAAATTCTACCAGCTATGGCACGAATGGTTACCATCTGAGAGATGTGATGTTCACGAGAGATGACTTTGTGAAAGCGAAAGTACAAAATGGAACCTGGACACCTCGTCCCTGTTGTACACGGAGACAAAAATTTGACAAGAGGACACCTGGGCTTTTTAAAGTCGAATGACAGGGTGATGGTATTATTGGACTGTGTAGCAAGACTTACTACTGTTTCGGTGCATCCGACAAGTTAAGCTGCAAAGGTATCAACAAACGCCACACGGAACTGACCAAGGACAAATATCTGAATGTAATCCAAACCCAACAGGCAGGCAGTGGCATCAACCGAGGCTTCAGAATAAATGACAACAGGATGTTTACATATACACAGAGCAAAGATGGTTTATCCTACTTCTATCCCAAAAGAAAAGTTCAAGAGGATGGTGTCTCGACCAAACCACTGGATATATAGATGACCAATCTCTGATCCTTATTGGCAGTACATAAATATTTAAAACCGTACTTAAATTATTCCTCAAAAGTACGATAAAACATGGTGTTTTTTCCTAAGTCATTTTAAGCATGGACTTTCCTTTAAAGTATTTCAGTTGCTCTATCTCTTCTCCTGACGGTTTCGTTAATGTTGAACACTTGACGAATTTAAAGTCAGTGTTTTTCTATATTTCTCACATCATAAAATCAATCTGTGGATTCATGGTATGCTTTAGGTTACCCCTATTGCAACCAGATGACACTTTTTGAAAATCATTCATCATCATAACCACTAAAAATTCTCCAGGTGTAAAATATGAAGGAAACCGTCGTCAAAGGAAATAGATCAATAGAATACTTCAAACGACACACTATGTTCAAAATGACTTTGGAAAAATAATTAATGTAGGGGTGGGAATGCATTATTTGACCCTTATCAATTGTCCCAAGTTGAACTCATCACGTGATCATGGTGGTCGAACACTAATTTTTTCCGCTCTGCTTCGAAGTTATTACTTTTGAATTTAAAATGTCTTAGTGGATAGGATCATATATCATTGTGTCACCTATTGATGGTTAGTAAAATTCGTGGAGCATTTGGATGGAAAATGATGGAAAAAGGACAGTTTCAGCTGTTATATTGTGAGTTAAACTTATTCAGAATTTTACTGTGTTGACTTGACAGGTCGTCCATATTAGCTCCTTGTTTACATTGGTTACAAGGGTGACAAGAATGGTTGTAGAACTCGAAGTCAGTTGAAAAACTACAAGGACTCGTGAAGTTTGGTGTATATAGTATAACACAATTACATTTAATAACAATTGGACCCTATCTGTATCTATTTATATACTCGGTTTCGGTATTCTATTGTTGGATTCTACGACCTCTCCAGGAAGAATAATTTGATGGAGCATCGTTTTTGTGCTACAACTGTATCACTTGTGCGGTGGCCAATCAACCATTTCTTTTCATGAGTATCCATGCGTCCTACTCCACACACGCAACTCTGATGATTCATGAGTGATTATTTATTTGATTGCTAAACTTACTTCACCAAAATAATCTGCCTAAAATATCCAATTTTCTGGAGTTGATAATACGCAACTATGAGTAATTCCCAACTTGAGTCAACGGTAGCAGAAGACACCAAAAGACCGTGGAATACGATTGACCACACCCCTTCGCCAGCCGAAAATAAGAAGGCAAGGGGTGATCTGAGCCCGGACTCTGATTTTGAGCTGTCTGAGATCTTAATGTCAGGCCCTGATCTTGCAACAGAATCAAGTTGTTCTGATGACCGCCTGTGCCAGGCGCTTGCTAGGGTACTAATAAGCCCAACTGTGCGTGAGAGTCTGAAATCTGTGTTCCTAGAAGCAGCGAACGAACGCATAGAAATACTTGAAAGCAAAGTGCAGAGCCTTCAAGAAGACTTACAGGCGAAAAATACTGAGATTGAGAGGCTCACTGATAGGCTTGATGATCTTGAGCAATATGGGAGAAGAACAAACTTAAGACTCTCTGGCATTCAAGAGAAACAAGGGGAGAACACTGATAATATCATCCTGTATGTCGCTAACAAAATTGGAGTGGATCTTTCTATCAGGGACATCTCCCGAAGCCACCGCGTTGGCCCTCGACAAGTGAATGGGAAACCAGTCTCCACGAGGCCAATTATCTTCAGGCTGTGTGATTATCGCACTAGGGACAAACTTTTCCGAGCCAGGACCAAGTTGAAATCAGTTAACTTTGACCAACTTGCCATGAACTCTCAGTCGGACAGAAATAAAGTTTACATCAATGAAGACTTAACAAAGACTCGAGCTGACTTAGCTCGTAGAGCTAGATTTTTAGCTCGAGACAGAAAAATTCAGGAAACTTGGACCTTTGATGGGGTTATCTTTATTAGATTCAGAGATGGCTCGGTCCAAAGAATCACTTCACCCTTACAGATGACTGAACTGGAAAAAAAGTTTAGAATCGTTCAAAAAATCCAAAAAGTCGATCACAACCGATCCCAAGCCACACTCATTTCATAAATTTATCCCTCTCAGCTCGTTCACCAATATCAGCTAAACAATACATTGATCTACAGCATGAGCCGAAATAGGTTGTGGCATGGCAGCTGTAGACTGTGCATCTTACTTTGGCTACGCCGGTGACGCGGGAGCCATGTGTGCTTTTCTGGAGGGTTCTCGGTGAGAGCTTCCCAGGGGAGCACGAGTCGCTCTTGTGTTACTGGTGTGGTGCTTGGTTTGTGGCGGTTGAGTTGCGGCTTGTTTCGACTCATGCTGTGTGTATGTATGCCAGTTTTCTTGCGATCGAATATTTGTCGGACTCGGGTTTGGTCCAAGGAGCTTAAATGCTCTGGTTCCCGTTCTTGAAAGACATCATGGGTAACCATAAACCTAATCTCAGGTGGGTCATTGTAGTTCTTTGGGAACGGTCACTTTATTATCCTCGATCATCGCGCTCCTGTGGGAGAGGGGGATGGGGGAGGGGGAGGAGGGCTGTTGGGCGTTGTCTCTGCACGCGGCCTTCTATAAAGTGTGGCAATACATGACTGGGATGCCGTAGTGGAGGATTGCGGGTGTGACAGACGCTCCTCGGTTATCGTACCCCACTTAGACACAGTGCGTTAGCCATGTGGAGTTGGGGGTGGCAGTAGGTGGTGGCGCGTGGTTGGGATTTCCGCACATGCATTAACCTTAACTCTTTGACATAAGGTAATGTCTTCACCTCTAAATGTTCAATGGAGGAATCACCGGGTACAGCCCGATGCTTCTTCCATTGAATATTTTCATAGAAACACCGATTATTCTTCGACAAAAGTGCCCGTGTGCAAGACTGCTCCAGCGTGGGCTCTCCTCCTTCCGCGGCGACTGTGCTGTATTTCTGGTATAAATTTTATCTTTCCGTCCTGCGAGTGCAACCTCAACCAAGTAAACTTCAGAAATGCAGAAACACAATGGATTTCCGCCAGCACCGGGGAAAGAATCGTGCGAATTATGACCCCACGCCCCCTCACCCCCCCCCCCCCCATAGTCCCAAACAATCTGCGAATAGAACACGTACCCCCCCCCCCCCCAACACACACACACAAACACATACACCTCGCAAATTATCATGCTGATTCCCACTTCCGACAGCCATGCAGGGCCAGCAAGCATAAAAAACCATAAGCAAAAGGAAAGCGCATACTACGGGTTCTCTCCTCGTGGTCTTCCAATATGGCACCCCGTGGCTTCCTATGGGGTATCGTATTGGAAGAATTCGAAAGGAGACACAAGCTAATCATCCAGTGCCCCCGCAACAAGTTCCTTACCCAACTGTATGTTACAAATTTTACCGTAATTCGTACGTTAAGTTGGGAAAATGTTGACCATTAACCCCCTCTCTATACCCCCGCCCCCCCCCCCCATTATTTTTTTTTGTTGTTTTTTTTTTGTTGTTTTTTTTGTTTTTGTTTTTTTTTGCATCCTACGGGGGTCTCTCCTCGTGGTCTTCCAATATGGCACCCCGTGGCTTCCTACGGGGTGTCGTATTGGAAGAATTCGAGGGGAGACACAGGCTGATCATCCAGTGTTCCCGCAACAATTTCCTTACCCAATATATGCGAATTATGACCCCACGCCCCCTCACCCCCCCCCCATAGTCCCAAACAATCTGCGAATAGAACACGTACCGCCCCCCCCCCCCCCCAACACACACACACAAACGCATACACCTCGCAAATTATCATGCTGATTCCCACTTCCGACAGCCATGCAGGGCCAGCAAGCATAAAAAAAACATAAGCAAAAAGAAAGCGCATACTACGGGTTCTCTCCTCGTGGTCTTCCAATATGGCACCCCGTGGTTTCCTATGGGGTATCGTATTGGAAGAATTCGAAAGGAGACACAAGCTAATCATCCAGTGCGCCCGCAACAAGTTCCTTACCCAACTGTATGTTACAAATTTTACCGTAATTCGTACGTTAAGTTGGGAAAATGTTAACCATTAACCCCCCTCTCTATACCCCCGCCCCCCCCCCCCCCCAATATTTTTTTTTTTTCTTTTTCCTACGGGGGTCTCTCCTCGTGGTCTTCCAATATGGCACCCCCGGGTGTCGTATTGGAAGAATTCGAGGGGAGACACAGGCTGATCATCCAGTGTTCCCGCAACAATTTCCTTACCCAATATATGTTACAAATTTCACCGTAATCCGTACGTTAAATTAAAAATTAAAAGAATGTTAGCCATTAAACCCCCCCACTTCCCCCCCCCCCCCATTTTTTTTTTTTCCCCCACTTTTGACATCCCTGCGTGATCAGGATGTCGTCACAAATAATCTCCAAACAGAAAGGGCATAGTAAGTGTGTGTGTGGGGGTGGTGGGTCTCTCATCTCTCCTAGTGGCCTATCAATACGGCACACCCTGGCGCCCTATGGAGTGTCGATTTGGAGGGTTGCACGGGGAGACAGGGACCCAGCATTCAGTGCCCCCCCCCCCCCCCCGCCCTCGCTGTATGTACACAAAAACATCTCCATTGTGCAAAAATGTACGAATGTATTTAAAATAGGGTAATACCCAGTCTTTAAGCTATGCTTGCGTTTTGCAGATTCAAACGCCTGAAACACAGTTTCCTTCAGTTTGATGTCCGTATTTCTTGTTTTTCTCCAATGATGTTTTGTCACTCACTTAGGTATCTACAACGGGTTAGACAACATAAACGATTACTTAATCGGTCATAGATAAATGCTTGCCCTTTAACTGAGACTGGCGACCCTTTGATACACATAGATGAGAGTTCGCTAAGCTTGATCCGCTGTAATGTCATGGTTCATGTTTAATAATTAGGCTCTTGGTGTAAAGATGAAGGTACAACTGCGACCTGGTGAATTGGATTGCAAGTGTCGTCCTCTTCCTGACTGGTGCAAACGGTTAGGATCACACGGAGAACAAACCCAGTGCCGCCGAGAGAAAATTTGGGCCCCGGGGGGATCAATTAGATGGTACCACCTGGGCCCCTTGCTCCAAATCCAAGTTACCAAGGACCCACGAAAATATTCACCCTCCCTCCGACCGATATCCATTATGACTCAATTCCTTCTCAAAGACTAGATTAGGTTACACAAGAGAACGGTAAGAAGGGATATTATTGGTTGCATAGTTTGTTGGTGGCCTGGTGTGGTGTGTGTGGTGTCGGTTGATTCCATACTGGACTTGAGCGAAGCCCGTGTCCTGTCTGGAGTTGGCTGGCGCCATGTGTGCCATGTTGGGCCGCCGACGGACTGAGTAACAGATATATCTTAACGACTGCTGCATCGATGCACAGAACTAATAATAACAACGATCGAAATTAAATGAGGGAATTCTCACAATGTGCTCACGTGTCTTTGCCTTGTTGCAATTTGTGGGAGAGTGCCCACAGCACTCTCCCATAGGTTGTAACAAGGCGGATTCATACATTCCAAACAGTCTCATTTCGAAGGTAACATGACACACATTCACAGAATAAGAAGCCTTTTAAGCTGCCTAACCTGTACTTCAGATTAAATATGGGCTTCCAACACTCAATCTTTCAACTTGAAGCGCTTATCGGCTGTCGCGGTTTTGAATAACCAATGAACAAAGGGGAGATTTCCTGTGGCTGTCAACGTATATTGATGTTGACGGGCAATATATGGTCTTATATGCAGTCTGCATGTGACGTCTTTGAACTTATGAAATTCCCAGATAGGAGGTAAGATATATATATATATTGAATCAACCGAACTTATTGTTCACGTCACTTTTACTGGGATATGAAAAAGTATGCGGACATACTTCAGTGCATACAGATGGTACATTGAGGATAGGGATAACTGCAAGCTGCGGCCGCACGACTGCATCTTGCAGTTATTTTTATCCTTTTTGACCCACAATATACCTAATAACTTAACACAGTCCATGAAAGGAATATATGCTTACTAGTGAATTCGGGTGCCCGCGGTCCGTCTGTCGACTCTCACACACTGGGTATTGAGAAAAGCTCACAAACTAGCTATCTCGGGTGGAGCGGCTTCGTCCTCGCGGGCCACCCGGACCGCGGGGGCCCCGGGGTTACTACCCCGGCTCTACCTCCCTCTCGACGCCCCTGAACCAACTGGCCCAAAAATGTTCCAACGGATATGTGACAAACTGTTTAGATAGTTGAGTGTCGGTTGCCTGTTCAACTTCCCCCAGCTATGAGATGCCTGACAGCCTGCGAGTCCCTCGTATCGCAATAGCAATCCAATGGTCAATTTCTCTTGATAATTAAGTATCTGTGGTATATATTAATACATAACGTCCCCACTGCGAAACCCTGTATATATTGTAAATAGATTTACACTGTTGTAGCTGAGTTTTTTTTTTTTTTTTGTTGTTGTTTTTTTTTTGGTTTATTTTGTTTTGTTTTTTGTTTTTTTTGTTTTTTTTGTTTTTTTTTTTTGTTTCTTTTTTCTCGCCACGTGTTTGTGCGCTCACCCAAATCGAGGCTCTCAGATTCGACAAAAAACAATGCATCTTGGCTCTATATAAAGTTGACAAATCGTCGCGGTGGTACCACAGGATTCAGTTTTTCCATTGGAAAACAGAACTTTGTGGTTCCCACGCGACTCAACGACAAAAATGGTTTGACATAATTAGATGTGACCTGCACCTCTTGATTTGCTGCTGAAACGTTGATATCCAACTCCAAAAATGAATGGGATCATTGTTTGATCTTCCATTGACAACGCATTTGAAATTACCAAAAAACAGTAGTGACGTAGATAGCAGGCCTTACTGACCCTTTGAGCTGATTGCTAACTTCTAGAACGTAATTTTTTTTTTTTTTTCTTTTTTTTTTTTTTTTTTTTTTTTTTTACCGGTCAATATTATCAGTGCAGTCTTAGGGCCTCCACGCGAGCTCAAAGGGTCAGTGCTTCTATCTGAGCCGTCAGACACCAGCAGCTGGGACGCCCTTGGTTCTCTCTTGCGGAAATAAATTGCGCCTATACAGACATATATGTTAATTTATTTGTGGCAAGATTGGAACATAAACAGGGGTGAGCCCATCTTGCTCTGTACTACCATTGTATTCAGAACTAACGCCATACCCCCTTGTCAGCTTTCGATTGTTTCGAGACAGGGGGGGGGGCCTCTCCCTTTCTCTATGTACACTCGATTGTAGCCGTGTATTGGTGGTACTCTTCTAGTAATGGTATCCAGCGCAAGTTTTGCATGAATTGTTGTCCTCCTCCTTATTGTCCACCTCGAAACCTTGTTATCAAGCAATAATCAGTTTTATTACATTATGTAGGTGAGCTCACAATTTAATTTAATTTTGCCTGCAGGTCATCAGGAAAATGTTACTGGAAGGTTACAAATAGTAAACAAATCAGTAGCCTACTTATCTACCACCAATGTTCCTGCCACTCTCGGCTTGTTAGTATGAATCTTTTGTCTTCCTACTTTTTTAGTTGAACTTTTTTAGTTGAACTGCTTAACTGCCAATCCACATCACTATAACTGTGAACTTATGACTTCGATGAAGCAGACCGTACTTTTCTTAAGACGAAAATGTTTTACAGACTATCTGTACATACTACCTATATTTATCTTTGTCTTGTGCTGTCAATTTCTTCTGCTCCTATGTCTATTTGCTTTACTCCTATTCCTCTTTACTGTACTCTTACTCTCACCACCAGCTTGAATACAATTTCCCCAAGAAGAGATATTGCCTTGTTACCAGTAATGTTGATTGGTATTGTTATCCGATCAGTGAGCTTGTGTTCTACGTATCAGATTATATCATCAGCCACATAACGGGCCACATTGATCTACACCGTGCCCGGATAGGTACCTTCAACATCGTAGTTCATGTTCGCAGTCTAAGGCACAAGCTATCAAAGGATCAGTCTAATTGTATATTACATTACCTGTTCCTACGTCTCGGTGGTGTAACAGATCATGACAGTTTTGTTGCCATGACAGCACTGTTCTTTGGGTACTATACAAAATCAATCATCATGCATGTTAAAAAAACTGATGCACAATACAAGTGTCCCCAAAAAGTTATTCACGCCATAAATATCTCAACAGTTGTGAGAATATTAAATCTAGTTGTCACTGTATTGGCAGCCCTTTACCTGAGTATAATTTTATTACAATCTGGTGATATTGAACCAAATCCCGGTCCTTGCTCCACAAGGTCTCTCACTGATGAAAATAATTTGAAAGTGTTTCACCTTAATATTCAAAGCTTAAAGCCTAAGTTAGAAATTATCGAAAGCGAGGCATCATCCAATGATATTTTGGCGTTTACTGAAACATGGCTGCAGAACTACGATCTCACATCTGATATATTATTCCACGGGTTTCATAAACCATTGAGACAAGACCGATCGTCAAGGGGAGGCGGGGTTGCCATCTACTTAAAGAATACTATCTCCTTTCGACGGCGGCCCGATCTCGAGGTACAGAACGCCGAGTGTCTATGGGCTGAAATATTCAATAAACACAAGAAGTCCTTATTGTTAGGGGTCTTCTACCGCCCACCAAATAGTCCCCCAGAAATATGGGATGCCATATCAGCATCGATCGAAAAAGCCCGTGACACGTCAATTGCCGATTTGATTGTTACCGGCGATTTTAATGATAACCAACTAGTGTCCCCAAAAGGAGGTTTTGCTGACATAAGAAATGTTTTTAACTTGAGACAGCTTGTGAGTGAGCCAACCTGCTTTACGGAGTCGTCAGCCTCTCTGATAGATCTCTTTGCTGTAAGCGACTCGGTCAGGGTAAAAGATTGCGAGGTCTTAGAACCAATCATCCCGGAAATGATACGCTACCACTGTCTGGTGTCGATTGAGATTGATTTTTCTAAATCTATCTCTTTGTCATTTAGAAGAAGGATATGGCTGTACTCTCGGGGTGACTATGAAGCACTTAATGTTGCCCTCGCTGACGTCGACTGGAATTCTCTTTTTGATAATAGATGCCTTGATACTATCACCTCTGACTTCACTAATAAATTACTCGACGTCGCATCTAAACATATTCCCAACAAAATAATTACTTCGCGACCGGACCAGCCGAAATGGTACCACAACGAAATCATACTTCTGATAAGACAGAGAAAACGATTATATCGAATAGCGAAACGCAATGGCCTTCAAACTGCATGGGACAAATACAAACGTAAACGAAATGAAGTCGTATCAGCTGTCAGGAAGGCAAAATCATCGTATATTTCCAAAGTCCAAACTACATTAAGAAGCAGCAACACGTCGTCTTCACTGTGGTGGAAGACACTCAAAACGCTCATTTGCACAAATAAAGCAGTAACTGTCCCAACTCTTGTTCACCTAAATAAAATTTACTCCTCTAATACTGAGAAAGCTGAGGTCTTAAATGAGCACTTCAGCTCAATCTCAACAGTTGATGACAAGAACGCTTCCCTACCCAGCTCTTCATCTAACGCCCCACAAGTTATTGATAGTATCACTTTACAATCTAGTGAGATATACGAAGCTATGAAATCATTAAGGGTATCAAAAGCGTCTGGTCCCGATCTTGTCAGTCCTCGTCTTCTCAAAGAGTGCAAATCATCCATATGTGAGCCTCTCACAATCTTGTTCAATGTGCTATTGAATAACTCGTACTTTCCTTAACTGTGGAAAAAGGCAAATGTATCCCCAATCTTAAAAAAAACAACCCTCAAATTCAATTGCTAATTATCGTCCGATATCATTGCTTAGCTGCGTGGGTAAAATATTTGAAAAATGTGTTTTTAAACGGTTGTGGCAGTTTTTGGTCGATAATAATGTACTTAGTCAATTCCAATCAGGTTTTACGCCGGGTGACTCGACTGTCCTCCAGTTGACCGACCTATATGACGAATTCTGTCGAGCCCTTGATGAGGGCAAGGAGGTTAGGGTAGTTTTCTGTGACGTCAGTAAGGCTTTCGACAAGGTATGGCACGTTGGTCTTATTCACAAGCTGGAGAGAATCGGTGTCGCGGGTGAACTACTGTCGTTCCTAAAATCATATCTTTCAGATAGGTCACAACGGGTAGTAATAGGATCCGATGCCTCAACATGGGGACCTATTAATGCTGGTGTTCCGCAGGGCTCGATACTCGGTCCCATATTGTTTTTAATCTATATCAACGACATTACTGAAAACTTATTCAGTAATATACGTCTATTTGCTGATGATACTTCCCTGTATTTAATAGTAGAGAATCCCGTGCAAGTCTCAACTTTAATCAACCGAGACTTGGCTACAATTGAACATTGGGCCAAGACATGGCTGGTAGAGTTTAATCCCCATAAAACAGAGAGTATGTTGATATCGCGCAAAAACACCCCTGTTGCCCACCCACCACTATTCTTTAGTAAAACGCCGATGTCTGAAGTAAAAAAACACAAACACTTAGGAGTCATACTAAACAGTTCTTGTACGTGGGACGATCACATTGACCACATCTGCTCCAAAGCTTGGGTTCGTTTAGACTTATTAAGAAAGCAGAAATTTAACCTCGATCGGGATGTCCTAGAAAAAATTTACTTTGCCTTCATCAGGCCATTACTCGAATATGCGGATGTTGCCTGGGACAACTGTTCTGCAACCGAAGCTGAAAAATTAGAGAAAATACAGATTGCAGCTGCGAGAATCATAACAGGGGCAACAGTTAGTTGCAGTAAGCGTCTACTTAATACTGAAACACGCTGGGACTCTTTACAAGAAAGACGTCGTAAACACAAATTGTTACAATATTTCAAAATGTACCATCGAATGTCGCCCCCGTATATTGCCAATAAGGTCCCTCCAACCATCTCATCATCAAATTTATCGCAAAATCTTCGGTCATGTAACAACCACAGAATTCCTTTCTGTCGGACACAATTATATCAGTCTTCCTTCATCCCCAGCGTTACGAAGCAATGGAATAGCCTGCCCATGTCTGTGCGTGAAAACTCTTCATTGCCCAACTTCAAGATATTTTTAAGTGGTGGGAACCAAAGGCCTCCTAAGTTTTATAGTGGTGCAAAGTCCCGCAAAGCTCAAATTTACCACACCAGGTTACGTCTGGGTTGCAGTAGCCTCAACTTCCATCTGTATTCAAATCACCTGTCGCCTACCTCATTATGTCAGTGTGGGGTGTGTGAGACCGTGGAACACTATCTTCTCCACTGCCCAGTCTTCACAAATGTTCGTGATAATTCCATTAAGCTACTACCATTCCCAATTGACGTACCAACGCTTCTTTTTGGATCTGAATTTTTGGATAACCAGGAGAACCAGCTTGTTTTTGAAGTGGTTCACGACTTTATTTTATCAAGTGGACGTTTTCGCTAACTGTGAAAATCGCACTTCTCCAAAGATGAATCTTTCTCTGATCTCTTTTAAGTCGGTCTCTGTGTCGATCACATTGTAAAACACCTCTACCCCGCCCCATTTCCAAGTAAGTTGCATAGGCTGCATGTAATAATAGCTGTTACGATTATATAGGCAATAGTCATTGTCTTCAAGCTGGTTTTTCTGTTTTTCTGTTTTTCTGTCCTTTCTTGTCTCACTTCCCTTTACTCATCTTTCCATCTTTCTTACTTTTCTCACATTCATGGTTTAAGCATTATCAGGTATAGTCGTCATATATTCTGACAACTCACACTTAATTTCCTTTGCTTCAAGCTGACTTTGATCAGACTATTAACCTTGCACTGGCTGGGGAATCGCACCCATGCACTGTTGTGTTCGTGGATGTGAGGCCCCACCCAGTTAGCTGGGCATCTGCTCAGACTATATTATAATTTCGAATATGGGTCATGATCTTAGGTAGCTTTGGACAAATTTAAGTAGTGTTTTTACCACCTCAGATAATTGATATATTTCATGGTTTAGGGAGATGACGCACATAAGCTTTCAGCTTTTTGTCAAATCCCTCTATTATTCTGCTACTCTACATTGTTGAACAAATGTTATATAAGATATCTCATCCAACTTCTTTACTGTTTGTAAACATTTTGTTATATATGACATTTTTGAAGAATAAAATATTGTTTAAACCAATTGTCCCAAGTCAGTACAGAAGACAGAGGGTCACTTCCTACAGATTGTTACCAAACCGATCTACAATGAAGAATAACAAGAAGAAATAAGATGGTAATGCACTCAGGTGAACTTAAATCATCTGACCTGTCCCAAGTCAGTACATAAAGTCAGAGGGCCACTTTTTAGGGTAAGTATTTTTTTTTTTTAAAAAAGCACCTGTTTTTTGGCCGATAGTTTCAGATGTATGGCGGGTTGTTTTGGAATCATTGTCGATTCGGTTTAGATAATTCGACGTTTACAACCAAACATAAATTCAGAATACAACCTATTTAATTTGAAATAACCATATGTAGCCATAGAAACCGATAAACACAGCGGGGTCCATAAGCGGGGTCCATACGATGAGGGTCGAAGCATACGCCATATACTACTTACATCGTAATCGTAGTCTACAATGATATATCTGTGCCTTCCGTGAACTTGCTAAGGCAAAAAATTGTGGCGGTCGGCGAGTATTCGGTTTATATAATTTTTAAACTCATGTAGGGAACAATTGTCTATGATGTTCAGAGGGAGGTCGTTCCATAATTTTGTTGTTGAAGGTAAGAAGGAGGATTGATAATTCTTGGTTCGACAAGACGGAGATCCCTAGCAGTACGAAGGTCACGACATTGATTAAACGAAACTGGTGGAGGGATGATATTGGATATGTAAGGGGGAACCATATTATGAACCATTTTGAAGTATTGTATCATTTTATGCTTTTTCCCGTCTAGTTTTAAGATTCTCCCACCCAGTTTCTACGTATAGCGAGACTTTGCTGGCACTGAGAGTTGCTCCTGTTATAATACGCGCTGCTGCAATTTGAATGCTTTCAAGCTTAGTCGAATCTTGTTCAGTGCAATTGTCCCACACTGTATCTGCATATTCAAGCAGAGGTCGGACGAATGCAAAGTAGATTTTCTCTAATGTTTTTCGATCCAGAGTGAATTTCTGTTTCCTAATTATGTCAAGACGTGTGTGTCCATCTCGGAAACCAACAGGGAGTATAACCATTTCAGTTGTCAAAAGTTAGCTTTAATAATTTCATACTTTTCTTTCAGGTGTTTATGCTGATCGATATAGTGTTTTAGTGTTGTATAGGTGTGATTTGTAATAAAAGATAGTTATATTAGTGTTTAGTTTAGTTTCTCTGTCGGATTTTAGTGGCGTGTTCCCTATCTTCGCGCGGGTCATTTTCGGTGTTTTGTTTTGTTTTGTTTACGTTTTCGACCGCTTTCTCAAATTTTAAGTTCCTCTTGGTAATTTTGGCTATTGGTCATTGGATTCTGTATATTATTTGTAATCATGAATGGTAAGTGTACGACGGGTGTTCAGACGGAGGTAAATATGGGTGTTAAGGGAGGTATGAGGGAGGTTAGTCGAGGGGTGCAGGTGGGGGAGACTGAGGATCCGGAGGTAAGAACAAGATTCACAGGGAGTATGATGAAGAAGTGGGATGGGAGAATGAAGGACGTGTGGTTAGGGGGCGGCTCAAAGGAGAGGGTTAATATACTAATCGGAGAGATTGGGAAGAATGGGGCAAGGGATGTCATCAAGCACTTCGTCTCCGAGTGTTGGGAGGAGAGAAGAAGCGCGGGAATAGGGGGAGGCAGTTGGTAGAACATGGGTAACCAAGGCCTTCTCATACGAGAACCGCGACAAATCAGCGGCCGGCCGAAGTGTTATTATTATTATTATTAAGTGGCTATGCCTTTGTATAAATATAATCAATATGATGATCCCACGTGCACCGTGAGTTAAGGATAACACCCAAGTGTTTATGTTCCTCAACTTTATCAATGTTAGTATTAGCCATTATTAATGTCGGGTGCCCAGTCTGATCTTTTTTGTGCGATATAGTCATAGCTTCAGTTTTTAGAGGGTTAAATTCTACCAGCCATGTTTTCGACCATTGCTCAAGTTTCATCAAGTCATTATTCAAGACACGGGCAGCTCGATCATGGTTGTCAACGATTAAATACAATGTTGTGTCATCCGCAAATAGTCGAATGCCACTTGTTAGACCTGAAGTAATATCATTTATATATATCAGGAAGAGAAGCGGTCCAAGAATAGATCCTTGGGGAACACCGGAATTGACTGGTTTCCAGGACGCCACATCCGCATTTATAACTACTCTTTGTAGTCGATCATTGAGATAGGATTTCAAAAAATCAAGCAGTTCGCCGGTAATAACAATTTTGTTCAATTTATAGATCAAACCCTTGTGCCAAACCTTGTCAAAAGCTTTGCTGACATCGTAAAATATAACCCTCACATCTTTACCTTCGTCAAGTGCACGACTGAATGCATCATATATTCATTATGTGATTATGAGGTATCTGGTTATCCTTCGGGAATTCCAGATGACCTCCCCCATCCCCACCCCTCCCTCCAAAAAAAAACCCAAAACAAAAAAAAACACACCCTCTCACAGACACACACACACACCGAAAGCCCTTAAAAGAGCTGTTAAATCTTTATACAAATGTTTATTTATATAAAATGTACACTCGTCCCCAGCCAGACAACCTTGTTTCAATCCTTGCCTGGTGTTTGGTGGTTTCTTGTGTATGTTAACAGAAAGGTAGGTTGCACCAATTCCTCCTACGCTTTGTGTACCATTTCCATGTGTCTTCTTGATAAGAGTGTTGGAAGAAAATTTTAGAATGTTCAATTAGAAAAGTTATAGGTAGAGAGAACGATAGGTATCCGCTATTGTATATTGTGACTGTTGTGTGATTGTTGCTATGGATGGGGTAAGGGGTGTGTTTCTTCGGAGCCCACTCCCCACACGCAGAGTTGCGAGGCAATCCTCACAGACTCAATCCTACCAATGAAATGAATGAAAGGTTTTAGCGCGCCCAAGGCGCGCAGGGACGATGAAAATACCTTGGAGTATTTATATACTAATCACAATCTTAGTGAGTAAGTTTAAGTTTTAAATTCAAAACAACAAAATGGTTAATACTTTTTCATTCACAGTATTGAACAAATTTAAGTTAAAATAACAATCAACATTTAATCACGCAAACATCTTAACAGTATCATTTACTTCTATGTTCATAATTTTCACTCACACTGTTGTTTCATGAATGCTATAATTGATAAAAAAAAAAGTTTATACAAGCTAAGTTAAGTCAGGTGGCACACTGAGGTTCACTCACACTGTTGTTACTTCAGTAATGATTGCTGTAAATAATTTGATATCAACTGTACCCAATAATTGACAAGGTTGTTTATATAAGCTAAGTTAAGTCAGATGGCACACTGAGGTTAAACCTAACCGCTAACTGAAAATAAAATATGAACCCCCTTTAAAAAAAAGCTTGAACACAACATTTTAGTTTAAACAATATTTTATTTATGAAAAACAAATTGTGGTACAATACATACAAAAACGTAATAATGAAGAATAAAGAAACGAAGGAATTGACAAAATTGTATGTATAACAACAATGCATTTGGTACAATTACAGTTAATATAGTGTTGGGATTCAGCAGGAAGTTATAAGCTTATGTGAGCTGTCTCCCAGTAAATTTAAATCAGTTACTAAGTTAGGTGGAAGTAATATTTTCAACGTAATATATTGCTTAAACAGGGCAAAAGAAGAAGAGACCAATACTAGAATAGAGAGAAGGACAAAGTACTGGACGGTTAGTGGGAAAGAAGGAGAGAGAGAGAATAAAGAGGTGAAGGTAAAGTACTGACACCAAACCAAGTTCAATTATACTATTGCTACATTTATTGCTAGAGCAACCTATGGAACTGTTTGCATCAGATAGAGTGCTGTCATTGCTAGCCGCTTAGAAGATAATAGAGCATCAAACTGGGATAATAACATCTATGAAAGAAACAAATAATTACTGTTGTATCACAGTCCAAGATGTCGCTTGCTATGGGACACCGACGTACAACCAGCAGTGACAGCACCTCTCCGTGACACATTGAAAAATTCATTTTTTCTATATATAGACTGTTGACATAGTATCAGAGTTATAGGAATAAACTTAAGAATAACAACGGCGTGGCGAATAAGGCCGAAGCTTAACGTTAATGCCTCATCGGAAACGACCACTTTGTGAGATAAAATCTTGTACAACACGGAATACAAGTGAATTTTTCGGTGTTATCCAGTTGTTCAGAACCATACAGTAATGTTGTGAGGTCTACAGGGAATGGTAAAGTGTGGATTGTAAAATTCCGTACAATGTCAAAGATTGGATAACGGAGCAGGAAATGCTCTGTTGTCTCTAAATCACCGCACTGGCAAAGGGGAGACGCCGAGATGTGATTGTCGTATAAATGGGCGTTAATGCTGCTACAATGTAATCTTAGTCTACAGTGATAAATTTGTGCTGCTCGACATTTGGCCCGAGTAGAACGTGGGTGGTCGGCGGTTCGCACTTTTTAAGTACCTTTTGAAATTGGGAAGGGAGGGATTTTCCCTAATCGATGAGGGAATTCGATTCCACTGGTTAGTAACATCCGGAATGAAGGAGGATTGGTATAAGTTAGTGTGGCAGAAGGGAACTCGATGATTGTTAACATCCCGGAGATTGTGGGTTGGATTCATGGATAAATTTGTTGGTGGAACCTTGATGGAAATATATTGGGGGGTTAATTTGTGATACATTTTAAAAAATTGAATGAGCTTATGCCTTCGGCGTCGTTCCTGTAGAGTGTCCCATTGTGTTTCAGCATACAGGAGGGTTTTACTGGTACTTACAGTAGCACCAGTAACTATTCTTGCTGCCGCTATTTGTATTTTCTCTATCTCAGCAGCTTGGATTGCTGAGCAGCTGTCCCATACACAGTCGGCATACTCTAAGAGTGGCCTGATAAAGGCGAAATATATTTTTTTGAGGACATTGCGATCAAATGTAAACTTGTGTGACCTAATCATGTCAACACGCGTCCAAGCTTTGGAACATACGAGATCAATATGATCATTCCATGTACAGGTTTTGTTCAGAGTTACACCTAGGTGTCTGTGGCTACTGACCTCGGAGATTTGGATGCCACTCAAGTATACTGGTGGATGAACTGAGGCCTCTGTTTTGCGTGATATCAACATAGTTTCAGTTTTTTGAGGGTTGAACTCGACCAGCCATGTCTTGGACCAACGTTCGATTGTAGCCAGGTCATGGTTGATCGAGACTGCCGCTTGAACAGGGTTCTCGACTATGAGATACAGGGAAGTGTCATCTGCAAACAGTCGTATACTGCTGAGCAGGTCGTTTGTAATGTCATTTGTGTATATCAAAAACAGCAGTGGGCCGAGGATCGAACCTTGTGGAACACCAGAATTTACTGATTTCCAGGGAGACACTTCCGAGGAAACTACAACCCACTGGCACCGATTGGAGAGGTAAGATTTTAGGAAACAGAGCAAGTCGCCAGATATCCCGATTTTTTCAAGCTTGTGTATGAGACCAACATGCCAGACCTTGTCAAATGCCTTGCTAACATCGCAGAACACAACTCTGACTTCTTTGCCTTCATCGACAGCATGGCAGAATTCGTCATACAGATCCGTCAGTTGTAAGACTGTGGAGTCACCTGCGATAAAACCAGACTGAAACTGGCTGAGTATATTGTTCTCACATAGAAAATCCCACAAACGTTTGAAAACACATTTCTCAAATAGTTTTCCGATGCAGCTAATTAATGATATGGGGCGATAATTAGTAACTAGGTTAGAAGGATTTTTTTTTAACACTGGGGTCACATTGGCCTGCTTCCATAATTTTGGGAAGTAACAAGTTTGCAGGAGTGCATTGAAGAGTGTCGTAAGCGGTTCACATAAGGAACGTTGACATTCTTTTAGAAGTCGAGGACTTATAAGATCGGGACCGGACGCTTTTGATACATTGATACATTTAATTGCTTCGTGCACTTCGCGACAATCCAATGTTATACTATTGAGAAGATTAGAAGCAGGGTTAAGTAACGGTGGCAAAGACGCATTAGAATCATCCAATGTAGAGATGGAGCAGAAGTATTCGTTAAACACTTCCGCTTTCTCAAGATTAGTTGAGTAAACCTTATTCAGATGTCTTATCGTCGGGATTTCCGATACATATTTGCCGACAAATAATTTTAATGTTTTCCACCACTTCGACGGAGTTGTTTCTGGGGAGCTTAATGTTACCTGGGCCTTGGATATGTATGAAGCATTGGCTTTTCTGGCCGCTGAGACGACTTCATTGCGCTTTTTCTTAAAAATGTCCCAGTCCCGTAACAGGCCGGAGCGCTTTGCCTTGCGATGTAAGCGTGCCCTTTGCCTTATCAGGAACCGTATCTGATTGTGCATCCATTTCGTCTGACTGGGTCTAGATGTTATAACTTTATTGGGAATGAATTTGGATGCTGCGTCGAGAAGCTTGTCGGTGAAATTAAAGACAATGGTATCTTGGCATGGATGATCAAACAAGGTTTCCCAGTCTATGTTATTGAATGTAGTATTAAGGGCTTCGTAATTCCCTTCTGCGTACAGCCATATGCGTCTTTTGAAGGTTTTAGGTGATATTCTTTGAAACTGGATCTGCACAAGAATTGGACAATGGTAGCGTGTCATGCCCGGAATAAATGGTTCCAATACGACACACTCCAGTACATGGACGGTATTACTGACAGCAAAGGGGTCAATTAATGAGGCCGATGTCTCGGTAAAGCATGTTGGTTCACTTACAAGTTGTTTCAGATTGAAGTTGTTGCATATATCATGGAAGTGGCCCCTGGGAGACCCCAACTGATTGTCGTTAAAATCGCCAGTAATAATAATGTCAGGAATCAATGTATCTTTTGCTTTTTCAATGGAAGCAACAATATTATCCCAAACTTCTGCAGTACTATTGGGTGGGCGATAAAACACTCCTAGCAGTAATGAATTACCAAGATTGGTAGAGACCTCAACCCAAAGGCACTCAATGTTATTCACCCTAAGATCAGTTCGATGCCGAAAGCACAAGCCATCTTTCACATAAATTGCAACACCTCCTCCCCTTGACATGCGATCAAGGCGTAGAGGTTCTTGGAAACCGTGAATCTTGATATCACATGTTAGGTCAGAGTCTTGTAGCCAGGTCTCAGTGAAGGCCATAATATCATGAGACAAAGATTCATACTCGAGGAATTCTAATTTGGGCTTAAGGCTCTGAATATTCATGTGGAAGATTTGGAGTGAATTTATGGTATTTTTGGCACTCAAAGAACCTGGTCCGGGATTCAATTCTATATCTCCTGACAATATCAGGATAAGCTTTAGAGTCCATTTTGAGAAGGATTCAAGACACGACTTACCAGACTCTGTTGAGTTTGTTCTAGAAATGTTTGCTGTATCATCTTGGCATGTTCGATGTGGAGTATAACTGATTGATATAAAATGCACGGCTAATGTCACAATGAGAGAGGTATGAAACTCGGTCCCTATACAACGCATGTACACAAACAATAAGGAACACATGGATTGGTGTCTGTCTAGTTTGTGCTTGAGGTTGCTGATATGAATTGCGGAATCGAATGTACCAATCCGGGCACGATAAGTCTCAATAATGCTAGACATTATGTAATTTGAGGGTGATAGAATATAGATCGTGTCCGGCATTTGGTACCTGTCAATGACATGTTTATTCCACACTGCTGGGAATTGATTTTAGTTTGGTGTCTACGAGAGGTTGAGTTTGAAAGAAAGCAAATGGAGTAGGTGTATGAAGGATAGAAAAGAAGAAAAACAAAATAAAACATGGATAACATCTAGGAAGTTAGATTGGGTTGCATGCACGTAGAATGCTTGCTTAAAGTCGCAAACTAATGATGTTTAAGTGGATCTTGTAAGAATAATAACTCAGTTATGGTTTGAATCTTGTTTGCAAAGTGAGGTTGGTAAATATGAATGAGCAGAACACACTGAGATGAAAGTCAAAACAAATTCAAATATTTTCAGTGCATTAGGTTGATCAAGTTTCACCGGGATTTTTGCCATTCACAGACTCTATTTTATTATTTACGAACTTTATTTGAATTCAAGAAGCAGTAGTTCTTGCGGGAGTCATCCTTCAGGCACGAAACCACGAAAATTGCCTTGAAGGATTGTCTGCTTTACAGTAGTAAGTTAGGTCAAGTGAGCTACACCCCATACGACTTTGTATCATCTTGCAACAAATCAATAACACTGACAATGAAAATAGTAAGAAGAGAAAATTAAAGTAATACCAACAGCAACAACAACAATAATGATAGTAACAGTAACAGTGATTATCATTATCATTATCATTACCATCATTACTCTCACTACCATTACTAGTTTTAATATCACCACCATCATTACTACCACCATCCCCATCACTGTCACTGTTACCATCACCACCACTATACCATTGCCATCACTGTCATCACTACTACTGCAACCACCACTATCATTATTACTATTGTTGTGACGATCGCCATGACAACCAATTACCACTGTCACCATAATAATAACACTTTGGCCAGCCGCTGATTTGTCGCGGTTCTCGGACGAGAAGGCCATGGTTACCCCTGTACTCCCAACTGCCTCCCTATTCCCACGCTTCTCCTCTCCTCCCAACACTCAGAGACGAACTGCTTGATGATATCCCTTGTCCCATTCTTCCCAATCTCTCCGATTAGCATATTAACCCTCTCCTTTGAGTCTCCCCCTAACCACATGTCCTTCATTCTCCCATCCCACTTCCCCATTATACTCCCAGTGAATCTCATTCTTTTAGGCTGATACTTTGGGCATTCAAGAAGAAAGTGTTCCAGGGTCTCCACTATGTCCAAGTTACACATCTGGCACTCCCTTTCACCGTCTTTCCCAATTTTTCCCCTCAGCTCCAGGGATCGCGACCTCAGCTTGAACAACAGTGACCCCCCAAAGGTGCCACCAAGGTACTCTTCAAAACCTGGCTTCTCTTTATCACGCAGGCCACCCAAAGACCTCTTTGATTTGCCCCCCTCTCGCCAATTACGGTTACAATCTTCCATGACCCTTTCTCTGACGATTTTTTTACCCTGGTTTGCCCCAACGTCCAGGTCCGAGATCCCCAATGAGTAGTTCTCTACTAGCTCCCTCATTTGGACCATCCACCCCGTTTTGATATTTGAGTTGAAAATTCTCAGGAACATTACTTTACACCATCGGCTGTCGGGGAGATTTACCAAATAATTAAGATAACCGAGCTTCAACAGGTCTATCCTGTCCTTGATCCTCATCCACCCAAGCTCACCCCTGATTGCTTCTAGCGCTGCGGCATTACTCGACCCCGTTATCCATCGGCCTGCATCGTTCTGCAGGATTTCCAAGCTCTTTACGGCCGTCTGGTTTAGGGGTACCACTTCCGTACCGTATGTTATACTTGGCAGCCCCACCATTTCCCAAATGGTTTTCCCCACGAAAACCTTATTGAAACTGTTTCTCCCTATAAGTTTCATTTGGTTAAGGATTCGCTTCCCCTTCAAAATCAATTTATTTGTGTGGTTCCGGTAGATGCCTCTTCCTGTAATGTTTATATTTACCCCCAAATACTCGTAATCACCCGTCTCTCCCACATTGAGAAGTTTGCTGCTCCCTTCCGGAATGCAGAACTCACCCACTCTCCACCTTCGAGTGGGGTCCACTTTGCGGCCCACAGGTATAACTTTGCTCTTGCTTTCATTAAGTTCGAGTCTCCATTTGCTCCCATATTTCCAAACAATTCCCAGCATTTTCGTTAGCCCCTCTTCGCTCTCTGACACTAGAACCATATCGTCTGCAAAAAATAGCCCTGGGATCTTCACGCCACCAACTGCTACCCCCTCCTCGCTACGCAGGAGTTCATCTCCTAAGCCTTTGATGTACAATGCAAACAGGATCGGCGAAAGGATACACCCCTGTTTTAGGCCTATCTCCATAGGCACACGTTTCGTTGTAATGCTTCCCAGGCTAAGTTCACTCTGTACATCTTGATATAATGCTTTCATAATTCCAACAAACTCGCCTCCTAAGCCCATAGCCTCCAGCTTGCGCCACATACCTTCCCTCCATACTCTATCGTATGCCTTCTTGATATCCAAAAAAGCCATAAACATCTTTTTCTTTTTTGCTTTCGCGGATTCTATCATTTGGGATAGTGTGAAAAGATGGTCAGTAACTCTCCTTCCCTTCCTGAAGCCATTCTGGATTTCTCCCAGAAAACCCTTCTCCTCAATTACCTCCTCTAGTCTCCCATAAAGGACTTTACAGAAAACCTTTCCAATGTTGCTACTGACAGAGATCCCTCGATAGTTATCCAAAACGTCTTTTTTCCCCTTTTTGTGAATAAATGTCACTTTGCTTTCCCTCCACTCCTTTGGGACCTCTTGTTTTTCTATGGCTAAATTGAATAGGGCAGTTAGGCTTTCCAAGAGTTCCTCTCCCCCTTTTTTGATAAACTCGTTAGGAATTTCGTCCACCCCTCCCGCTTTTCCATTTCTCAATTTTGAGATCACCCTTCGCACCTCCTCAGTTTTGATTTCGCTGCACACGAAGTCCGAGAGATTTTCCTCGACCTGGTTCGGACACTCCGGTGGGTTCCCCATGCCCCATCGCTTATCGTTTACCTTTTCCCAGTGCTTGACTAGTTCTAATGTGATTTGATCTCGCTCTTCTGTAACTCTGCCATCTACTTTAATGCTCTGTTGGTTATTCCCTTTGTTACGTTTGTTCACCCATTTCCAAAATACGCTCGAACTCGACCCCCCTGTCGTTCTTATCGTCCTAATAAGACTGCTATTTCGCACTCTCCGGTTGTCGTCTTTTATCTTGTTTACTTTATTTCGTGCTTGTTGGTATTCTTCCTTTGCTACCATGGCCTCATTGCTTTCCACCCCCTTAAGTTTTCTACTTCTCCTGTATGCAGCACATTTAGCTTTTCTAACCTTTATGGCCCTTTTCAATTCTTCGTTCACTCTGTA
Source organism: Pictodentalium vernedei (assembly GCA_031216915.1). Classification (NCBI taxonomy): domain Eukaryota; kingdom Metazoa; phylum Mollusca; class Scaphopoda; order Dentaliida; family Dentaliidae; genus Pictodentalium; species Pictodentalium vernedei. The sequence goes on from CM062296.1 coordinate 577,508,376, forward strand.
CCCAAGTTCCCGTGTTGGCACCCTAATCTTTCCTACACTTTCCTTCCCTGCCTCCACTAGGCTCGCAACTATGGCGTTGGCCATCTTCTGGACACTACCCCCCTTGTGTACGGCTGCAAGCTTTGGTTTTAGTTTAGCCATCAGCCCTACCACTGCCATTACCATCACCATCATAGACACCTCCATCATCACCATTAATTTATTATTTTTTTTCCATTGTGAAGCAATGACTCTGGGTTGGCTGAGTAAGAAGCGGAAAATTGTAGGTGGTAAATGGTGACTACGATAAATGGGGCGTAGAAAAGAAACCGTGATTATCGGCCATTTTAAATCGTTTGCAAGACGGATACGGATAAGGGTGTCCCAGTTGGTGTAGATTGGTGAAACATGCTCAATAGGCTGCGATATTATACAAAATCGTATAGTATCGCAGCCACACCACGTTCTGTGTGTGTGTGTTTTTTATGTAGTATTACGTGTAGAACCACAGACGTATAATGGGATGCGAAGATAACATCTCACTAATCGAGTTACAGGCTGCACAGGAGATGATTAGAAGAATAATTCTGGTGTTGTAAACAATTCGCAACATTGTAACGGCTAGCATGATCATGTCTCAGGAATTAGTTGATGAGCGATAGTATCTGTATCAGATGTAAGACATGCATTTGGTAGTCGGGGCGGGGGGGGGGGGGGGGGCGACAAGTTACATTATATCACATGTGATTTCGTTTGCCATTACGTCACTTGCGTGCTAGAATGTTCCATGTCCCAGAGGGACATAGAACACTCTAGCACTCATGCGACGATTATTTTGCATTGCCGCAGTTGATGCATGAGAATAGCGACTCGTTATATTCAAGATTAGAAGAATAATTAGATTAAATAAGATAAAATACCACCACCAAAAGTGCTTTTAGCATTTATATATATTATTACTTTTATATTTGTCTACACCGCTCAATCGAATTTTCCATAGATCGAGCAAGGGACGAACTTACTGATTTATACTTTATTATTCAAATATCTAAAAGTATGTTTATATTTACAAATTCAAAGTTCAGTTTAAAATTTAAACATTTGTATGTTTTACTTTATATTCAGCTATTTAGATATTTGTTTAATTATTTGAATGTCCACTGGAAAGTTAATTTTACTTTCAAATATATTATTCGAACATTCGTTCATTCATTCATTCATTCATTCATTTGTTTGATTATTTGACTGTTTAATCAGCTATTTAGATATTTTAGTTATTTGAATATCAATTGAAAAGTTTGTTTTACTTTTTAAAAATTTATTCGATTCATTCATTCATTCATCCATTCGTTCACTCACTCGCTCGCTCGCTCGCTCGCTCGCTCGCTCGCTCGCTCGCTCGCTCGCTCGCTCGTTCGTTCGTTCGTTCGTTCGTTCGTTCGTTCGTTCGTTCGTTCGTTCGTTCGTTCGTTCGTTCGTTCGTTCGTTCGTTCGTTCGTTCGTTCGTTCGTTCGTTCGTTCGTTCGTTCGTTCGTTCGTTCGTTCGTTCGTTCGTTCGTTCGTTCGTTCGTTCGTTCGTTCGTTCGTTCGTTCGTTCGTTCGTTCGTTCGTTCGTTCGTTCGTTCGTTCGTTCGTTCGTTCGTTCGTTCGTTCGTTCGTTCGTTCGTTCGTTCGTTCGTTCGTTCGTTCGTTCGTTCGTTCGTTCGTTCGTTCGTTCGTTCGTTCGTTCGTTCGTTCGTTCGTTCGTTCGTTCGTTCGTTCGTTCGTTCGTTCGTTCGTTCGTTCGTTCTTATTAGTTCGTTCGTTCATTTATATATTTGAATATTTTACTGTTTATTCGGCTATTTAGATATTTGTTTAGTTATTTAAATATCCATTGAAAAATGTATTTTACATTCATTCATTCATTCATTCATTCATTCATTCATTCATTCATTCATTTCAATATCCATTGAAAAGTTTATTTTACTTTTTAACATTTATTCGAATATTCAATCATTCGTTCGTTCATTCGTTCGTTCGTTCATTCGTTTGTTAAATCATTCATTCATTCATCAATACATTCGTTCGTTCAATCGTTCATTCGTTCGTGCGTTCGTTCATTCATTTAAAACGTGAAGTTATTTGAATATAACTTCAAAGGCCTATCAAACTTTTCAATATTTATTCGAACAGTAGATCATTCATTCATTCGCTCAATCATTCGTTCATTCGTCAATTCATTCGTTCGTTCGATCGTTCATGTGATAGTTCATTCATTCGTCTATTCGTTCATTCGTTCATTCATTCATGAAGTTATTCGAATATCCATTGAAAAATTTATTAAACTTTTAAATATTTATTCGAATATTAAATCATTCAATCATTCATTCATTCATTCATTCATTCATTCATTCATTCATTCATTCATTCATTCATTCATTCATTCATTCTTTTTATTTAAAACATCAATATATATTTATTCGAATATTCAATCATTCATTCGTTCGTTCATTCATTATTTATTTATTTAAAAAATGAAGTTATTTAAATATCTATTGAACAGGTTATTTTACTTTTTGTTATTTATTCGAATATTAAATCATACATTCATTCGTTCAATCATTCATTCATTTGTCCATTCATCGTTCGTTCGATCGTTCGTGCGTTCGTTCATTCGTTCGTTTATTCATTCGTTCATTAATCAATTGATTAATTAACCATTCATTCATTCATTCATTCATTCATTCATTCATTCATTCATTCATTCATTCATTCATTCATTCATTCATTTATTTATTTATTTATTTATTTATTTATTTTATTTATTTATCTATTTATTTATTTATTTATTTAAAGCATGGAGTGGGGGCACAAGAAGAGAGGATTGTATGTAGTTTGTACATTCCAAAGTAGAAGTGGCATGCGCTGAACATGGTCGCACCATCCCATCCACGCCTGGCAATAAGGTCAGGCGTGTATGTGACAGGGCGCTCATGTCGCACAGTTCTAACCTCAGACAGCTCGTCAGGAAAACTAGAAGCGCACCAGAGGATGAAGTGTTGAACATATTTATCACTTGCGTAAATACTAGACCCGGGCGCAAATGGGGTCATCTATATTTGTAATAATTTTATTCTAGCATGGTAGATTGGGATGTGTTCAGGTTAATCCTTTGCACGATTCTAAATTTTTTCTCTAAGGCATCCATCTGACCCGGATTCGTGATCCTTTCGACGGAGCCATCTTTGTGTTTTGCAAAGATAACTCCGTCGAATGTCCACGAATACTGCAGCTTGCTATCCCGAACCATTTGGCGAGCTCTCCGAGCTATGGCAGCGCGAGTCTTGGTTAGATCCTCATTAATAAAGATACCTGAGATGTTGGGGTGATTTGACCCCGATGCTAGTCTAAGCCCTTTCAATTTTGCTCGTGAGCGAAAAAAGCTGTTACGTAGCCTATAGTTATTTAATCTGAAGATTATTGCACGCGCCTTTACTGGCTGTCCGTTAGCCACTTTCGGTCCTACACGGTGGCTTCGTGATATGTCGTCGACTGAAATGTTAACACCAATTTTACTTGCAATGTCAACTACTATTTTGTCGGTGTCCTCATTAGATTCTTCGACAATGCCAGAAAGACGAAGATTGGTCCGCCGACCATATTGCTCTAAGTCGTGCACTCTATCAGTGAGCTCATGCAGTTGTTTGTCTTTCATCTGTAATTCCCCCCTCAAAGACTGGACTGCATTTTCTAACTTACTGATTCGGTCGCTAGCGGCCTCAATAAGAATCGACGTCAGGGCCTCTCTTACAGACTGATTCCTGAGTACTCGAATGAAAGCCAGGGACATCCGGTCGTCTTGGCTGAGAGAAGCTAATCCTTCACTGGAAGGGTCGGCAGTAAAAATGTCCGAAAAGTCAAGCTCCTCATCCGAGCTGGTGTAATCATGCTGTTTTTTGTTTGTTTCGGGTGAAGGTGTCGAGCTCAGCGCCGACACATTTCTCTTGTATTTGGATTTGCTTTCTTCAGTTTTATTTTCAGTTTTATTTTCAGATGAAACCCCGTCTTCACTCAAAGTAATGTCAGTGGTAGCAGCAGTATCTTCCATATTTCACGAGCCAGGAGTCTTGTTAAGGATAATAATTAGTCCTAATAAGTTTAAAGAGACGATAGCAGAAGCTGAGTAAATTGACGGACTGATCAGATGTCAATGGCAAAACGTGTCAATTGAAACGGTTGGGAAGATCTGAATGAACCATAGTACACAAAATCCGATCAATCGTCATGGCACAGTACAGGTACAGTTACATCCAAAATTACTAACAGTAAAGTTGAATAATATGTTGATATGTTGATATCATCCAAACTTCAAATCACGACTCAAGACGTTTACACTTTCAGATAACAGTGTTATGGGATAATAAACGGAGGAACCGAATTTTGTGCTCAATGTTATATGCTAATCACTTACTACTGAGAAAAAAAAAATCATCACCAGGGAATTGATAGATTCGTTGTCATTGTAAACAATCAGACTCCATTGATATCTGTCAGTCAAGAAAAATCCAAGATTTCCAGAATTCCAATCGTCTATAAGTCCTACGAATCCTGAATTTCCATTAAAAGTGGAACACAAATAACCTCTACTTTGTCAACATTTTCCTGAACAAAAGTAAGCCCACCACCTTTTAGAATAGCCATAAAAAGCGACTTTGAAGCGATAGCCGATATCAGCTTACATCCACAATTGGTCACATCGACAAATGAACACAACATTTTGCCGGTAAAAAGGACGGTAAGCGTATAAAAACTATTTTACTAAATGTACTACTGAAAGTGTGAAGTGACAATTTAATGAAGCGTGCGCAATATAAAACGAAGATTAAGTATTGTTTGTTTTATTGTAGACTATTTTCAAATTATAAATGGTTTCTCTCCAAAAAACACTTTCCGTTAAGGGGTCGTCCAACCTAACTTTGGTCAATTTTTGGACATTTTTCCCAATGCCTCAGAAGCAGATAAGAGAAGTAAGGAAAGGCAAATTATATATCAAAATAATGAGTAAAGTGCATAGAAAAGGTATATATAATTTTTTTCAGGAAAAAATGTGAATTTTATGATTTTGAAGAAGATTAATTTGCAAATGGCATAAGTAACGAACCGGTAAAACCACAAAATAATCGGTAATTCGAAAGCCTTGTCCTCAATATAATGATAACATACTACAGACTCGGAGAAAGCATTTTTTGACACACACTCTGGTGGGTTTTGACGTTTGAATGTAATAACATCAACACAAATTTTTGATGTTCCGGATGTGGCCATGTTTCAACGATGTTTTTCCGGTCATGTGATTACGAGGTGGTTCTTGCAGAAATACTCAATTTGGGCAATCGTAAGAATGCAAGGACGTGATCACGCCCTTTATTTGTTCGAGACAATGTATGAGCGGATTTGCAAACAGGTGACAGCAAGTACTTGAGCTGTTAATGTCATAACTGCAAAATATGGTTCGAAATTCCCTCTCGTGTTTACAGGCCGTCTGAACTTTTTTGTTGACAAAAAATCTGAATTATTGCGCAATAGAAAGACAACATGAACCACTTGTAAAAAAAAATAACCGAGTGTATAAAATCGAGACGATACACATAAAATAAGGCAATATTCATAACAAAGTAAGCAGGATGCTTCAGAAATCACTTTTTCACGAAGTATATTCCAAGTGACCTGGAACTATATTGAGCGTGCTAATTTCCCCCTGTCGCTGCGAAGTTATTTACTTCCTAGTAACCATGGAATTTGAAGATGGGTATGTTTGATGTCTGCAAAGGACCGATTGAAGATGGGTTGAAAATGATGCATTCGTGCTTTTAAATAAGGTGCGCTTGGACGATGCTGAGAATTTAATATCGATCAGTGTCTTTTATGATCGTTTTACACTGACAAATGTAACAAATCTCCTTCACCGGAAACCATCCCCCAATTTGCATATCACAATAAACGGTTTACTGACGTTTCGTACACAAGACGTTTCGTACACGCGACGATTCGTACACAAATAAGACGTTTCGTACACAAAAATTGGACGTTTCGTACACGAAGTGAGCGTTTCGTACACGTGTTTAATTATCTGTTTTAGACCTTGTATTATAAAATTATGTATTATTTTTGTTACATTAAATTAATATTTTTACATTTATGAATATCTCCCGTGAATATTTATGTAAAATTATTCCTGTTTTTACATATACTGTTGGTGTTTAATTGCATGTTGAATAGGTTAATTTTCCTTCATTTCTTTGATTTATTGTTTGATTTACTGTTTGATTTTACCGATGAGTGACTTGTTCGATATTGCCGGGATGTTTTTAGGTTGTTTTGTTTGTTTGTTTGTACATGCGATGACTAATCTAGTCAGCGGTAAATTGCAAAGAGTCTGACAAGCTTTCACTAGAGTCTACAGGTGACCTTAGACTTGGAAAAACAACAAGCGCGGTGTCCTGTCAAATCTGAATTTCAAAAAACTGATCGGGTATATATTGGGGTATGGAACTGTCCTGAGCCAGTGCCCTGTGGCGCATCAAACTCAATGCCGCCAAAACTCAAAAAGTTACGTTCTTCAAAAAGCAAAGGAAAAAACCAGTCCCGAGTATCGATCTCCAGTTATACGATCACAAACTAGAAGCAAACAAAGAGGCCAAAATTTTGGGATTTATCCTAGATAGCAATCTCAGTCTAAACAGTCACGTAAACTCCATTACGGTTAGAGCTACTAAACGTATCAATTTTCTGAAGATGATCAGAGGTAGAAATTGGGGAGCAAACAAAGATGTGCTTCTCAAGCTCTACAAAACATTTATACGTCCGGTACTAGAATACGGTGCCATAATAACAAGCGACCTAAGCAAAACCAACATTCAGAAGCTACAGAGGGTTCAAAATTATGCCCTGCGAGTGGCACTATGCAAACCGAAATGGACACCGATAAAGGAACTTCACGAGCTAGCAAAAATAGAAACTATTGATACGCGATTAAAAGACCTACAAACCAAAACCCTCAACAGACTCCAAGATAGTGAATTAATGGTTGAGTTGAACGAACACCGATCCCTTAACAGAAAAACAAAATAAGTTTCCAGAAAATAAAAAAAAAAAAAAAAAAAAAAAAAATAATAAAATAAAATAAAATAAAAATTATACAATATAACTAAATCGCGTGGAGTCAGTGAGGATTGCCTCGCTACTCATTGGGAACTTTAGGATAGAGTCTGTGAGGACTGCCTCGCAACTCTGCTGAAGCGCGATTGAAACGCGTTTAATAAGATCTATATAACAAAACCCTCCACATACTCCAGGATAGTGAATCAATGGTGAAGCTGAACGAACACCGAACCCTAAACAGAAAAACAAAATAATCCACAGTAAATTAAAATTACTCAATAGAATTAAACTGCGTGGAGTCAGTGAGGATTGCCTCGCTACTCATTGAGGTCTTTAGGATTGAGTCTGTGAGGATTGCCTCGCAACTCTGCGTGTTGGGAGTGGACTCCGAAGAAACACACCCCTTACCCCATCCATAGCAACAATCACACAGCAGGCACAATATACAATAGCGGATACCTATCTTTCTCTCTACCTTTTACTTTTCTAACTGAACATTCTCAAATTTTCTTGCAACACTCTTATCAAGAAGACGCATGGAAATGGTAGACAAAGCGTAGGAGGAATTGGTGCAACCTACCTTTCTGCAACATATACAAGAAACCACCAAACGCTAGGCAAGGATTGAAACAAGCTTGTCTGGCTGGGAACGAGTGTACATTTGATATAAATAAACATTTGAATAAAGATTTAACAGCCCTTTTAAGGGCTTGAGGGTGTGTGTCAGTGATATTTTTTTTGGGGGGGGGGTTGGGTTTGGGTGGAGGAGGTCATTTGGGATTCCCGAAGGATAACCAGATACCTCAAAATCACATACGGCATCCTATCTCCCAGAAGGCTTGATGGATGACTCCCGGTTTCTTAAAACTAAACTGTTGGAGCTTTCTCCACTTCTTTTTTGTAACCGCTATGGTCATATACCGGGGCCGCTACCAAACCGGCGTTGCTGTTTGGTTTTCTTTTCTCTTCTTCCCTTAAACTTGCCATCGCACAACATTACATTCTGGCTCGCCACCATGGTGGGACTCAAACCTCTACCATCGCCGAACTGGAACCGAACAGAGCTCGCTCTCTAATAGTTTTAAAGGCGTTGGGGGATTGAGTATTGACCATCTAACACTCCAGCTTAAACTGCCGGGTATTCTAACCGCGTGCATAACCCCCTCAGACTCCATTTTGGGCAATAGGAAAGCTAGGCCTGTGTGATCCAAGGAAAAAAAAATAAGGTTAACCGGGTCGCAAGGGATTTGTATATCCCACATCGTCCCTGCGCGCCTTCGGCGCGCTAAAACCTTTCATTCTGTCTGTCTGAGCCAGTCAAGGTTAACCGGGTCGCAAGGGATTTGTAAATCCCACATCGTCCCTGCGCGCCTTCGGCGCTAAAACCTTTCATTCATTCATTCTGAGCCAGTCACTTCATTGCCCAATACGACGTAATGGAGTACCCATGTTCTGGTTGTTGAGGCGAGGTCAGGCCAAGGCAGGAGGCTCTGTGTTGTGACGACTGTAGCAGATGGAGGCACCGAAAATGTGATACCGGTATGTCACGCCCGGTTTATCATAAAAACGCAATAAACTTTTATCGATATTTGCCCTTCAAAGATAGTACTAGTCCCTGGTTCCATTTCATGGGAATCCCTTGAACTTTCCATTAAATGACACCAAGGATACTGTACATTATGGAACCAGAGACTAGTTCTATCTTTGAAAGGCAAAATATCTCCAGCGACACTGTACATTTTCGGCGAATCACCTCATTGCATTACGCTAAACCGATTTTATTTTATCGATATTTGTCCTTTATTAATAGCAACAGTATTTGGTGTCATTTAATGGAAAGTCCAAGGGATTCCCATGAAATGGAACCACAGACTAGTACTATCTTTGAAGGGCAAATATCGATAAAATTTTATTGCGTTTTTATGACAACTTATCTCGCAGATTACAACAATCACATAAAAACAAAACAGTCATGTTATTTTTGTTTAATGAATTTATTTTAATTTAGTATGTATGCGATTTCAACTAAAATCACCACGTATTTGCTGGAAAATAAAATTATTTCATGCCAGAAAATAGTCTTCTTTCTTTCTTTTAAACACCAAAATCTGAAAGTAGAAGGAAAAACAATGACATATAAAGAGAAAATGCGAAATTGAAATCTGTACGAAACGTCCAGGCTTTTTGTGTACGAAACGTCCTAAATTGGCCGTGTACGAAACGTCCAGCACCCCAATAAACATAACCGCTGTCACGGAGTGTCAGCGTGGCCGTGTGGTCAAAACCGAAACGAATTATCGAATGCACGGTCAATATTAGCGGCAATTGGCTTTTAAATAAACGAAATACACGAAATATTCGCAATTTCTTCATTATTCATGCCGAGTTACTTTTTAACCAAACCACATGCGTTCAGTTTCGTTTGTCGGCATCAAACTGATATTGTTTGTGGTAATTAAATAGTACGAGAACGCGAAGGAAGCCAAATATTTTCCATCATCTATTATTTAATTCAAATTGATAATTTCTTTTATTTTACTGAAATTATGAACTGATAAGGTGGGTGTGTTGCGATTATTATGCCCCAGACCCGGAAGTTGGAAAATCAAAGGTGCATCTAGGGCCGTAAAGTGGTGACCCCTGTCCTCTTAATCTTAGTCTTACTCATTCATCATTACATGTACCAACATTCCCCCTTGTATCTCAACCATTGCTACTCCAATTTGAAGGATATTTGGTTTTGTGATCGAGCATCATGGGGAAACAATGCCTGTGTAGCTGCTGTAGCATGTGTTTCTTCCCACATTTTTTCAGAGTTGAGGTACTTTTTCACTCTTTTGAGTTAGAAAATTTTGTTTATAACTAGTTGATTTGTTACAATTTGTTGCAAAGTGCCTGCTAATACCCTGAATTGTATTCCTACAGAATTTTCTTGTGGAGATTTTGTTCCTATTACTTATCAAGCAACAACCTAATGAATATTCTGTATAAAGACACCAATCTGATGTTTGACACTTTTATCGGAGCTGTTTTGAAGGCTTATGGAACTCAAAATGTTGATTATGGCAGGATTTTTCTATTCACCCATTAATCGAGAAATTAAGTGTTATAGTTGGAAGTAAGAAGCATGAAAGGTCCAGAACTAAAACTCTAAAAAGAATGTTTTGCAATGTAACATGATTTTTGCAGATACACTTATTTGGAGGTTTACCTGTCTGATAGTATTTGGAACATGTGTGGCCAGGATCTTCAAAACGAAAAAAGAGTTAAACTTTGAGAAAAAAGGCATATGCCTTGAGTGCCGGAGGTAGCGTCATACAAGGAAGAGATCCCCCCCCCCCTTCCGGGAAATTTTTTGTGTCAAATGGAGCTCACTTGTCACCTTTTGGGGATTGCTTTGTGTACTGCGTCCTTGAAAAAAATATGTGAGACCCTCTGGATGTGCCCTTCTGATCTCAATATGTCAATAAGCCTCCTTGGGGAAAGTACATGCAATAATGGTTATGTAAGGTTGATTTGATGTGTTTTGAATAACAATGTACTTTTAAGTACATTAGATGGTTTATTGCAGTGACAGGTTACAGTTACCCTTATTTCTTCTCCAACATATATCATGAGTGTATTGGTGTCCAAGAGTTAAACAAAGCTAATATACTTATTGATAAACCAGACAAATTTAACAATTTAATCACTATCAAATTGATGCATGGGATAAAAGGGGTTACAGTGCAAGAGGTTTGTAAATATATTTATTCAACTACAATGTATGACTTTGCAGTGCATTCTACATAGGAGAATATCATATTTTCTTTCCAAACCATTACAGTAACACATACATCTTGATATTGGGAGACACTCTTTTGTCCTTCCATACCTCTTCTGCTGGACTCCTTCAAGTTGACCTTTGTTGAACTCCCCAAATCAAAACATAAACAAAAGAAAATGTCTGCCTTCAATCAGTGAGCACTCCACTTATAACATTTGGTCTCAATCTTCATTACTTTCATGAATTAGGAAAAGATTTCTTCGAGTATGTACTTAAATGTTTATAGAATACAGCTGTTATTTTATTTTGAGGTATTTTATTGTTAAAATTTTGTTCTCTTACTTATGCCATAGCAGACTTTCAGGTGGTGCTATTTGCACATGGCAGCAGTTCCGTGGTAAATTTCAGTTTCTACATGTTCTATGTTTCATTCCAAGCATTTTGGTATATAATTTATTGGGGTTATTCATTTTGGGCCTTTTTTAGACTTGAAAGAAAATTACATGAAATTTGACCAAAGTTAGGTTGGACGTCCCCTTAAATCCCCTCGTGGTGAACAGAAACATCTAAAAATTAGCTACACCCCATCGAGCAAGTATGATAATATTCACCCCGTCGTGCACCTCAGCGAAATCGTTGTTTTCATTATAGAATCCTGGCTACGCCCCTACTATGTTTTAAAGGACAAAATGTACAGCTGAATGTGTGAAAAGTGACAATTTAATGAAGCGTACGCAATAATAAATATATATAACGAAGATTTATAAGTATTGTTTGTTTTATTGTAGACTATTTTCAAATTATAATAATAATAATAATAATAACACTTTGGCCAGCCGCTGATTTGTCACGGTTCTCGGACGAGAAGGCCATGGTTACCCCTGTACTCCCAACTGCCTCCCTATTCCCACGCTTCTCCTCTCTCCCCAACACTCGGAGACGAACTGCTTGATGACATCCCTTGCCCCATTCTTCCCTATCTCTCCGATTAGCATATTAACCCTCTCCTTTGAGTCTCCCCCTAACCACATGTCCTTCATTCTCCCATCCCACTTCCCCATTATACTCCCAGTGAATCTCATTCTTTTAGACTGGTACTTTGGGCATTCTAGAAGAAAGTGTTCCAGGGTCTCCACCATGCCCAAGTTACACATCTGGCACTCCCTTTCACCGTCTTTCTCAATTTTCCCCCTCAGTTCCAGGGATCGCGACCTCAGCTTGAACAACAGTGACCCCCAAAGGCGCCATCAAGGTACTCTTCAAAACCTGGCTTCTCTTTATCACGCAGGCCACCCAAAGACCTCTTTGATTTGACTCCCTCTCGCCAATTACGGTTACAATCCGCCATGACCCTTTCTCTGACGATTTTTTTACCCTGGTTTGCCCCAACGTCCAGGTCCGAGATCTCCAATGAGTAGTTTTCTACTAGCGCCCTCACTTGGACCATCCACCCCGTTTTGATATTTGAGTTGAAAATTCTCAGGAACATTACTTTACACCATCGGCTGTCGGGGAGATTTACCAAATAATTAAGATAACCGAGTTTCAACAGGTCTATCCTGTCCTTGATCCTCATCCACCCAAGCTCACCCCTGATTGCATCTAGCGCTGTGGCATTACTCGACCCCGTTATCCATCGGCCTGCATGTTCTGCAGGATTTCCAAGCTCTTTACGGCCGCCTGGTTTAGGGGTACCACTTCCTTACCGTATGTTATACTTGGCAGCCCCACCATTTCCCAAATGGTTTTCCCCACGAAAACCTTATTGAAACTGTTTCTCCCTATAAGTTTCATTTGGTTAAGGATTCGCTTCCCCTTCAGAATCAATTTATTTGTGTGGTTTCGGTAGATGCCTCTTCCTGTGATGTTTGTATTTACCCCCAAATACTCGTAATCACCTGTCTCTCCTACACTGATAAGTTTGCTGCTCCCTACCGGAATGCAGAACTCACCCACTCTCCACCTTCGAGTGGGGTCCACTTTGCGTCCACAGGTATAACTTTGCTCTTGCTTTCATTAAGTTCGAGTCTCCATTTGCTCCCATATTTCCAAACAATTCCCAGCATTTTCGTTAGCCCCTCTTCGCTTTCTGACACTAGAACCATATCGTCTGCAAAAAATAGCCCTGGGATCTTCAAGTCCCCAATTGCTACCCACTCCTCGCTACGCAGGAGTTCATCTCCTAAACCTTTGATGTACAATGCAAACAGGATTGGCGAAAGGATACACCCCTGTTTTAGGCCTATCTCCATAGGCACACGTTTTGTTGTAATGTTTCCCAGGCTAAGTTCACTCTGTACATCCTTATATAATGCTTTCATAATTCCAACAAACTCGCCTCCTAAGCCCATGGCCTCCAGCTTGCGCCACATACCTTCCCTCCATACTCTATCGTGTGCCTTTTTGATATCCAAAAAGGCCACAAACATCTTTTTCTTTTTTGCTTTCGCGGATTCTATCATTTGGGATAGTGTGAAAAGATGGTCAGTAACTCTCCTTCCCTTCCTGAAGCTATTCTGGATTTCTCCCAAAAAACCCTTCTCTTCAATCACCTCCTCTAGTCTCCCATACAGGACTTTAAAACCTTTCCAATGTTGACAGAGATCCCTCGATAGTTATCCAAAACGTCTTTTTCCCCCTTTTTGTGAATAAATGTCACTTTGCTTTCTCTCCACTCCTATAGGACCTCTTGATTTTCTATGGCTAGGTTGAATAGGGCAGTTAGGCTTTCCACGAGTTCCTCTCCCCCTTTTTTGATAAACTCGTTAGGAATTTCATCCACTCCTCCCGCTTTTCCGTCCCTTAATTTTGATATCACCTTTCGCACCTCCTCCGTTTTAATTTCGCTGCACACGAACTTCGATAGGTTTTCCTCGACTTGATTCGGACACTCTGGTGGGCTCCCCATGCCCCATCGGTTATCGTTTACCTTTTCTCAGTGCTTGACTAGTTCTGATGCGACTTGATTTTGCTGGCCTGTAACTCTGCCATCTACTTGAATACTCTGTGGGTTGCTTCCTTTGTTACGTTTATTCACCCATTTCCAAAATACGTTCGAACTCGACCCCCTGTCGTTCTTATCGTCCTAATAAGACTGCTATTTTGTACTCTCCAATTATCGTCTTTAATCTTATTTACTTTATTTCGTGCTTGGTGGTATTCTTCCTTAGCAACTGTGGCCTCATTGCTTTCCGCCCCCCTTGAGTTTTCTACCTCTCCTGTATGCAGCACATTTGGCGTTTCTTCCCTTTATGGCCCTTTTCAGTTCTTCATTCACTCTGTACCCAAGTTCCTGTGTTGGAACCCTGACCTTTCCTACACTTTCCTTTCCTGCCTCCACCAGGCTCGCAACTATGACGTCACCCCTTTTTTGATAAACTCATTAGGAATTTCATCCACTCCTCCCGCTTTTCCATCCCTTAATTTTGATATCACCTTTCGCACCTCCTCCGTTTTAATTTCGCTGCACACGAACTTCGATAGGTTTTCCTCGACTTGATTCGGACACTCTGGTGGGCTCCCCATGCCCCATCGCTCATCGTTTACCTTTTCTCAGTGCTTGACTAGTTCTGATGCGACTTGATTTTGCTCGTCTGTAACTCTGCCATCTACTTAAATACTCTTTGGGTTGCTTCCTTTGTTACATTTATTCACCCATTTCCAAAATACGTTCGAACTCGACCCCCTGTCGTTCTTATCGTCCTAATAAGACTGCTATTTCGTACTCTCCGATTATCGTCTTTAATCTTATTTACTTTATTTCGTGCTTGGTGGTATTCTTCCTTAGCAACTTTGGCCTCATTGCTTTCCGCCCCCTTGAGTTTTCTACTTCTCCTGTATGCAGCACATTTGGCGTTTCTTCCCTTTATGGCCCTTTTCAGTTCTTCATTCACTCTGTACCCAAGTTCCTGTGTTGGAACCCTGACCTTTCCTACACTTTCCTTTCCTGCCTCCACCAGGCTCGCAACTATGACGTCGGCCATCTTCTGGACACTGCCCCTCTTGGGTACGGTTGCAAGCTTTGGTTTCAGTTTTTCATTGAACTTCGCCCAGTTAGCATCTTTTTTGAGTTCCCAAATCTCCTTAGAGATTCCTTTGCTTTTTACTAGAGTTTTGGCCCTGGTCGTCACTGTAATCAAGTTGTGGTCACTATCCACCCCCATTTTACCATCATCATCCACTTCTACCCCTATCACCTCCCTCCATAAATTAATATCTGTGAGGATGTAGACGATTATTGATTTTCTGTCGTTCCTCTCCCAGGTCCATTTCCCCTTACACCTCGCGTCCCTGTTCAGAATCTTCAGACCGAGCTCGTTTGTGAAGTTCAACAGCTTCCTTCCATTCCTGTTGACCTTATTGTCCCCACCCTCTATGCCTTCTTCATCATTACCTATGTGGTCATTAAAGTCACCCATCAGAATTATACCGAGCCCTTTCTTTGTAGTTCGGTGATATTGGACCTTAGTGTTGAGTATATCGAATCACTCCATTCAGGTTTGCTTCCCTCCACCGCACAATACACAACCCCAAGGGCAATACTTTTGTTTTTCAGACTGATCCTTACCCATCCAATTTCTTTCGATACCTCAGCCGGGGTGCTGATGTTTTCCAGGTCTGTGATCAGCGACGGTTTTAAATCCTCTTTAATGTACATGCCTACCCCTCTCCCTTTTTTCTGGCCTTCCGTTCGCCCTACACCTATCCATACGTACCCCCTTACTTGGTCTACCCGTTCCTCGTGTCTTACCCACGTTTCGCTTAAGCCCATGACGTCAAACTCCTCTGCCTCGATCAATGTAGCAATTTCACTTACTTTCCGGTGGAGACCCTGGATGTTGCTATAACCCACTTTCAGGGTATCAAGGTTCATTGGCTTCCGCCTACTGGTCCCATTATTATCTAGTCCCTGTATGTTTGCATATCCTACTTTGTGTACCTGTGCTTTTCGTGGGATGCTATTCCTATTGATTTGGATTTTTGGTCCCTTTTCCTTATCCCCCTTGTCCCATTTTTTACACCTATGGTTCGTGACACATTTCCTGTGATTATTCCCCACTTCACTGATCACTCCCTCCCCTCCTTATACCAAAAAACGCTCCACCACCTGTAACATATTTCTTCCTAAAACCTCTGTACCCATTGGGCTAAGATGGAGACCATCCCTTCCATATAGGTCATTTCTGCCCCAAAACGATGAGGCCATGAGGGCTATGTAAAATCCCTCAATTGTTATTACAAGAACCTGAACAGAGACAATAAACCACTACAAAACAATAAAGGTACAGAACGAAGATCCAACATAACCAAGATCGAAGTAAACATAACAAATTGAAAGAATGTCAAACTAGTCGGATTGATCGAACAAGTTTGACAGACTGAACAGAACAAAGTGAACAAAGATCCAACACAACTAAGATCGAAGTGATCAAAACAAAGTGACGAAAATCGAACTGATCTGATCGAATATAAGCAAACTCGAAGTGAATTGACCATAACAAATTGAACAAAGTTCTGAACTATAACCCTAATGAAGGTATATATAATTGACCCCTTTGAACTGTTTGAATGAACTATAACCCTAATGAATGTATATATAATTAACCCCCTTGAACTGAATGAACTCTATTTTTTAACTATAGCCCAATGTTAACACCTTTTGAACTGAACGATTTTTTAAACTTAATGACAATATAACGAAAGGTGATCTGAATTTTTAAACTACAACCCAGTAAACTGAATTCTTCCATAGGGAAGTGGAATACTCTCGAGTGTATATGTCAAATCACGGAATTCAAATTTTACGGACTCGGCCTGTATGCCTTATATGTATACAGGGGAAATCTGATTCAACCTTAATCAATGTCGTAGTCGAGACTAAGATAGATATAGCTAGGAAGTAGTGATACAAGTCAATATTAATGGACGGTAGTTTAGTCAATAGTACTGGGACAAGACCGCAATGGAACAAGACTGTTGTAGAAGCTAATGATAGGACAGATAGACCATAGACCAGTAGTGGCGGTGGAACTTTGGCGACAAGATGGAAGCGGTTGGTAAGACTACATTAGACATCATTGAAGGATTACTCATGGTCCTCATGGCCCTCATGACCTCATACGACAAAAAGGGGTGCCGAAGGCCATGTTTTTCAAAAAGGGGTGCCGCAATTGGGGTGCCTGGGGATATGGCTGTTAAATACTGAAATGAGGATAAGAGTCGTAGTAAATTATACCTCATTGAGGGATTTTTAATGGTCCTCATAACCTCAAAATTCAATGAGGCTATGAGGTATAATAAATGAGGACTCATTGAGGGCTTTTACATAGCCCTCATGGCCTCATACGACAAAAAAGGGATTCTCCAAAAGGTATCCTCGATAGGTATCCTCGAATAATACAATACCAGGCTATAGGTATTCTCAAATACTGAAATGAGGCTAAGAGTCGTAGTAAATTATACCCCATTGAGGGATTTTTAATGGTCCTCATAACCTCAAAATTCAATGAGGCTATGAGGGATAATAAATGAGGACTCATTGAGGGCTTTTACATAGCCCTCATGGCCTCATACGACAAAAAGGGATTCCACAGTCACAGGCGTTTTCCAAAATGGGAGTCCATAGGATATACCTGTTAAATACTGAAATGAGGCTAAGAGTCGTAGTAAATTATACCTCATTGGGGGATTTTTAATGGTCCTCATAACCTCAAAATTCAATGAGGCTATGAGGGATAATAAATGAGGACTAATTGAGGGCTTTTACATAGCCCTCATGGCCTCATACGACAAAAAAGGGATTCCACAGTCACAGGCGTTTTCCAAAATGGGATTCCATAGGATATACCTGTTAAATACTGAAATGAGGCTAAGAGTCTTAGTAAATTATACCTCATTGAGGGATTTCTCAAGGTCCTCATAACCTCAAAATTCAATGAGGGTATGAGGGATAATAAATGATGACTCATTGAGGGATTTTACATAGCCCTCATGGCCTCATACGACAAAAGAAGGATTCCACAGTCACAGGCGTTTCCCAAAAATGAGAGTCCATGGGATATGGCCATTGGATATAGGCTTTTATTATACACAGAGGAGATAACTCTGCATAGAGATTACGGGGGATGAAGCAATCTGATTGGTTAGTTATATAAATGAAACAACAAGAGTACTTGGAATAGGGTCAGAACTAACAAGAATAGACCAGAAATTGCTAAATATAGTAATAATAAGTAAAGCTGTTCCAACTAATAGGCTCTTCTATGCTACTGGAGTATACTCCGGAACAAAGGAACATGTCTAGGTAGAGGAAAACTATTACATATATAGATAGAAGCAGAGAATTCTGTAAGAATTCGAAATAGTAAAAGTTGGGATGGATTTTGGTGATTTGGAAGGATTGTCGGGTTGTTTGTGGTAATTAGATTTACTCCGATTCAATCGAACATACCCTCCGAACATACCCCGTCTTATTGCAGAAAAATTGGGTAACATAGCAATCACGTGCTACCATGGAAACCAAGATGGCGGCCTCTTGTATACAAAATGGACGACGGAAACACATATCACCCTAACAACACGCGCTGCGCATGCGCACTCACACCACGAATCACTATGGAGATGACGTCACAACATGGCCGCTCACGCGGGTTACCATGACAACACAACATAGCGCCACTAGGTCACGTGACTTGACGTCACTTCCGGGGTCCCCCACCGGGGTCCCCCAACCTGCACCTCAAAACGTGCGAGACATACTACTAATGAAAAACTGAAACCAAAGCTTGCAACAGTACCCAAGAGGGGCAGTGTCCAGAAGATGGCCGACGTCATAGTTGCGAGCCTGGTGGAGGCAGGAAAGGAAAGTGTAGGAAAGGTCAGGGTGCCAACACGGGAACTTGGGTACAGAGTGAATGAAGAACCGAAAAGGGCCATAAAGGGAAGAAAAGCTAAATGTGCTGCATACAGGAGAAGTAGAAAACTTAAGGGGGCGGAAAGCAACGAGGCCACAGTAGCAAAGGAAGAATACCACCAAGCACGAAATAAAGTAAATAAGATTAAAGACGATAATCGGAGAGTACGAAATAGCAGTCTTATTGGGACGATAAGAACGACAGGGGGGGGGGGGGGGGGTCGAGTTCGAACGTATTTTGGAAGTGGGTGAATAAACGTAACAAAGGAAGTAACCCACAGAGTATTAAAGTAGATGGCAGAGTTACAGACGAGCAAGATCAAGTCGCATCAGAACTAGTCAAGCACTGGGAAAAGGTAAACGATAAGCGATGGAGCATGGAGAGCCCACCTGAGTGTCCGAATCAGGTCGAGGAAAACCTATCGAACTTCGTGTGCACCGAAATTAAAACGGAGGAGGTGCGAAGGGTGATATCAAAATTAAGGAATGGAAAGGCGGGAGCAGTGGATGAAATTCCTAACGAGTTTATCAAAAATGGGGGAGAGGAACTCGTGGAGAGTCTAACTGCCCTATTTAATCTAGCCATAGAAAATCAAGAGGTCCCAAAGGAGTGGAGAGAAAGCAACGTGACATTTATTCACAAAAAGGGGGAAAAAGACGTTTTGGATAACTATCGAGGGATCTCTGTCAGTAGCAGCATTGGTAAGGTTTTCTGTAAAGTCCTTTATGGGAGACTAGAGGAGGTGATTGAAGAGAAGGGTTTTTTGGGAGAAATCCAGAATGGCTTCAGGAAGGGAAGGAGACCATCTTTTCACGCTATCCCAAATGATAGAATCCGCGAAAGCAAAAAAGAAAAAGATGTTTATGGCCTTTTTGGATGTCAAAAAGGCGTACGATAGAGTATGGAGGGAGGGTATGTGGCGCAAGCTGGAGGCTCTGGGCTTAGGAGGCGAGTTTGTTGGAATTATGAAAGCATTATATAAAGATGTACAGAGTGAACTTAGCCTGGGAAACATTACAACAAAACGTGTGCCTATGGGGATAGGCCTAAAACAGAGATGTATCCTTTCGCCAATCCTGTTTGCATTGTACATCAAAGGTTTAGGAGATGAACTCCTGCGTAGCGACGAGGGGGTAGCAGTTGGGGACTTGAAGATCCCAGGGCTATTTTTTGCAGGCGATATGGTTCTAGTGTCAGAAAGCGAAGAGGGGCTAACGAAAATGCTGGGAATTGTTGGGAAATATGGGAGCAAATGGAGACTCGAACTTAATGAAAGCAAGAGCAAAGTTATACCTGTAGGCCGCAAAGTGGACCCCACTCGAAGGTGGAGAGTGGGTGAGTTCTGCATTCCAGAAGGGGACAGCAAACTTCTCAGTGTAGGAGAGACAGGTGATTACGAGTATTTGGGGGTAAATATAAGCATTACAGGAAGAGGCATCTACCGAAATCACACAAATAAACTGATTTTGAAGGGGAAGCGAATCCTTAACCAAATGAAACTTATAGGGAGAAAGTTTCAATAAGGTTTTCGTGGGGAAAACCATTTGGGAAATGGTGGGGCTGCCAAGTATAACATACGGTACGGAAGTGGTACCCCTAAACCACACAGCCGTAAAGAGCTTGGAAATCTTGCAGAACGATGCAGGCCGATGGATAACGGGGTCGAATAATGCCGCAGCGATAGAAGCAATCAGAGGTGAGCTTGGGTGGATGAGGATCACGGACAGGATAGACCTGTTGAAACTCGGTTATTATTTGGTAAATCTCCCCGACAGCCGATGGTGTAAAGTAATGTTCCTGAGAATTTTCAACTCAAATATCAAAAACGGGGTGGATGGTCCAAGTGAGGGAGCTAGTAGAGAACTACTCATTGGAGATCTCGGACCTGGACGTTGGGGCAAACCAGGGTAAAAAAAATCGTCAGAGAAAGGGTCATGGAGGATTGTAACCGTAATTGGCAAGCGGGGGTCAAATCAAAGAGGTCTTTGGGTGGCCTGCGTGATAAAGAGAGGCCAGGTTTTGAAGAGTACCTTGATGGCACCTTTGGGGGGTCACTGTTGTTCAAGCTAAGGTCGCAATCCCTGGAGCTGAGGGGAAAAATTGGGAAAGACGGTGAAAGGGAGTGCCAGATGTGTAACTTGGGCATGGTGGAGACCCTGGAACACTTTCTTCTAGAATGCCCAAAGTATCAGTCTAAAAGAATGAGATTCACTGGGAGTATAATGGGGAAGTGGGATGGGAGAATGAAGGACATGTGGTAAGGGGGAGACTCAAAGGAGAGGGTTAATATGCTAATCGGAGAGATTGGGAAGAATGGGGCAAGGGATGTCATCAAGCAGTTCGTCTCCGAGTGTTCGGAGGAGAGGAGAAGCGTGGGAATAGGGAGGCAGTTGGGAGAGCAGGGGTAACCATGGCCTTCTCGTCCGAGAACCGCGACAAATCAGCGGCTGGCCAAAGTGTTATTATTATACGAACCCGCCAATTTTAATCACAGTGAATCCAGTTATTTTACTTGCCCATCCAATGTAATATTCTTTTGATTTGTTTTTCATTTATTTTGGAATATTGTTTTTTTATTTTTTTTGTCAGATTGTTGGGAATTTCCCAAATGAAATATTTTTTCACATTTTGTTGTCAATATTGACGAAAATTATTTTGGGTTAGAGAAAATGGCTACGGCTGTTACACATGATCAGAATCGGGCACCTAATGTACCCGAACCACAAATTTTTATAAATACATGTGATTTCATGGGATTTTTTGCCTTACCTGTGGTTGATGTTCCCAGAGCTCGCCAGCTGGTGCAGAAACGTGCTCAGTTTGGAAATTTTTCAGAGAGCACTCTGAGAGAGATTCCTGGTTTAAAAGTAACCAGGGCCCTTTTGAGTACTATAAATTTCGCCCCACATGCTCCGGGAGATGAAAATCCTCGTTCAAATTGTTCTAGATGCATTGAGGCCGAGGATCAGGTTTACCAGCGTGGGGAAGGAGTGAGTGGCCCTTTAGCGCTTTCCAGGGTGGGGTAAACACCTGGGGCTCCACCTTGGTCTCGACCTCTCGCCCCCCCCCCCCCCCCACGTCATCGAGCATCGAGAAATACCGTAGGGGAGAATAGGGAGTCCTGTGACGATCCCTCATTAACACCTGCTTGGCATATTAGAGGCAGGCCATTTCAAAGTTCTGTTCCAAATAAACCGGTTCCAGTCCCAGATGCTGCTACTTTTGATATTGACCTTCCACCACCTTATGAATCAGTGGGTTCTGATTACGATACTTTCCAAAATAGTGGAAATGGTGGTAGAGACAGAGTTCCACCCAATCCAATGCCCACCCGACAGGAGGTGAATCCCAACATAACTAGATAGGGGGGGGGGGGATTTGAGGATAGACGCCCAGTTAGGCAGAATAGACCCTTTTTTGAGGAAGGGGGTGGGGAGGCAAATTACAGAGATGATTTTCAAGAAAATCGTTGGCTTCCCCAAGGCCGATATAGATATGCTTATGACCCACCCCACGGGTGTACCAGCCTTATGGGGAAGGGGATGCTTATCGTCCACAAGGGTACAGGTGGAGGGGTGTGAGGTATGCCCATGACACCCAACCTGTGTACCGTCAATTTGGGGGGACAACGTCCCCAAATGCGAGAGATGAGAGATCCGGACAATAGGTATCGTCGTAGGATGCCTAACCTTCCGAAGAGCTTAGAATACAATGGGACCACCAGCTGGCAAACATTTCGAATGAAGTTCATGCAGATTGCAGACATGCAAGAATGGACTGCGGGAGAATGTGAGGACAACCTTTGTTGGTGTTTGGATGGCAAAGCAAGCAAGTATTTTGATACCATAATTCGTCAAGACCCACAAATCTATTTTGTTGATGTGCTGGACAAGTTAGAAAAACGCTTCGGAAAGTACGAACTGCCTGAGACTACACAAATGCAGTTCAATCAAGCCCAGCAGCAACCAGACATGGCCTTAGAAGAATGGGCTGATCAGATTTTGACATGGGTACTCTTCAACAAAGTATAACCGAGCAGATTTATTTGCACATAAGTACATTGTCATCTGTTCTTTCCTCAGCGTGGTAGATTATTTCTTTGGAAGTCTGAATTATGTTCAAAAGGATTGTCTTGTTATGAATTGTTGGAGAGTGCCTATGGGTACTCACCAACAATTTATAACCGAGCAGATTTATTTGCATATAAGTACACTATGGATACTCTTCAACAAAGTATAACAGAACAGATTTATTTGCACATAAGTACATTGTCATCTGTTCTTTCCTCAGCGTGGTAGATTATTTCTTGGGAAGTCTGAGTTATGTTCAAAAAGATTGTCTTGTTATGAATTGTTGGAGAGTGCCTATGGGTACTCTCCAACAATTTATAACTGAGCAGATTTATTTGCACATAAGTACATTGACATACCTTTCTTAGCGTGGTTGATTATTTCTTGGCAGACTGAATTTGTTCGAAAAGATTTCTTTATTATGAATTGTTGGAGAACACCTATGGGTTGTCTCTGACAATTTATGATGGAGCAGATCTATTTGCACATAAGTACATTGTCACTTGTCCTTTCTACAGCGTGGTAGATTATTTTCTTGGAAGTCTGAATTTGGTTCAAAAGAATTGTTTTGTTATAGATTGTTGGGTTCCTATGGGTACTCTCCAACAAATTGGAACCGAGCAGATCTGTTGGAACATAATTACATTGTCATCTGCCCTTTCCCCAGCGTGGTAGATTATTTTTTGGAAGTCAGAATTTTGTTCAAATGGATTGTCCTGTTGTGAATTGTTGGTGAGTGCCTATGGGTACTCTTCAACAATTTATAGCCGAGCAGATTTATTTGCACAAAAGTACATTGCCATTCGTCCGTCACTCAGCGTGGCAGGTTATGTTTTGAAAGTTTGAAGTTGTCCTTTTGAATTTGTCATTCATCGTGGCATGTTTTTTTTTCTTAAAGTTTGTATTTGTCCTTAAGGACTGCTTCGTTATGAACTGGTGGGGAGTGCTTGTGGGTTGTCTCCAATAACTTATGATGGAGCAGGTCTATTTGTACATAGCTACCTTGCCACTTGTCCTTTTCTCAGAGTGGTAGTTTATTTCCTGGAAGTCTGAAATTGTTCGAATGGGTTGCGTTATTATGAATTGTTGGAGAACACCTATGGGTTGTCCCCAACAATTTATGATGGAGTAGCTCCATCTGCTTATAAGTACATAGTCATTTGTCCTTTCCCGAGAGTGGTAATTTTGGAACTCTGAATTTGAGAGAGTGCCCAATAACTTATGACAGAACGGGTCTATTTGTACATTGCAACATCGCCACTCGTCCTTTCCTCAGCGTGGTAGACTCTCTCTTGGAAGTCTGAATTTGTTCGAATGGATTACTTCATTATGAATTGATGAAGAACACCTATGGGTTACGATTGAACAGGTCTATTTGTACATGGCTATGGTAGATTATTTCTTGGAAGTCTGACTTTGCTCGAAAGGATTGATTTAATATGAATTGTTGGAGAACACCTGTGGGTTGTCCCCGACAATTTATGATGGAGCAGATCTATATGCATACAAGTACATTGTGACTTGTCCTTTCCTCAAAGTGGTAGATCATTTTTTTTGGAAGTCAGAAATTGGTTCAAAAGGATTGTTTTGTTGTGAATTGTCGGAGAGTGCCTATGGGTACTCTCCATCAAATTATAACCGAGCAGATTTAGTTGAAAATAATCACATTGTCATTCGTCCGTCCTTCTGCGTGGCAGATTATTACTTCTTTGAAAGTTTGAATTGGTTCTGAAGGACTGTCTTGTTATATACTGCTGGGGATGCCTGTGGGTTGTCTCCACTGAGTTATGATAGAACAGGTCTATTTGTACATAGCTACATTGCAATTTGTCCTTTTCTCAGCGCGGTAGATTATTTCTTGGAAGTCTGATTTTGTTTGAAAGGAAGGATTGCTTTATTATGAATTGTTGGGGAACGCCTATGGGTTGTCTCCAACAATTTATGATGGAGTAGATCCATTTCCATATAAGTACAATTTTGGAACTCATAATTGGAGAGTGTGCCCATGGATAGTCCTCGTTGGGTTATGTCAGAATGTATCTAATTGCACTTGTCCTTCCCACAGCGTGGTAGATTATTCCTTTGGAAGTCTGCATTTTGTTCTCAAGGATTGTCTTGTTATGAATTGTTGGAGAGTGCCTATGGGTACTCTCCAATAATTTATAACCGATCATATTTATTTGCACATAAGTACACTGATATTCGACCGTCCTTCAGCGTGGCAGGTTATTTCTTAATAATTTGAATTTGTCCTGAAGGACTGTTTTGTTATGAACTGGTGGGGAGTGCCTGTAGGTTGTCTACACTAAGTTATAATAGAACAGGTCTATCTGTAATAGCTGCATTGCACTTGTCCTTTTCTCAGCATGGTAGATTATTTCTTGGAAGTCTGAATTTGTTTGAAAGGATTACTTTATTATAAATTGCTGGGGAACGTCTATGAGTTGTCCCCAACGATTTATTATAGAGTAGATCCAATTGCATATAAGTACATTGTCATTTGTCCTTTCCTCAGCGTGGTAACTTTTTGGAACTCTGAATTTGAGAGAGTGCCTTAAGAGTGCTTAAAATGACTGTCCTGTTGTGAACTGGTGGGGAATGTCTATGAGTAGTCCCGGATAATTTATGGTAGCACAGATATGTTGGCACATAACTACACTATCGCCTACGGATAGTCTCCAATGACTTATGATGGAGCAGATCTACTTGAAGATAAGTACATTGTCATTTGTCCTCTCCCCAGAGTGGTAGATTTTTTTTTCTTTTGCAAGCTTGAATTCTGTGCAAAAAGATTGTTTTGTTATGAACTTGTGAGTGATCTTCAACAATTTATGACAGAGCAAATCTACTTGCACATAACTACATCATCATTTGTCCTCTCCTCAGTCTTCAATCATTTGTAATAGAATAGAGTAGATCTACGTTGCCACTTGACTTCTCGGTGTTGTATATAACCTTCAACTTCTATGTATATATAGGTATATACGTGTTGTGCATTTTTACACATATCGATAGTATTTCAATCGAAGCCGTCCAGCCTATTCTTCTTAGTTGTGATTCCTAGTCTGGATCGATGCCCACGAGTCCCATGTATTGTACATTATCTCATACGCTCTTACCGACATACCCTAGTCGAAACCTGGGCGAAACTGGTTATACAGTCATGATTTATGATCTATTACCCTCTCACAGGATTTCCTGACCGATGTATATGGTCCCTACACACTTTATATTACTTTTTTCTTTCTTACTTATCTTTCTCCACATCTCTGTAATATCTCTTTTCTCGCAACTGAAAATATACCCGGCTTGCAACGTACAGTTTATGAGTTCTAAAACATGGATTATACTTATGTTCTTGCACATTCTAGAGCTCTCTTCAATTACTATTACCCATGGCTAACAAACTCACACTAAATGAGATCCAGAGACAAAATAGGTATAACTTCCCAAAGCTTCTCAATGAACATACCGCGAGTGACCCCGAATATGAGTCTGATTCACCCTTCAACATAACTGCCCACAATTGTAATTATTACACACCACAAGACTTTAAGGCGATCGCTACATTAAAGCATAAAACCTTCTCACTCTTTAATTTAAACTGTCGCAGTTTAAATGCACATTGGGAACCTCTAAAGGATCTCTTGTGCAACCTACAAAGTGACTCCAATCAGTTTGACATAATAAGCCTGACAGAAACTTTTACCGTTAATGAAAACATCTCATTCAAATTAGAGGGATACCACCCATTAGTTGCACGAACACGAACTGGTAATGACGACGGGAGGGGCGGTGTAGGCTTATTCATAAAGGAAACATTACCGTTCAACATTCGCAGTGACCTATCAATTTTTATCCCACATGTCTTCGAATCCGTTTTTATTGAACTCCAATTAAATAAAAAAATCTTGGTTGGTGTAATTTATCGGCCGAACACAGCCCCGAAAGCAGATATAGATTCCTTTTTGAATAACTTGTCCGATTTACTTGGTAAGATTAACAACGAACATAAATCAACTTACCTGATGGGTGACATTAACCTTGATTTATTAAACTTCCATAACCATCCCAAAACTAACCAGTACGTTAATAGTGTATTCAGTGCAGGATTTCTCCCGGTAATCACAAAACCGACGAGAGTAACAGACCATTCGGCCACGCTAATAGATCACATTTTATGCAATACTACTGGAAAAGTATTACAATCGGGGATTATAATCACAGATATAAGCGATCACTTTGCTACTTTTCTGATCGAGGAAAATAGGATGTTACCCAGTTCCACATTGCCCCACCATCCAACAAGGTCCTTCAAAACTGTAAATGTTAATCACTTTAAAAGATTGCTTTCAGCCTCCGATTTTTCTAGCGTGGTAAATGAAACATCGCCCATTGTTGCATATTCGAATCTTCAGACCATTTATCAAAGAGCGTTTGAAGAAGCGTTTCCCCTCATAATCATTAACACTAGCAAGAAAAAAATTAGGAGAGAACCCTGGATGACAACAGGACTTCTGAATTCATCACTCCAGAAGCACAAATTATATATGAAGAAACTCCGGTCTCCGACAGACGACAATGTCAGAATATATAAATCCTACTGTCGAGAGTTTAACAAGCTAAAAAGAACATGTAAAGTCAGTTACTATAATACAGCTTTAACACAGAATATATATGACATAAAAAAACATGGGAGATTATAAAGTGTGCTATTAACAATCCAAAACGTGTACCTTGTGCACATCATCTTTCATTGACGGCGATAACCAGTTAACCGATAACAAATCAATTGCAAATAAATTTAATTCATTCTTCTCCAACATCGGTAAAGTCACTAGTGAACTGATACCTCCCTCAACCAAACACTTTATGGACTTCTTGAAGGATAATAACACTAACAACGCCAACCTAACTAACAACAACAACAATATCCGTAGTGACAATAATTCTCACGGCGACAATAACAACGACAATAATAATAATAATAACAATAACAATGATAATAATATTAATAATAATAATTATAATGATAATAATAATAATAATAATAATAATAATAATAATAATAATAATAATAATAATAATTCGTCGTCCTTTTTCGCCTATCCAACAGATCTACAGGAAGTTATCTCAACAGTAAAGAATTTCCGTACTAAAACAAGTAAAGATTGCACTAATATATCCACAAAGTTACTTAAAGAAACTATATCAGAGATAGCTGGACCTCTAACACACATAATAAATCTTACATTTTCATCTGGTGTAATACCCGACGGACTGAAAATAGCGAAGGTGATTCCTATCCACAAAGGGGGAGATTCCAGTATTTTTAACAACTACAGGCCAATCAGCATACTTCCAGCATTCTCAAAAGTTATGGAAAAGATAATGTATAATCGCCTGTTAAATT
The DNA here is from genome assembly GCA_031216915.1 of Pictodentalium vernedei. NCBI lineage: Eukaryota > Metazoa > Mollusca > Scaphopoda > Dentaliida > Dentaliidae > Pictodentalium > Pictodentalium vernedei. The sequence goes on from CM062296.1 coordinate 577,536,660, forward strand.
TTTTATCGGCTCATGATAGTTTATATCAGTTTCAGTTTGGATTCAGAAAAAAACATTCTACAATACATGCTATATTACAACTCATCCACAACGTTGCCCTGAACAATGACAAGCCTACAAAGGACCGAACGTTATCAGTTTTCCTTGACTTTTCTAAAGCTTTTGATACTATAGACCATTCTATACTCTTACATAAACTCGAATACTATGGAATAAGGGGGATACCTAATTCATGGTTTAGAAGTTATTTGTCAGGTCGAAAACAGTATGTACAGTATAAAGAGTGTTCGTCGACTTTTGAAAATATATCATGTGGAGTTCCCCAGGGCTCAATCCTGGGGCCACTTCTCTTTCTGATATATGTCAATGACATCAGTAAATCAACACTTCTAAACCTTTTGTCTTTTGCCGACGACACCACGATATCAACGGCCGACAACAACCTTGACATATTGACAGAAACAACAAATAAGGAACTTGACAAAATTGCAGACTGGTGCTCCGCGAATAAACTGTCACTCAATGCCACCAAAACAAGATGCATGCTACTACATCCCCCACATGACACATGGGACTTAGTTGCCACTCCCATAACTATAAACAATAAACACGTAATACAAGTAGGGAACAAAAACGAAGTCCAAGCAGTAAAATTCCTCGGTGTTGATTTAGACGAAAACTTAAATTTCAAGCACCACATCTCTCATCTGAGCTCAAAGATAGCCAAATCCATCTGGGCTATTAATAGAGTAAAAAAGTTTTTACCATTCGATACCCTGAAAATTCTGTATTTTACGCTAGTGCAAAGTCATTTGATGTATGCGATACACATCTGGGGACACGTGCCGGCTATAAAGAAATTAAGTATCCTTCAAAAACGTGCCATTCGAATAATAAACAATAAAAAGTACAACACACATACTGAGCCCCTATTCAAGAAAAATAAAATCCTGAAACTGGACGATCTATATAAGCTAAATATCCTATTATTTATGCATGATTGGACCCACAACAACTTACCACTATCGTTATATAGTCTATATAATCTTAACAAGAACGAAACCGACAGGATTACCAGACACAGAGGTGAGATTAAACAACTCAAGCCCCGAACACAGTTCACGGCAAATCTCCCCTTACACACATTTCCAAAAACGTGGAATGACATTGACCCACTGGTTCGAAATTTACCACGAGCACAGTTTATAAAAAAGATGACCAACACGTTTCTAGGTTCGTATGAAGCCTCTGTCAAATGTAGTAACAGATCATGCCACGAATGTCGGGAAGTACCGACTCCCGCGACACTACATACTCACTGAATAAGTCCGAAAAGTCCTTATTAATTAGGGTTGGTTCCTGAAAACTCCAGAACACAAACTGCCAACGAGGAACTCAAATCTCTCAGCTGGCTCTGGGCTAAATATCACATTCCCATGTATGCCCCCCTTCTCAGTGCAAGAATGAAACCAAATTCCACTTATCACCAGGACTGCAGAGTTCATTCCCTACATATATATATTTTACTTCATTTTTTCTACTGCACATGTTATTTTCAGTTGCAGCCGATTCTCCTCTCTCTCTCTCTCTCTCTCTCTCTCTCTCTCTCTCTCTCTCTCTCTCTCTTCCTCTCCCTCCCTCTTTCTCTCTCTCTTCATTTTTTTTCCCTCATTCGTTGCTTTTTTATTTCCCACTTTTTTGTCTTCTCATACTCCACATTTTCCCTTTCCCTGAGGTGGGTGACAGTAATACAGCCAGCTGGCTATGTCACCTCCCTGCAGAAGACAAATATGTAGCTTCATAAATCCTAGATGTGATATATTATTATTACTATTTGTTGTTTCTTGGGCAATTATGTTATAAACATGTATTATAATGTCTTTTGCAAATAAAGTTATTACATTACATTACATATTACGTTGGCCGAAAAAGCATTTGGGCACTTGCCCGAAGAACACATGTTTCGCCAGGCCGTTATGCGTTTCTGCCATGGTGCCCTAGATAAAGGGGCAGGGCATTACGCAGCAAATCAGCGCCCGAAAACAGTCGAGGAAGCTATAGATCAAATTAAATGGTTTCAACACACATTATATTATGGAAATGTGAGGGAACTAGCTCCAGAACCCAGGGGCCCAACTCAGATTGCAACCCTTTCATGGGATAACTCACTTCTCCGTGTGTAGTCGGCTAGGGTGTCTACTCCATCAGTACGACCCAGTACAACAGGGCCCCAGCCTCAGGATACCCAAAGTGTTGTGTCTGAATTAGTAACTGAATTTAAGAAATTTTCTGGAGAAACAATCACTGAATTTAGATCAATTGGCACAGTATTATCAAATTTAAATGGCAGTATGGCTACCCTGGCCGTAGAGGTTTCCCAATTGATTGAACCAGGTCAGACTCTAAATAGATCAAGGAGTCGATCTCCCTCACCTGGAAGGAGGGGTTGTTGGACATGTGGGTCGATGTCCCATTTTTCAAGAGAGTGCCCTTCCAAAAATCCAAGTAATTGGTCAGCTTCAAAACCTTCTACACCATCAGGGTCACCAAATGACCCCAATACCCGACTTTCACGAATGGTAAAAATTTCGGACGATTCAGAGGATAATTTAAACGAGGACGAGTCGGAAATGTAGGCCGTTTGCCGACTCCAGATTTAAATATAGGCCATAATCCTGTCATTGCTAGGGATAAATTCCCTGAACATTTTTTCCCAAAAGAGGAAACATTAAATGAGATGCCAGATAGTATAACGATTAACCAAGTGGATACTTCGTTGTACTATACTGTACAACTGATATTGGAAAATGTCAAATTAGATGCTCTTATTGATGCAGGGGCACAGGTAACAGTGTTTTCTGACAAACTTTTAGAGCTTTTTGATGAACACCCTCGCATGTTGAAGGGTATTAAAGTACGAACAGTAGGCAGAGAATTGGGAACTATCTCTGGACAAATAGTTGGGCCCATTAAGCTGAAAGTGGGAAGAAATTGGTACATCAGGACTTTTTAAGTAGCCCCTGTTTCAACTCCAATTATTTTGGGTCTTGATTTCTTGCATGAACAGGGTACCCAATTAGATCTGGCTAACAACATGATGTATTTGGGAAAAGAAAGAGAGGAAATTCCCATTCAGTTGAGGAAGTCACAAAAGGGGGAAGGAGTGAAGGTGAGGTTATTGGAAAAAATAATAATTCTCTCCAATTCAGTGAAACAGGTCCAATGTGCTCTGAGTTCTGCCATGTCAGAGTACATGATAGAACCAGAGTTAAAACCAAATCTGTTGATCCCCAGAACAGCTGATTCCGAAAATACAGATCCTGTTATGACTTTACTTAATATAGGAAATAAGGATATTGTAATGCATCCAGGTCAAATAGTTGGATGGGCTGTTGAAGGAACAGGTATTTCTTCCATTGAACATTCTCCAGAATTTACTGAAGTTAATGTAACTGAAGTGGATTCTGGAGTAGTTACAGGTAAGAATGTAGAGATGCCTGATCACATAGGGGAATTGTTTGAGAAATCTAGGACACTGTTAACAGTTGAAGAGTCGTCCAAGCTTAAACAACTATTGATTGAATACAGTGATGTATTTGCAAAAAATGAATATGATTTGCGAAATTTCACTGCTTTGGAACATCATATTGACACAGGTGATGCCAAACCAGTTAAAACCCGAATGCGCCGTACCCCGGCATGTTTTGTAGGCGAGGAAGAAAAATTATTGAAAGATATGTTAAAGGCTGGGATTATCCAGCCATCAGTTTCCGAATGGGCTTCAGCACCGGTTCTCATTCGTAAACGCTGTGGCTCGGTAAGATGGTGTTTGGATTTCCGAGGAGTAAACGCCGTTACAAGAAAGGACACTTACCCCATGCTCTTAATCGACGACTGTCTAGACACACTCGCTGGGAATACTTGGTTTAGTCGCCTGGATGGAAATCAAGCTTACCTTCAAATTCCAGTAGCTAAGGAAGACCGTAAGAAAACGGCCTTTATAACCAAATATGGGCAGTATGAATATCTTAAAATGAGTTTTGGTTTAACAGGAGGGATCTTAGACAACTTGTACCCTGGACGATTCATACCCTGGACAATTCGTACCCTAATATCGGGGTACGAATTGTCTCGTATAAAGGTACGAATTGTCCCGTGTAAAGGTACGAATTGTGGTACGAATTGTCTAGTGCAAAGGTACGAACTGTCTCATTAATTATCATAAAAAATTCACTCACGTTTTAGAGAGCGGCTTCATCCTTGAGCCAAATGAGTTCGACAAAACCAGTGACAAAAAGAAACAGGAAAAAGATGACCAATAAAAAAGACATATGTTCCATTGTTTGTTTTATTTTATTGAACGCTTATTGAAAGCTGTACCCAACAGGAGTGTTTGCACAGCACTGTCCTGTTATTCACTTGTATTGATTAATTATCAAATTGAACTCGCTTAGAAAAACCGCCTGTTAAACTCGATCGCATTTGATGTTCTAAACCCTTCTCATAACACAAGCGGTCGGCGATTATTCTTAAAAAGAGAAAGGTTTTTTCCCCAACTATATATACTGAAGAAATGATAAGTTTCATCATTCTTAGAATGGAAAACCACCCTTGTGTTTGGTGCAGTGAGAATGTCCGCCCCAGGCAGGAGACATTACAATGTGATGTTTGTCAGAATTGGCAACACAGAAAATGTAACTCGGGGATTCCACGTGACCTTTATCGCAGAGTTGTACGAGGAGAGGAAGAATTGGGTGAATGGTCATGTGGCTCATGTAAAATTTCTGCAGCTAATAATTCTCAGGATAATTCTATTTCAAATATTGCAAACTCAGATAGTAGTTCTTCAGAAAACCAGACTGTGCAAAATGTTGATACAACAATAAACAACGACATGCCCGCTGGAGGGAATAATTCTTTCGACATTGCTTCTAGAAATTTCACGATGCCTTCTGACCTGCACAGTCATGAAACCTCCTTGGAAGAGCCATCGCCTAATAGTTTAAGCGACAATGTCACTTTCAGTATAATAAACTCTGGATCAGAGCGCGGTAAAAGGAAATTGGTGGAGAGCTGTGGATATAGTTTCACTGTGAAACGTCGCAAACCTAATTTAACGTACTGGTGGTGTAGTGTCAGAAACAAAACGGAGAGGTGCAGGGCTACTGTTAGTCAAATAGACGACACTTTTAAAAAGGGGTGCTTTTAATCATTGCCATCCACCACTACCGGGCGTTGTCAATACTGTTACAGCTAAGGCACAAATTAAAGATGAAGCAAAGAAAGATATATTTAAGTCTGCTGGTACTATTGTTGATGGTGTCCTCGAGAGTGCAATAGCTATTGACGCACCAACTGTTTCTTTGCCCAAACAAGGTAGTTTGATCCGCACTGCAAATAGAACACGCCAAAAAACGAGACCACAGGAACCACAAAACTTGGATTTTGAGGTGAAATTCATACCAAACTGTTCAAGTATTGGGACGAATATACTTTAGGAACACGGTCGACATCAAGTTTCCTCAGAGCCTGTGGTAAGCTGTACAGTCCCGTTTGTGGTGTCGAATCTGGTTGAAGTAGATGCGATTTTTATAGTTGTGCATAAAATAAAATTCTGAAAAATGCCCAAATAAATGAGATGAAATGGAACATTAGCAGTTTAAAAGACGTGGCAAGTACGTGAACTGTTAATTGCCACATTTTTCTAAAATGCTAATGATCCATATCATCTCTATCAAGCTAACCGCCCCGATATACCCCATAGACTCCGACATCACAAGGGTGGTGTCGACTTGCCTGAAGCTAGAGCGGGCAAGTCGACACCACCCTTGTGATGTCGGAGTCTCAATACATTATTGTCCAGTTATGTTGAGGTGTTCGTCGACAGGCTTTGTGAATTACTAGATGAAAATTTCCCGATGAGAATATATATGAAATACGTATATACGTATATGTGGTAGCACATTTAGGCCATTCGATCCGAATGTTGGGGGGGGGGGGGGGGGGGTATCAAAGAGGTATCAAATTGTGCAAATGCTGCATCCTAGTGATACAGGATTTGCGAAATTTACGCAAAGGAAATGCCGTATCCGCTGGAACAGATGCCTGATCATGCCCCTATAGGTTCATGAATATGTCATGGAAACCGCAACCAATAAATTGAATTTGTCTTCGTACTGCATACACACCAGTGTAAGATACACTGGTGTGCATGCAGTACCAAGACAAATTTGACAGTGTTGGATGGTTATACAGGCAGCCAACACTGGTGCAAAATCACAGACATGTAGGACAGTAATTTCAAATCGACACGCTTAAAGTTTTAAGTTTCGCCTCACCCATAAATGCGCCTATGATAGTGTTTATCATTTACTCGGGTCTCTGTGAACTTATAGTGCATTTTACTTGTGCATTTTGTGTGTGCTATCTTTGTGTGTGCTATCTTTGTTTTGTTATTTGTTAGTAATATATTTCTTGGATTAATAAATGTTTCTTGGATTAATAAATTTCAAACGTGATTTTCATGAATAGCCTTGCTTATTTTTTAGTAATGTAGTCTCCATGGTATGAATCCTTTAGGGTACGTCTTGTCCAGAGTTGGGGTACGAGTTGTCCAGAGTCGGGGTATTTTTTAGTAATGTAGTCTCCAGGGTATGAAACCTTTAGGGTACGAGTTGTCCAGAGTCGGGGTACGAGTTGTCCAGAGTCGGGGTACGAGTTGTCCAAGGAAAGGTACGAGTTGTCCAAGGAAAGGTACGAATTGTCCAGGTTACGATTCGTCCAGGGTACGAGTTGTCCAACTCCCAACAGGAGCCCCGCGATGTTATTCCCGAGTGATGAATTTAGTCCTTAGAGGGTTAACATGGGATATTGCCTTAGCTTTTCTAGATGATGTGTGTGTGTTGGGTACAGATTTTGCAGATCATTTAAAAAATCTGCGAACTGTCTTGGGTGGATTTCGTCAGTATCAATTGAAATTAAAGCCTAGAAAATGTCTCCTGTTTCAACAAAAAATAGAGTTCTTGGGACGACTAGTCTCCACCCAGGGAATGGAAATGGGGGATCCGGCTAGCCAAGTTATTACAGACTGGCCCCGGCCCCAAAACATAAAAGAGATTGAGAGATTTTTGGGTCTTGCCAATTACCACAGGGTATTTATAAAGAACTTTGCTACTTTAGCAGCCCCATTGTATAAAAGAACAGGTAAAAAGGCAGTGTTTGAGTGGGGGAATGACGAAGAAAATTCATTTTTGGCATTAAAAGCAGCCCTTGGGTCTCCTCCAGTTTTGACTTTTGCTAATAAAACGGATATGTTCATTTTGGACACTGATGGGTCTGATGTGGCTATAGGGGCAGAGTTGATACAATTACAAGATGGACAAGAAAGAGTCATAGCCTATGGGAGTTGTGGATTAAGTCCCGAACAAAGGAAGTATTGCACCACTCTAAAAGCACTTCTTAGTGTGGTGCGATTTACCCGCCAGTTTAGACATTTGCTATTGGGCAGACACTTCACAATCAGGTCAGACCATAGTAGCCTTACTTGGCTCCTCAATTTTAAGAATCCAGAAGATCAGCTGGCCAGATGGATGGAGGAGCTAAGTCAGTATGACTTTACAATTCAGCACCGTCCAGGGAAAAACATCAGAATGCTGATTTTCTGTCACGATGTCCAGAGGAAGACTTTTGTAAGAGATACAGAGCAGGGGTGCCATTAGAACAACTTCCCTGTGGGGGTTGTTGATATTGTAAGAGAGTAGACCAAAATTGGGGAAATTTCTTTGAAAATGTAGATGATGTTATTCCCCTACCAAGCAATAGAAATCAAGCAGAAGGTAAAATAGCTTGGGTAGAAAAATCAATGATTCCAATATGTGTTTCATGCAAAAACAGAAATTTGTTCCACTATTGCTTCCAATACAAGAGATTCTTTCAGTTGAAACTTCAGAGAATATTTCAGATAGAGTTAGCTCCCTTGATGTGTTAAACTCAGGAATTTCAAATAATAGAGTTAGCTCCCTTGATATGTTAAACTTTGAAATTATAAATAAACCCCTCACAAAAAACACTTGACTTGGGGATAGAGCCTAAGGGAGTGGGTATTACAGTTATTACAGATGCTGATACTAATAATCCACAGGCAGTGGAAGATAGGGACCCACCTGAATTGGAATATGCTTTAAGTGGTCTGAAATATGAAGAAATTCTAGCTAAACAGAATGAAGATGTTGATCTAGAATTTCTTAGAAATTGGTTAGAAAAGGGGGAAATACCTTCCCCCGATGCTCTTTTCAGGCAAGTGCCGAATCCAAACTGTTTTGGAATCACCAGGAAAGATTTTCCATGATTAGAAAATTGATATACAAAAAGAGAAAAATGGCCACTTGGTTTTGGTGATACCTCATCCCCTACGTTCGGAGATTTTGTTGTCAAAATCATGATCTGCCATTGGCTGGTCATCAGGGGATTAACTGTACCATGGAAAAAATAAAATCTAGATATTATTGGCCAGGATTAACTGCCAATGTTGAGACTTATGTTAAAGCGTGTACTAGATGTAATAAACAAAAGAAGCCTTCCTTTCATTTCCGTCACAAAATGGTCCCATACCATGCAGGGTCCCCAATGGAACGTGTTCATTTAGATTTTTTGGGCCCTTTACCAAAAGGTCGAGGGGAAATGAATACATTCTAGTAATAAGTGACCAATTTACCAAATGGATGGAGTGTATTCCCCTCCCGTCTCAGACGGCTGAAGAAACTGCGACTGCAGCAGTCAATGAGTGTCTCTAGGTTTGGCTGCCCATTGGAAGTGTATACAGATAGAGGGGCAAATTTTGAAAGTGATTTATTTAAAGCTGTTTGTAAATTATTACAAATTCACAAGGCAAGAACAACAGCTTATCGCCCATCATCTAACGGCCAAGTGGAAAGAGTAAATAGAACTTTAATGGATGCCCTTAGATGTTTCGTGGGAAACAAACAGTCCACCTGGGATTTACATGTCCCGCATTTGGCAGGGGCATTAAGATCTTCGGTGAACAGAAGTACTGGATTTACTCCTAATAAAATGATGCTTGGAAGGGACGTGGTACAACCAACAGACCCCCTCCTCCAAATGAAACATTTCAAAATGCAGCTGAATTTGTTCTTGCTTTGGAGAATTCTATTAGAACATCTCATAAATTGGCCCGTGAAAAATTGAAAACTCAACAGAAAATGAGGAAATACTATGACACTACCTCAAAAACTCAGACATTTAAAGTGGGAGATATTGTTTATTTCCTTGATTTTGCAAGTAAACCTGGCCGTTGTAAAAGATTAAATCCCATTTGGAAGGGGCCAGGAATAATTATTCAGTGCATTTCTACATTTCTGTTTAAAATACAATTGATTAATAAATCAATAACAATGAATCATGACAAACTCAAACATTGTACTGATGGAATTTTACCACCTTGGATTGAGCGCCATAAAAATCTTTCAGAAACTAAAGGCTCAATGGTTCCATTGTACTGTATATGTAAGAAGCCTGACACAGGGTATTTCATGATACAATGTAACAGTTGTTTGGACTGGTTTCATGGTTCTTGTGTGCAAGTGACTAAGCAATCGGCTCAGAGAATAGATCTGTATGATTGTCCCCATTGTGAATTGGCAAAACCCCAATAATGATTTGCTTACAGGGGGAACTTAGACACTTTTATTTTTTTGTATCTTTGCACAGATTATAACAGATACCAGTTAGGTATATAATCATGAGTTCGGATGAAGGAAACCAATCCGCGAAGAGATCTTGGACTCAAGTCCAAAAGAAGGGTAAGAAATGGGGACAAGGACAAAGGAGGAGGGTCCAAACTTTGGATTACAACCCTCAGGCTCAAACCCGGGATGTCCGTTTAAAAACGGATCCCAACCTACCAATGGTTAGGTTTGTGGGTGAGGAAAAAGTGGAGAAGACTAATTCTGGCTCAACTGGGAACATAGTTCCCGGAGCCCAGGGGCCAGTGACAGCATTAGGTGCGTCAGTTTGGGGAGAGTCTATCTCCCTAATTCCGGCCGGAAGTGAACGGTCGAAGGGATGTTCATCCCTCAGTGACAAAAAGCCAGAAGTACAGGCTGGTACAAAAGCAGAGAAAAGTTTTTCTTCGATATTGGAGGTGGGAGAGGATGATGTTCTTTTTCTCCCCCCCCCCCCACCCCTAAGTTAAAGGGACCACCATCAGTGTGTCCTCTGCCAAGTTGTGCAGTTAAAGTAAGGCAGTTACGAAAACACTGCCAAGGGGATCATCTCCCCACTGCTTTGTGGATGCCACAATCTGAAGGACGATATTTCAGTCCAAAGACCATTGCTCGAGCTTTTGAGAGGATGACAGCTCCTCTTGAGATGGGATATCTAGGACTACAAGAATTAGTTAATCGGGAATATTCCCGATTCCCATCGGAGGTAACACCACATTTTGTGGAACGCATACAGGAGTTGGAAGGCATGTTTGAGTGGGTGCCAAGTACTCAATTCCCTCCAGCAGGGAGTTTAGATCACCTGGCTACGCCAGCTGGGTTGGTGCATTGGAGGATTCTTATGTTCCTTCAAATTAAAACTGAGGAGACGAGGAAATCACGTCCCTCAAGAAATAGGTTTGAGAAGCCCCTGAAGCGAGTACCTCAGAGGATACCCAGACTGATGGATCAGTGCATCCCAGATTACAGTCCCAGGGTGACATCTCCGGTGTCACCTCCTCCAAAACGCCAAACAGTGGTCAGGGAGGATTTTCACTCCCTGGAACCCCAGGAGAATTTGGTGGTGACCTCGCATGTTCAGTCGCGGATGGTGGTGGAGGTGCCTGCCTGTTCAGTTGCACGGATGGTGGTGGAGGTGCCTGCCTGTTCAGTTGCAGATTCTTCAGTGGGAGATTCTTCGACAGTTTCTTCAGTATTATCTCCCGCTAGACATGCTTCTCCAGCTACTGGTCCCCCGGAGGCTCCCCCCATTTTTGCTTCAACGGCTCCTACAGTTAGTTCCTGGGGAGGAGGTCAGTTAGTTCCTCTTCCGGTTTCTTCGGCCATGTCTCAATCTTCAGAGAGTTTGTCAGTCGTTTCTTGTGCCATTTCCTCCGTGGTTAGTCCCAGGATGGGAGGTAATCCAGGTCTTCCTCCTGCTGTCCCAACAGCCAGTGCTTTGTCGGGAGTCCCTCCAGGCTTTTCTCCCGCTAGATCTTCCAGGGAATCTTGTTCCATGAATCTGGTGGACACGCATTTTCATTTAGATAGGGTTCGCCAGAGGTTCCGAAAACCCAATTTGTCAGCCAGGGAGGTTCTCTCCCTTAATGGTGGCCGACCTACAACTTGTCCTTTGCCTGTTGTGGGCGGGTGGCAGTTTATTGTGATCCGTCAACCTACCCTAGGCTAGAGGAACTTCTCGGGGATCCTGGTATGAAGGCAGTGATTGGCCTTCATCTCCGTCATGTGAGGAATATCCCCCTGGTGGAATTAGAAAACCTCATGCAATAATGGGCTTGCTCCCATATGCGGCAGGTTTAGGTGAAGTGGGGCTCGACAGAACAGAGCCGGTTGATACATGGTATCAGCAGGACTTGGTATTTGCATGGTTATTGAAGTTGGCAGCCTTAGCAAAGCCCATTGTGTTACACTTAAGGGGACCCTCAGATTACTTGGGGAGGGAAGTAAATTCCCTCGCGCTCCTGATGATGATGGATAACGTAGGTAAGCAACAAAACATTCACCTACACGTTTCACTTCCAGTAGGGATGTGGTCGAGAGATGGGTAAACCACTTCCCTAATGCATACTTTAGTATAGGCCCAAAATGTTTATACTTTAAACCAGAACAGTGGGACGGTGTAAAAGCCATCCCGCTAAATCGTCTGGTATTGGAATCTGACGCTCCGTATTTCCAGGGGGAAATGAAGTTGGCGGTAGGGGGCATTCCTCTCTACTTGGGGGAAGTTGCACTGAAAGTTGCTACGGAGTTACAGATGTCCTTGGGGGTGCTGGTGGCCTCGGTCACACAGAATGCCTCTACCTTCTATGGGTTCCCTTCCCCATAAAATAATATTCATATATTCAGATAATTTCGGATGGATTTTGGAAATTATAGCAGAAATTGAATTTTGGGCAATGCAAAGACATGCCCCCAAAGAATTAGTATGCTAAAAACTGATAATATTGTTTCCAGAAGTTTTCCGAAATTGAAATAACAGGGCTCCAGACAGATCTTTCTGATATCATATTGAATTTTGTATGAGGACTTGAGATAGTTTGGGACCTGTTAAGGCACTTCTAATAGGAAACAGTACCGCTATTGGCGTATTTGTTTCGGTTGGGCAGTGAATTATTTTCCCAATTAAAAAATACTGGTGTTTGTAGGAATTTCAGTAGGATAGCATTATTTAAAATCTTGAGATTCTGTCTGGAATTCTGTTTATTCATTGCTGGGCACATACTTTTTAATCATTTGTTTGCCCAGATGTCAATAAATTTGTCATCTACCTATGTTTAAATCTGGGGATTTATCCCCGCTGCTATTAATACAAGGATTAAAAAAGTATTGAATTGGGACCCCTTCCCTGGTATATATTGATATAAAAAAAAAAAAAAAAAAAAAATTATTAAAACATGGTTAAGTGATGAAATGCAAGACCAGTAACTGGATTTTGAAGGACAAAATTGATAAGTTGAAATGGTTTAACTTCTGATGCCATGTGTGATATATTTTAATTTTTGTTGAATTATGTAATTTTTGTACCTTAATTTTGTTGATTTATGGCTGTAGTTGAAAAGTAGGAGAGGGAGGGGATGAGTACAAAAAGTTGTAATATTTTGTATAGTTTATGGGTTTCTATCTTCAATTCTTGTGTGGTGAAATGTGAGAGTATCCATCTCTTGGGATGCCCTTGGATCCGTTTTTTCTGAGAATTCCATTGCTGATCTTTTTTTTGATTAAGTTAAATATAGGGCGTTTGTCTCCCTAACGCTTTTGCCCTTTAACGGTAGGGAATTATGTTCCCTAGGGCCATTTGGAGGGGGTTTTATTTAGAAAACCGGGGGGAATGTAGCATAATTTCCCCCTATTATTACTCCTCCAATATGGAATCAGCAATTGGAATGGTAAACTGGTCAGAAGAGTAAAGAGAACCGGTGACGTCACCAAGAGAATGGTATTTATACTGGATTAGAAGAGGAGACCCAGTTGTTTGTTATCTGGTTGCTGAACTCATCATTTGGTGAGTTGAAAGTACCCGTCCGTTGGAGGAAATAACCCACTTGATGAGCTTGTAACTATTTGGTATTGGGTGGTATATATAAGTATTAGTACCTTAAGATTATTATATCCCCAAAAATTACCACACAGAGGTACATTTAGTACTTTAAAACGTAGTTTTTATACACTTACCGTCCTTTTTACCGGCAAAAAGTATTACCCCCAACACTGCACTTCTATTCACTAGTATTTTAGAAGCTTTTCTCTTCTATATTATGCTCTTCAAAGTGTTGGAAAACAATTCCTTCATTGAAAGAGTATCCTGGAACACAAATTTGGGGAGGGGGTGGGGCTAGAGTGGAAAATAACATAATAAAAAAAATTACAAATGGGAGTGAATGGCATTTGTACATAGCTACCAATATGGTTGTCTAGGGGAACGGGTCGATTCGGCCTTGAGTCGATTCGGCCCCGAGTCGAATCAGCCTTGAGTCGAATCGGCCTTGAGTCGATTCGGCCTGAGTCGATTCGGCCCCAAGGTAAGTTGAATGGGATTTTACTTTAAACCATATTGGGACAAAAAACAACAAACACTTGAACTTTTATCTGTAATTTATTCCATATTGTACACAAAAACAAAGACAAGTTGAAAAACATCTTTCGGAACAGTCTTCAAAGTGAGTAACTACCTGAATGAACTTCATTCTCCCATCCCACTTCCCCATTATACTCCCAGTGAATCTCATTCCTTTAGACTGATACTTTGGGCATTCTAGAAGAAAGTGTTCCAGGGTCTCCACCATGCCCAAGTTACACATCTGGCACTCTCTTTCACCGTCTTTCCAAATTTTCCCCCTCAGCTCCAGGGATCGCGACCTCAGCTTGAACAACAGTGACCCCCCAAAGGTGCCATCAAGGTACTCTTCAAAACCTGTCCTCTCTTTATCACGCAGGCCACCCAAAGACCTCTTTGATTTGACCCCCGCTCGCCAATTACGGTTACAATCCTCCATGACCCTTTCTCTGACGATTTTTTTTACCCTGGTTTGCCCCAACGTCCAGGTTCCAGATCTTCAGTGAGTAGTTCTCTACTAGCTCCCTCACTTGGACCATCCACCCCGTTTTGATATTTGAGTTGAAAATTCTCAGGAACATTACTTTACACCGTCGGCTGTCGGGGAGATTTACCAAATAATTAAGATCCCTCGATAGTTATGCAAAACGTCTTTTTCCCCCTTTTTGTGAATAAATGTCACTTTGCTTTCTCTCCACTCCTTTGGGACCTCTTGATTTTCTATGGCTAGATTGAATAGGGCAGTTAAGCTTTCCACGAGTTCCTCTCCCCCTTTTTGATAAACTCGTTAGGAATTTCATCCACTGCTCCCGCTTTTCCATCCCTTAATTTTGATATCACCTTTCGCACCTCATCCGTTTTAATTTCGCTGCACACGAAGTTCGATAGGTTTTCCTCGATCCGATTCGGACACTCAGGTGGGCTCCCCATGCCCCATCGCTTATCATTTACCTTTTCCCAGTACTTGACTAGTTCTGATGCGACTTGATCTTGCTCGTCTGTAACTCTGCCATCTACTTTAATACTCTGTGGGTTACTTCCTTTGTTACGTTTATTCATCCATTTCCAAAATACGTTCGAACTCGACCCCCCTGTCGTTCTTATCGTCCTAATAAGACTGCTATTTCGTACTCTCCGATTATCGTCTTTTATCTTATTTACTTTATTTCGTGCTTGGTGGTATTCTTCCTTTGCTACTGTGGCCTCGTTGCTTTCCGCCCCCTTAAGTTTTCTACTTCTCCTGTATGCAGCACATTTAGCTTTTCTTCCCTTCATGGCCCTTTTCAGTTCTTCATTCACTCTGTACCAAAGTTCCCGTGTTGACACCCTGACCTTTCCTACACTTTCTTTTCCTGCCTCCACCAGGCTCGCAACTATGACGTCTGCCATCTTCTGGACACTGCCCCTCTTGGGTACGGTTGCACGCTTTGGTTTCAGTTTTTCATTGAACTTCGCCCAGTCAGCATCTTTTTTTGAGTTCCCAAATCTCCTAAGAGCTTCCTTTGCTTTTTACGAGAGTTTTGGCCCTGATCGTCACTGTAATCAAGTTGTGATCACTATCCACCTCCATTTTACCCTCATCATCCACTTCTACCCCTAATAGGAATAGCTTCCCAAGGAAAGCACAGGTACACAAAATAGGATATACAAACATACAGGGATTAGATAGTAATGGGACCAGTAGGCGTCTGGTTTAGGGGTACCACTTCCGTACCGTATGTTATACTTGGCAACCCCACCATTTCCCCACGAAAACCTTATTGAAACTGTTTCTCCCCATAAGTTTCATTTGGTTAAGGATTCGCTTCCCCTTCAGAATCAATTTATTTGTGTGGTTTCGGTAGATGCCTCTCCCTGTAATGTTTATATTTACCCCCCAGATACTCGTAATCACCTGTCGGGGCGCGGTGGCTCAGTTGGTAGAGGTGCAGGCTGCAAGCCGAGAGGTCCTCGGTTCGAATCCCACCTGCGGCAACCGCGTTGTGTCCTTGGGCAAGACACTTCACCCCGATTGCCTACATGGGGGCACGATGACGCTGTGTACTGAGGCGTACTGCACGTCGATGGTGCGCATGTCTTCAACCAATCTAACCCTGCCTGTGCTGCGGTGCAGAGTTCAGAGTTACGATGTTGGAGAGCTGACAGCTGCCCGTCGTTGCTCGGTGGTTCTCTCCGGGTACTCCGGCTTCCTCCACCCGTAAAACTGTCACGGTCACGATTAGCCATTGTGCATAAGTATGTGACCTTAAACACCAATAAATAAATAAATAAATAAATAATCACCTGTCTCTCCCACACTGAAAAGTTTGCTGCTCCCTTCCAGAATGCAGAACTCTCCACCTTTGAGTGGGGTCCACTTTGCGGCCCAGGACTCCATTTGCTCCCATATTTCCCAACAATTCCCAGCATTTTCGTTAGCCCCTCTTCGCTCTCTGACACTAGAACCATATCGTCTGCAAAAAATAGCCCTGGGATCTTCAAGTCCCCAACTGCTACCTCCTCGTCGCTACGCAGGAGTTCATCTCCTAAACCTTTGATGTACAATGCAAACAGGATTGGCGAAAGGATACACCAATGTTTTAGGCCTATCTCCATAGGCACACGTTTTGTTGTAATGTTTCCCAGGCTAAGTTCACTCTGTACATCTTTATATAATGCTCTCATAATTCCAACAAACCCGCCTCCTAAGCCCAGAGCCTCCAGCTTGCGCCACATACCCTCCCTCCATACTCTATCGTATGCCTTTTTGACATCCAAAAAGGCCATAAACATCTTTTTCTTTTTTGCTTTCGCGGATTCTATCATTCGGGATAGCGTGAAAAGATGGTCAGTAACTCTCCTTCCCTTCCTGAAGCCATTCTGGATTTCTCCCCAAAAAACTATCTCTTCAATCACCTCCTCTAGTTAGTCTCCCATACAGGACAATTACAATTAATCAATACTGCTTGCATCATAATGATATGTAACTATTGGCAGATGCTGAAGTTCATGACCAGTACAGCCCGCTTCAGGATCTGGCAACAGTTATACAAGCAGAATACATCGCTAACCACACTGATTCCATATGTAATATATCCAAGAAGACTTTATCCCATCAAAGGGGCAAAATTAATTGCCTACTTATACATCCCGATATTTTTAAGTTCTGGGAAAATGTAAAAGTTCTGGGAAAATGTAAGAGTATATATATAAAGTCATTAAGGAAACCATTTTTTAATTTTGGTTCGTCACATTTATCAATGAGAATATACATGTGAATTGTGTGATGAACGTTACAGTAATTTCACCAATGTGATCGACGTAATGTGCATCAGGAAATCACTGTGGATAGATTATTGTAAGTCACACTGAGTGTTCAGTCCAATCGGTTCCGTCTTTCCAGATAAGTCTTAGGTGAATACACAGAATTCAATATGTGCCAAATTGCCAATATATCAATGTTATTCGATATTTGTAAATCTCATCCACTAAATTCAATTTGAGAATTTCGTGGATGAGATTTATAACATATAGAATAACATTGATATATTGACTTTTAGATCAGCTAATTCTGATGATCAGGAAGACAGTTCATGTTTATAAGTACATGTGTCTTTAACTTTGATGATATTGAACCACACAGAGAATGATGTAACATCATTGCTTATGATGATACATGTGTCATAATATTTTCTCAAATATAAGATGGGAAATTACGAATTCACGGTCGAAGAACCAAATGTCTGCAATAAATTAAATACTTGTTAGTCCCAGCCTGTGAATCCATATGTAGATGATGTGAAATGTAACAGGCGCTAGTGTCCAAACTGTTTATATGATATTTGGACACAGGCAGCTGCACCTGGCATTTAGTCCTGGTGATGCTCAGGATACTGCGAAGGCTGGCTCTGAAATAGAGACACGCATTCGCTCTGTCAAACATTGGATGTCCAGCCACAGGCTCAAAATGAATGACTCTAAAACTGAAATTCTGGTCATCGCCAAGAAAAGAATTACATTCACCTCTCCTTTTTCAATCAATTGAAGTTGGTGACAATACTGCTGTGGTCACCGACAGTGCAAGAAATATCGGTGTTAATTTTGATAAGAATTATACATTTGAACCAAATATAAAAAAGATTTGTAAAACCTGTTATTGGCAACTCAGAAAACTAGGCAAATTGCGCCGATACCTTAGTTGTAAAGCTCTAGAACAACTGGTTCATTCAGTTATAACATCCCATCTAGATTATTGTAACTCCCTTTTCCTTGGTCTGCCATCATCACTGTTACAGCAGTTGCAGAGAATTCAGAACACAGCTGCTCCAATTATTAGTGGTGTTAAGCATTACGACCGCATCACATCCGTCCTGAAAAGTCTCCACTGGCTTCCAGTAAAAAGTAGAATTCAATTCAAAATCCTCTTGTTAATATTTAAATGTATCAATGGTCTGGCGCCTGCCTACTTGAGAGTGCTCATCGCCCGTCATGTACCTGGTCGAAGTTTGCGTTCATCTAATCACCTTTCACTGACTATACCTTTTGTTAAGTCTGTGTTTGTGACCGAACGAGCTTTCTCAGTTGCAGGTCCACGACTATGAAATGAGCTACCTCCCCTGACCAGATTACAGACAAGCTTACCTATTTTCAAACAACTTAAAACATATTTATTTAACTCAATTTTCGATATGGATTGACTCTTAGGTTATCTTATTGTAAAGCGTTTTAGAGCATCCTAGGTGGTTTTACGCTATATAAAATTATTTATTATTATTATTATTATTATTATTATTATTATTTGTGATGATGATATATCCGAGAGCTATTGTCATTTCGGCGATATATACTCACCGATCACCAGCATTGCCTAACACCGATCGTCACATTGTCAAATTGTTCAACAGAAAAAGTAACATTGTCATTTTGGTATAGATTTATGACACGATTATCTGAGAGAAATACACTATCGAGAAGACTAAATGCCAGAGAAAGACAAATAACTTTGTGTCGACACCAAAAGTCTTTTCCAAGTGTGAATATTGTACATCGATCACAAAACCCCACAAACATATCCATTTGATAAATATGAATATCGAAGTTCTCAGCTCTCTATTAGTCCAAAGATGAGCTTCTTGTTCACCACTTCTCAAAACACACACCAGAAACAGCATTCCATCGCTGTATACCACTGGAAAGGAGAGGACTGATTACATGGTGTGATTATAGGCTGTTCTGTAAATAAGCATGCTGAATTTCTAGATAATCCAATAACTATGGAAAACACTCAGAAAAACAGTCAAAATTATCATACATAACTAAGTGATCTTTCAAAATTCAATCAAGATATTAAATATGAAGAAAAAGGCAAAACTTACACAAACTGTATCATTATTGTTTAAGTTATCTCCCAAGCATTACTGCAGAAGAAAAAAGTACGCAGAGGGTACCATTTTCAAACAGATCCAAGGCAAAATATACAAAACTGGCTGAATTTCCTCCACAATTATTAAAAATATTCCATTAACAAAAGTTCATACATGTGTATGGATGTCGGACACCGAGATAAACAAATGGATAAATGAACAAATCAATAAACAAAAGGACTGATGAATGGGAAGTATTCACCATATCTTGTCCATGTACGCAATGTTTTTTCAAGGAAGTGTGTTAAATTTAAAATTCCTTAATTCCAGACAGTATTAATAACTGAAAAGTGTGTAGTCACAATTGAAGAGATACCAATATAAACTAGAGGCTCTACAGAACCTGTAATCGCTCACCTGGAACTACATATAACGAAAGTGTCAATGACACTGTAGCTTAACTTGTGTGTTGGGTTTGACGAAAAGGATAATGTTCAATGTTTATGAAATAAGACAAGAATTGTGATAATTGGGAATATGTTAATTTCTGTTCCGTGTATGCTGTTTTTAATAAAAACTAGAGGCTCCACAGAGCCTGTAATCGCTCACCTAGAAATACATATAAAAATGTGATTTAACATAGGCTTTCCACGGTAACTATGAGCTGCAATTGTGGCCATGTTTGCAACATTACATCAAAATTACATGAGGATCATTGGTAGAAGGTGTCCCAGTCTTCAATCACGTGAAGTTTCAAAACATTTGAATCCATCAAACAGAATCATAGAATGTCTCTGGTGGCCCTATTTTCCAGCCAATGGGAACAAAAAGAGGATCGTTTGTAGAGAGCCTCCTATAGACCATTCTTGCCAAGTTTTGGTTCACGTCAGCTCAATAGTTTCAGAGAGAAGATGAAAATCTAAATTTTATCGTAAATTTCCTTTCTTATTATACCTACCACAATTGTTTACTACAGGCTTGCACTACAGCGGAAGTCCCTAACTCGGATAAAATACTCTCTATTTTTGTCTTTCCCAAGCAATTTGGGAAAGAAAAGTGGTGCAAAAGCACCAAGAAAAAATAAGCCAAAACTGGGTCGAGTGCAACCGGCGCAGACCCAGTACGGGACGCTCTCTCCCAAGTACAACTCCACGACTTCCGTTGCCAGTGCGCATATACCGTCTCTAAAGACTCATTCTTTTTGAATCCGTCAACGTTAGAGTTATGTGATCAGCGGGGAGGAAAGATTCTTTACCCGTAAAGAAGACGGGAGGGCCTCCATGTAAACAATTGTGGTAGGTATAATAAGAAAGGAAATTTACTATAAAATTTAGATTTCTTATCAACCTACTCACAATTGTTTACTACAGGCTGAATAGACAATAGGCTGGAGGGAATCGCATAACCAACCCACACATAACCCCAGTGCACTGGAACCGTGAAGCAGAAGGAAGAGGTCCCGAGGCTTATCAACCATAACGTCGCAGTCATTGGTAAAGGACAATGAAAGGAGACATATGGGCCTGTGTGACACACAGACAGAAATAGGGCAGTAACAGCACAAGGCTGAAACTGACCTTCAAGAAGCCTAATGGCTATGGCAGACAACAGCCTGAGCAGAAGAAAGAGGACCCAGGGCAAAAAGGTCCTCCGACTGCTCCTGCAACTGGCGCAGATAAAAGGTGGAGAAAGTAGAAGCATTTTTCCAGTAGGCTGCCTGCATAACACCCGACAACTTGACGGAGTTAGAATAAGCCCAAGAGGTGGATAGTGCCCGCACCTCGTGGGCAGAAATACGATTGGTAATACAATCGCCAGCTGCTAAACGACCGTAAGCCGTACGAATAGCAAGACAAATCCATCGAGAAATGGATTGAGGAGAGATCTTCTGTCGACCCGGAATAAGAGACAGAAAAAAACGTTTCCTGCCTTTCCATATGAAACGTGCCCGATCGAGATAAATGCGAATAGCACGGACCGGACAGAGCAAAGGGCGATTACCCTCAACAGAAGGAAGAGCCATGATACAGATAGAAGGAGGAGTAGTATCTGGTAACTGACTCTTGGCCAAAAAGAGCAATCAGTGGTAAAAGTAACACTGTTGGGAGAGCTCCTAAAAAAGGCCGGGAGAACCGAGAGGGCGTGAAGCTCACTAACCCGTCTGGCCGAAGCAAATGCCATCAGAAAAGCCATCTTATATGTGAGAAAATGCATATCCACCTGGGATAAAGGTTCGAACGCCCCCCCCCCCCCCCCAAGCAAAGCAGCACCCTCGAAAGATTCCATCGTGGAGTAAGCTGCAAAGTCCGAGGCCTTTTCAAAGAAAAGTGCCGAACAAGCTTGGAGAGGTAAGGATTAGTGCCGATACGACGCTTCCCCACATAAGAAAAAAGTCTCTGAAAGCATGGACCTGTAACCCTTGATGGTAACAGGCTGGAGACCCCGAGAATCAAACAGATATACCAGAAACTCCGCAATCTGTGAAATCGAAGGATTGGCATAATCAACAGAGTGATCAGCACACCATCGACAGAAGACCTTCCATTTAGCTACATAAGCTAAACCAGTGGAGTGCCTCCTTGAAGAAGACATGCACTCCACTGCTCGTCTCGAAAAACCTCTACGGAGGAGACAGGACCTGACAAAAGATATGCGTGAAGGCACAATGAAGTCGGGTCGACGTGAAACCTCCTCGGGCGACCTTGACAAAGAAGGTCGCGACGTAGCGGGAGACGTGCCGGAACCGCCGCCATCAGCGAGCGGAGCTGATTGATCCACACCCGCTGAGGCGACAGGAGAGTGATCAGAATGATTCGACAACTGCAGGTTCGAATTTTGGCTAGAACCTGAGGTGGAATCGGAACCGGCGGGAAGGCGTAGCCGACTAGACCGTTCCAATCGAGTGACAGCGTCCACGGCAAATGCCAGAGGATCTGGACACGGGGACACGAAAGTGTCCACCTGATGGTTCCAACGAGTAGCAAAGAGGTCGATGTGGGGACGTCCCCAGAGATCGCAAAGCGACTGGAACACTGCCCTGTGGAGCATCCACTCGGTGGAAATAACCCTGCTCTGTCGGGACAGGGAGTCGGCTAGGACGTTCAGACGACCGGGAATGTGACGAACAACCACTCCGGCGTGAACATCCTGAGCGAGCAGTAGAAGATCCCGAGCTAATTCGTACATCGGAACCGAGTGCGTGCCGCCCTGGTTCCGAGTGTAAGCAACCACTGTCGAATTGTCGGACAGCAGAAGGACCTGGCGATTCGACAGGTGAGGGATCCACTGCCTGAAACTCAGAAGAAGAGCAAGAAGCTCCTTCTGGTTGATGTGTAGAGCTGCTTGATCCTGGTCCCACATCCCGTGTAGGGAAAGACCGAGAGGATCCAACGTCGCACCCCATCCGAGATCGCTGGCATCTGCCGTCAGAACGCGATCGGACGTGGGTAAGTCCAATGGAACACCCTGCGTAATCCACTGAACATCTGTCCAGGGAAGAAGGTGAGGATACAGAGATTCCGGAAACGGAAGCACCTGATCCAGAGAATCTACATTCGGCCTCCAACGACTGAGCAGAAAGTGTTGGAGAGGTCTGACACGCAGCCGACCTAGAGGAATGAGATCCGTCACCGAACCGCAGAGACCGATCAGCCGGAGAAAACTCCTAGCGGTCGCGGACGTGGATTGGGACAGAGTCAGAGCAAAAGCTGAGAGAATCACAGCTACCAAATTGAATTGGGTTTGGAAAGCCATCCCCAGATGACAAAACGACTGAGAAGGGACCAGGTCCGACTTCTCCTCGTTGACTCTGAATCCTAGCGACGTAAGCAAGCTCAACAGAGTGGCGACATCCGACTCCAGTAAGGCAGCATTGGAATGCCTCTGGAGGATATCGTCCAGATATGCCGAAGTAGTCACCCTGGACTGTGTGCGATGGAACGCTATCACATGCGACATCAGTCTGGTGAAGGCCCAAGGAGCCAGGTTGAGGTCGAAAGGCATGGCCTTGAACTGGTAAACTCGCCCCAGAAAAGCGAACCTGAGATACTTCCGTGACGCCCGATGCATCGGAACGTGGCAGTAAGCGTCTCGCCGGTCGATGCTGGCAGCGAAATCTCCATGGTGAATTGATTGGCGGACCGACCTGAAAGTCTTCATGCTGAACTTGGGAGCAATGATAGACTGGTTCAGGATACTCAGATCGAGAACCGGTCGGAGTCCTTCTTCGGCACCAAGAACAGGCGGGAATAGAAACCCACTGACTGAATGTTCTTGACGACCTCGATCGCCCCCTTTGCCAGGAGATTGCCAATCTCCGTGGACAAAAGTTCCCGACGTAAAACGTCTGAAGGAACTGTTGTTGGAAGAGGCACCCTTGACAGAGTGTGGTGCCGTCGGAAGGATATTCGCAGCCCGGACCGAACATCTAACACCCACGGATCGGATGTGATGGTGGCCCAATGGTCTGCGAACTCTGCTATCCTTCCTCCAACCTGGGACGAGTCGAGGTGAGGACCTTCATTTCGAGCCCCGACGAGGCCCGCGAGAGGAGAAACCACCTCCTCTACTAAATGAAGAATCCTGAGACTTCCCTCGATTCTGCCGACCTTTACCCTTACCCCTTGAGTAAGAAGTAGAGGTAGCGGCAGAAGAACCAGCCTTTTGCTTCACAGAGGAAGCAGAAGGGTACTTGTTAGGCTTTGAACGGCCCTTGCCTCCCCTAGAAGGCTGATCAAGCTGACGAAACAGCAGCTGATCTTTGGAATGACGTAGGACGTCATCCCGGACCGTCGACACGGAACCATGAAAAAGTTGCGGACCTGCCAAAGAAACAGATCGAAGAGCAGCACGCTGCTCCTCGGGAAGGGATCGTCCTGTGTCCAGCACAGCGTCCCTTCGAACTAATTCCAGATTAGCCGTGTTGCAGGCATGCGTGTGAGTAAGATGCATAACTCCTTGGACAGCACACTCAAAGGAGCCTGTACCACGTCAAACTTATCTGGAGGCAGATAAGCAGCCAAAGCTGAGACGACGTGATCTGAGAGAGAAAGCATGCCAAGAATCTCTCTAGATAAGCCCAACGTGGACTCCAGAGTCGTCATTGGAATGACGGCAGACTTGGGCTTGGAAAGCCCGAGGGAAGTGGAGTCCTGATCCAGAACCGTCAAAGTCTGACAGACCGACGGATTGGTGAAGAACGAAGTCTTCAGGGCCTTGGAATTCAGCTTGGAGTCCAATGCTGAAAAAGCTTCAACCACCTGTACCGACTGGCACGGTCGAAGGCGCCCAGAAGCAGGTTGCTCCATAGGCTGTAGGCGCGCGACCGATGATCGCGGCCTGGCTGACACTGTCGGCTGGTTAGTAGGTTTGAGATCAGGCAGAAACCCAAACACAAAGTCAAGAGCTGCCCCCAAGTCCGAAGACTGCTGACCCTCGACATCAAGCATGTCGGACTCCTCCCCAGAGTCGGAAGACACATAGCCCATCGTGGGCAAACCAGCCTACGCCTCCCATGATGTCGGAACACCAGGGGAATCAGAAACCGGCCTGTTTCCAATCCCGGGAGGCGGCGCCATAGGAGGCGCCTGGAAACCACTCGTTGCCTCGCTGGAAGCAACATGAAGGCTCTTTGATAGAACCTGAGTGAGTAAGGAGAGGGCCTCCCTAAGCTCACTGCCCGTACTGGCCGGTTCAACAGGGGAGCGAACCGGCAAAGTGGCTTCACCTCTGACCCTCTTAACCAGCGAAGGGTCACGATCCTCCAAAACACCCGACGCGGGACAACAAGCGGCAGCCGAAACATCTGAAGGCAGACGTGTATAGGGGTACGAGGCACCCCGAGGATCAATATAGCGAGAACTCATGAGAGTCACCGCGGACCTCTGCGGGGCAGAAGGTCCAGGCTGCACAAAAGGCGTTGGTCCCCCAAAACTGGTCGTGTGGCCAGAATGAGTGGACGGAAACGCCACGGAGTTCATAGTGTCTCCACTAAGAACATCCGAATCCAAAGACACAACTGTGGTGCTCGACGGCGTAGAGACCACAGAGATGGGTTCGGCCGGCAGCCCCTTCCAACTTCGCCGAGTTGAAGTCAGGGAAGGCTGAGGCCGATATCCCACGTCTACAGTACCAGACATCCCTGCAGTCCCCTGCAGCGAAAAACCGAGGCCGGCTGAAACTGACGACGAAGTAGACGGACCAACAGTAGTAGTAGATACGTCGGGAGTCGTTGAGGCTGGTGGAATAGTGGAGAGAGCACACCTGCTCGGCTCCGAAGGAGGAGTCACAACCCTAGTGACAGCGCCAGATGTCGACTGGAGGGGGACTGTAGTCCCGGAACCAGGCACCTCTTCACCAGAACACTCAACGGCTCCCGCAGTATCCACTGCAGGAAAAGACTGCACATCCCCCAAGGAGGAGGAATAACTCTCACCAGACAAGGTCGGCTCGGGAGCCCCCGAACGACCACGTTCTCCTTTCCAGCGGGAGGCACGGCCACGAGAACGAACGACACGGTTAACTGGCGCCCAGAAAGTGGATGACCATGATCCACAGACACCACATGGCCGCTCGGCCGAACACCCATTTATTATTATTTATTTATGTATTGGTGTTTAAGGTCACATACTTATGCACAATGGCTAATCGTGACCGTGACAGTCTTACGGGTGGAGGAAGCCGGAGTACCCGGAGAGAACCACCGAGCAACGACGAGCAGCTGTCAGCTCTCCAACACCGTAACCCTGAACTCTGCACCGCAGCACAGGCAGGGTTAGATTGGTTGAAGACATGCGCACCATCGACGTGCAGTACGCATCAGTACACAGCGTCATCGTGCCCCCCATGTAGGCATTCGGGGTGAAGTATCTTGCCCAAGGACACAACGCGGTTGCCGCAGGTGGGATTCGAACCGAGGACCTCTCGGCTTGCAGCCTGCACCTCTACCAACTGAGCCACCGCGCCCCCCCGAACACCCATTACAGGAGGAACAAGAATGTAAATCGTTCACATGCTTTGGCAGCAGACATTGCCCACAAGGAATTGTCCTGGGCATGATAGAGGTGAGAGGAGCAAAGAAGGTGAAATCAGAAAACAGAAGAACACTCCCAAAGAAGAGAGAAAGGTGACAGAAACAAAGACCCCAGACGGTCGACCGAGAACCACACAACAGGATGACTACTCTCAAAAGAAAGAAGAAAAACTGTAGGAGTGGTACCCCGCTGACATCTAACTCTAACACAATTAGAAAATTTAGCAAATAAAGCATTAACAATGATTGTGAAAAATAATAAGTCCGAACCGCATGGCACACGAAATTCGCGCGCGACTCGAGAGAGAACAATTAAAATACATTACGGATATATAATATTGAAGAGAATATAAAGAAAACTGTTCCTGAGAATACAAAGGATACACTGATGCACTATGAATCAGGAATCATCAAACAACGAGCTGGATAAACACTGATAAGTGTGCAGAAACATCTCGACACGAAGCGGATGATAAAAAGAATGAGTCTTTAGAGACAGTATATGCGCACTGGCAACGGAAGTCGTGGAGTTGTACTTGGGAGAGAGCGTCCCGTACTGGGTCTGCGCCGGTTGCACTCGACCCAGTTTTGGCTTATTTTTTCTTGGTGCTTTTGCACCACTTTTCTTTCCCAAATTGCTTGGGAAAGACAAAAATAGAGAGTATTTTATCCGAGTTAGGGACTTCCACTGTAGTGCAAGCCTGTAGTAAACAATTGTGAGTAGGTTGATAAGAAATGTGATTTCCTATAGGTTTTTAGCTCAACGAAGGGAGCTCAACTTATCACTTGCCGTCCGTCGTCGTCGTCCGTCGTCGTGAACATTTTTCAAACGACTTCTCTGAAACCACTGGTCCGATTTTCACGAAACTTCATGTGGATGTTCATTACTATATGGCAATGGATGTTTGTTCAAATGAAATGGCCACGTCACTTGGGGGCTCTGTATGGGGCATAACTCTGATAGCACCGTATGAATTATAGAAAAATTATTAAAAAATCTTCTTCTCCAGAACCAGCAGGCAGAATCTTTTGATACTTGGTATGCAGCATCTTGGTATGGGTCTGATTCAAGTTTGTTCAAATCGCCCCCCCCCCCCCCCCGGATTCATATTTGGGCTCACTATAGAAGCCCAAATTCGAACTTAGTTCATTTCAGGCAAATTTCTTAAAAAATCTTCTTCTCCAGATCCAACAGGCAGAATCTTTTGATATTTGGTATGCAACATTGTGATGTCCATCTCGGAAACCAACAGGGAGTATAGCCATTTCAGTTGTCAAAAGTTAGCTTTAATAATTTCATACTTTTCTTTCAGGTGTTTATGGTGATAGATATATTGTTTTAGTGTTCTATAGATGTGATTTGTAATAAAAGATAATTATATTAGTGTTTAGTTTAGTTTCTCTGTCGGATTTTAGTGGCGTGTTCCCTATCTTCGCGCGGGTCATTTTCGGTGTTTTGTTTTGTTTACGTTGGCGACCGCTTTCTGAAATTTTAAGTTTCTGTTTGTAATGCTGGCTATGGTTGCTATGGACGGTAAGTGTTTCTTGACGCGGGAGGTTCAGACAAGCAGCGTGGAGACGGTTAGTATAGGTGTACAGGAGGGGGCAGTGGTCGAGGCCAGCACAAGGGGGGGGGGGGGGGGGGCTAGTGAGTTATCAACGGACGGTTGATATGGTGTGTGTGGATGGGCGTGAGCTGGGGGAGTTGGGGATGTGCGCTATCTGCGTAGAGTTAATGCAGCTGTTAGAGGCCTATGTAAAGTTGGAGGAAGAGGTGCAGGAGGTGAGGGGGAAACTGGGGAAGGCAGGAAAGTCTGGTGTTACTCCAGTTAGGCTGGCATTCGATGGGGGTGGAAGGTGGTGGGTAGTAGGAAGCGGACTTTTGACGTGAATAGTGGGTCTTTTGGGAATAGGAAGGTGCGTCGGGTTGAGGGTAGGGGAGAAGTAGAGGCTAGAGTGTCAAATCCCCAGGCGAGTAGTGCGAGTCGGGGGGCCAAAAGGCGTATTCGTTTAGAATCGGATGGCGAGGGAGATAGCGCTGACCATGTGGCGTCTGTCAGGGCAGGAGCCAGAGGGAAGGTTAGGAAGGTGGTAAACGAGGACAAGGAGGCTTGTAGTGGGAGTGGGCAAAAAGTGAAGTGCAGTGTCCAAAATAGATTCAGTGTGTTGGTAATTTCGAGAATTCTGAGGAGCAGGTGGGGCGTGAAGGGGGGGGGGGGGTAGGTTTGGGGGTTAGTGTGGCGGAGTGCAAGACTGCGAGCCGGTCCAGTGGGAACAGAGGTGGTAACAGGGGTAGTAGGACAGGAAAGAGACAGTTGGTGGTTGCAGGGAGTAGTATAGTGCGGGGGTTAGATAGGGTGGTGTGTGGGCCCGACAATGTCTACAGGACCAATTTGTGCTTTCCGGGGGCTAGGGCGGAGGACCTAAGGGACAGAGTGGGTGGATTACTAAAGCGGTCAGGCCCAGACCCAGTGGTTATCGTACACGTGGGGACCAACAACATCAGGGAGAGAAAATCAGTTCAGCTTATTGAGACTTACAAGGACTTAATAACTCAACTGAATGCCAAGAAGGCACAGGTAGTGGTTTCGGGGCTTCTCCCAGTACTAGGTGGTGGGGGCGAGCGTAATTCGCGGATCATTGGAGCCAATGAGGAATTGGGGGAGTATTGTAAGGAACTTGGGATACCCTTTATAGACAATTGGGGATCATTTTGGGGCAGAAAGGACCTATATGGAAGGGATGGTCTCCATCTTAGCCCAAGGGGTACAGAGGTTTTAGGAAGGAATATGTTGCAGGTGGTGGAGCCTTTTTGGTATAGGGAGGGCAGGGAGGAACAGAGAAAGGGGGGGATGAACACAGGAAATGTGTTACGAACCATAGTTGTAAAGAATGGAATAAGGGGGATAAGGAAAAGGGACCAACAATCCACTTGAATAGGCATAGCGTCCCAAGGAAAGCACAGGCACACAAAATAGGATATACAAACATACAGGGACTAGATAATAATGGGACCAGTAGGCGGAAGTCAATGAATCTTGATACCCTGAAAGTGGGGTATAGCAATATCCAGGGTCTCCATTGGAAAGTAAGTGAAATTGCTACATTGATCGAGGCCGAGGAGTTTGACGTCATGAGCCTGAGCGAAACGTGGATAAGACACGAGGAACGGGTAGACCAAGTAAGGGGGTGCGTGTGGATAGGTGTAGGACGAACGGAAGGCCAGAAAAAAGGGGGAGGGGTAGGCATGTACATTAAAGAGGATTTAAAACCGTCGGTGATCACAGACCAGGAAGAGGTCAGCACCTCGGCTGATGTATCGAAAGAAATTGGATGGGTAAGGATCAATCTGAGAAACAAAACTATTGCCATTGGGGTTGTGTACTGTGCGGTGGAGGGAAGCAAACCCGAGTGGAATGACTCAATATACTCAACACTAAGGGCCAATATCACAGAGATTCGAAACAAGGGGCTCGGTATAATTCTGATGGGTGACTTTAATGGCCACATAGGTGACAAGGAAGAAGGCATAGAGGGTGGACCAAAGAAAGTCAACAGGAATGGAAGGAAGATGTTGAACTTCACAAACGAGCTCGGTCTGAAGATTCTGAACAGGGACGCGAGGTGTAAGTGGAAATGGACATGGGAGAGGAACGACAGAAAATCAATAATCGACTACATTCTCACAGATATTAATTTATGGAGGGAGGTGATAGAGGTAGAAGTGGATGATGATAGTAAAATGGAGGTGGATAGTGATCACAACTTGATTACATTTACGATCAGGGCCAAAAATCTAATAAAAAGCAAAGGAAGCTTTAAGGAGATTTTGGGACTCAAAAAGGATGCTGACTGAGCGAAGTTCAACGAAAAACTGAAACCAAAGCTTGCAACCGTATCCAAGGGGGCAGTGTCCAGAAGATGGCGGACGCCATAGTTTCGAGCCTAGTGGAGGCAGGGAAGGAAAGTGTAGGAAAGATCAAGGTGCCAACACGGGAACTTGGGTACAGAGTGAATGAAGAACTGAAAAAGGCCATAAAGGGAAGAAAAGCTAAATGTGCTGCATACAGGAGAAGTTGAAAACTTAAGGGGGCGAAAGCAATGAGGCCACAGTAGCAAAGGAAGAATACCAACAAGCACGAAATAAAGTAAATAAGATTGAAGACGATAATCGTAGAGTGCGAAATAGCAGTCTTATTAGGACGATAAGAACGACAGGGGGTCGAGTTCGAACGTATTTTGGAAATGGGTGAATAAACGTAACAAAGGAAGTAACCCACAGAGTATTAAAGTAGATGGCAGAGTTACAGACAAGCGAGATCAAGTCGCATCAGAACTAGTCAAGCACTGGGAAAAGGTAAACGATAAGCGATGGGGCATGGGGAGCCCACCTGAGTTTCCGAATCAGGTCGAGGAAAACCTATCGAACTTCGTGTGCAGCGAAATGAAAACGGAGGTGCGAAATGTGATCTCAAAATTAAGGGATGGAAAAGCAGGAGGAGTGGATGGAATTCCAAACGAGTTTATCAAAAAAGGAGGAGAGGAACTCGTTGAAAGCCAGACTACCCTATTCAGTCTAGCCATAGAAAAACAAGAGGTCCCGAAGGAGTGGAGAGAAAGCAAAGTGACATTTATTCACAAAAAGGGGGAAAGACGTTTTGGATAACTATCGAGGGATCTCTGTCAGTGGCAACATTGGAAAAGTTTTCTGTAAAGTCCTGTATGGGAGACTAGAGGAGGTGATTGAAGAGAAGGGTTTTTTGGGAGAAATCCAGAATGGCTTCAGGAAGGGAAGGCGAGTTACTGACCATATTTTCACGCTATCCCAAATGATAGAATCCGCAAAAGCAAAAAAGAAAAAGCTGTTTATGGCCTTTTTGGATGTCAAAAAGGCATACGATAGAGTATGGAGGGAGGGTATGTGGCGCAAGCTGGAGGCTCTGGGCTTAGGAGGCGAGTTTGTTGCAATTATGAAAGCATTATATAAAGACGTACAGAGTGAACTTAGAGTTGGGGGATTTGAAGATCCCAGGGCTATTTTTGCAGACGATGTGGTGCTAGTGTCAGAAGGCGAAGAGGGGCTAACGAAAATGCTGGAAATTGTTGGGAAATATGGGAGCAAATGGAGACTCGAACTTAATGAAAGCAAGAGCAAAGTTATACCGGTGGGCCACAAAGTGGACCCCACTCGCAGGTGGAGAGTGGGTGAGTTCTGCATTCCGGAAGGTAACAGCAAACTTCTCAGTGTAGGGGAGACGGGTGACTACGAGTATTTGGGGGTAAATATAAACATTACAGGAAGAGGCATCTACCGAAACCACACAAATAAATTGATTCTGAAGGGGAAGCGAATCCTTAACCAAATGAAACTTACAGGGAGAAACAGTTTCAATAAGGTTTTCGTGGGGAAAACCATTTGGGAAATGGTGGGTCTGCCAAGTATCACATACGGTACGGAAGTGGTACCCCTAAACCAGACGGCCGTAAAGAGCTTGGAAATCCCGCAGAACGATGCAGGCCGATGGATAACGGGGTCGAGTAGTGTCGCAGCGCTAGAAGCAATCAGGCGTGGGCTTGGGTGGATGAGGATCAAGGACAGGATAGACCTGTTGAAACTCGGTTATCTTAATTATTTGGTAAATCTCCCAGACAGCCGTTGGTGTAAAGTAATATTCCTGAGAATTTTCAACTCAAATTTAAAGACGGGGTGGATGGTCCAAGTGAGAGAGCTAGTAGAGAACTACTCATTGGAGATCTCGGACCTGGACGTTGGGGCCAACCAGGGTAAAAAAAATCGTCAGAGAAAGGGTCATGGAGGATTGTAACCGTAATTGGCGAGAGGGGGTCAAATCAAAGAGGTCTTTGGGTGGCCTGCGTGATAAAGAGAAGCCAGGCTTTGAAGAGTACCTTGATGGCACATTTGGGGGGTCACTGTTGTTCAAGATGAGGTCGCGATCCCTGAAGCTGAGGGGAAAAATTGGGAAGGACCGTGAGAGGGAGTGCCAGATGTGTAATTTGGGCATGGTGGAGACCCGGGAACACTTTCTTCTAGAATGCCCAAAGTACCAGTCTAAAAGAATAAGATTCACTGGGAGTATAATGGGGAAGTGGGATGGGAGAATGAAGGACATGTGGTTAGGGGGAGACTCAAAGGAGAGGGTTAATATGCTAATCGGAGAGATTGGGAAGAATGGGGCAAGGAATGTCATCAAGCAGTTCGTCTACGAGTGTTGGGAGGAGAGGAGAAGCATGGGAATAGGGAGGCAGTTGGGAGTACAGGGGTAACCGAGGCCTTCTCGTCCGAGAACCGCGACAAATCAGCGGCTGGCTAAAGTGTTATTATTATGTGGGGTGGATCTGATTCAAGTTTGTTCAAATCGGCCCCCTGGATTCATATTTGGGCTCAGTATAGAAGCCCGAATTCGAATCTAGTGCATTTCAGGCAAATTTCTTGAAAAACCTTCTTCTCAAGATCCAGCAGGCAGAATCTTTTGATATTTGGTATGCAACGTTGTGGGGTGGATCTGATTCAAGTTTGTTCAAATCGGCCCCCCTGGATTCATATTTGGGCTCAGTATAGAAGCCCGAATTCGAACTTAGTGCATTTCAGGCAAATTTCTTGAAAAATCTTCTCAAGATCCAGCAGGCAGAATCTTTTGATATTGGGTATGCAGCATGCTTAGGGGGGTGAGATACAAGTTTGTTCAAGCCAAGTCCCTGGGTTCATATTTGGGATCACTGTGGTAGCCCGATTTATAACTGAGTTCAAAATGAGGAATTTTCTTTAAAAACCTTCTTCTTCTGAACCAGCAGTCGGAATGTTTTGATATTTGGTACGCAGCATCCTTAGGGGGGTGAGATTCAAGTTTGTTCAAGCCATGTCCCGAGGTCCATATTTGGGCTCACTGTGGGAGCCCGAATGATAACTTGGTTCAAAATGAGGAATTTTCTTTAAAAATCTTCTTCTGATCCAGCAGTCGGAATGTTTTGATATTTGGTATGCAGCATCCTCAGGGGGGCGAGATTCAAGTTTGTTCAAGCCATGTCCCTAGGTCCATATTTGGGCTCACTGTGGGAGCCCGAATGATAACTTGGTTCAAAATGAAGAATTTTCTTTAAAAATCTTCTTCTGATCCAGCAGTCAGAATGTTTTGATATTTGGTATGCAGCATCCTCAGGGGGGCGAGATTCAAGTTTGTTCAAGCCATGTCCCTAGGTCCACATTTGGGCTCACTGTGGGACCTGAATTGTAACTTAGTTCGAAATGAGGAATTTTCTTAAAAAACCTTCTTCTTCAGATCCAGCAGTCGGAATGTTTTGATATTTGGCATGCAGCAACCTTAGGGGGTGAGATTCAAGTTTGTTCAAGCCAAGTCCCTGGGTTCATATTTGGGCTTATTGTGGAAGACCGAATGATAACTTAGTTCAAAATGAGTATTTTTTAGCTCACCGAAGGGAGCTCAACTTATCACTTGCCGTCCGTCGTCCGTCGTCGTGTACATTTTTCAAACGACTTCTCCTCTGAAACCACTGGTCCGATTTCCACGAAACTTCATGTGGATGTTGATTACGATATGGCAATTGATGTTTGTTCAAATGAAATGGCCACGTCCCTTGGGGGCTCTGTATAGGGCATAACTCTATTATTAAAAAATTTTCTTCTCCAGAACCAGTGGGCAGAATCTTTTGATACTTGATATGCAGCATCTTGGTATGGGTCTGATTCAAGTTTGTTCAAATCGGCCCCCTGGATTCACATTTGGGCTCATTATAGAGGCCCAAATTCGAACTTAGTTCATTTCAGGCAAATTTCTTAAAAAATCTTCTTCTCCCGATCCAGCAGGCAGAATCTTTTGATATTTGATATGCAACATTGTGGGGGTGGCTCGATTCAAGTTTGTTCAAATCGGCCCCCGGATTCACATTTGGGCTCAGTATAGAAGCCCGAATTCGAACTTAGTGCATTTCAGGCAAATTTCTTAAAAAATCTTCTCCAGATCCAGCAGGCAGAATTTTTTGATATATGGTATTCAACATTGTGTGGTGGATCTGATTCAAGTTTGTTCAAATCAGCCCCCTGGATTCATATTTGGGATCACTATAAAAGCTCAAATTCGAACTTAGTGCATTTCAGGCAAATTTCTTAAAAAATCTTCTCCAGATCCAGCAGGCAGAATCTTTTGATATTTGGTATGCAACATTGTGGGTGGATCTGATTCAAGTTTGTTCAAATCGGCCCCCTGGGTTCATATTTGGGCTCAGTATAGGAGCCCAATTTGAACTTAGTGCATTTCAGGCAAATTTCTTAAAAAATCTTCTCCAGATCCAGCAGGCAGAATCTTTTGATATTTGGTATGCAACATTGTGGGGTGGATCTGATTCAAGTTTGTTCAAATCGGCCCCCTGGGTTCATATTTGGGCTCAGTATAGGAGCCCAATTTGAACTTAGTGCATTTCAGGCAAATTTCTTTAAAACTCTTCTTCTCAAGATCCAGCAGACAGAATCTTTTGATATTGGGTTTGAAGCATGCTTGGGGGGGGGGGGGATTCAAGTTTGTCCAAGCCATGTACCTAGGTCCATATTTGGGCTCACTATGGGAGCCCGAATGATAAATTAGTTCAAAATGAGGAATTTTCTTAAAAATTCTTCTTCTTCAGATCCAGCAGTCGGAGTGTTTTGATATGGGCTGTGTAGCATCCTTAGGGGGTGAGATTCAAGTTTGTTAAAGCAAAGTCCCTGGGTCCATATTTTTATCACTTGCCGTCCGTCGTCCGTCGTCGTGTACATTTTTCAAACGACTTCTCCTCTGAAACCACTGGTCCGATTTTCACGAAATGAATGAATGAAATTGATGTTTGTTCAAATGAAATGGCCACGTCCCTTGGGGGCTCTGTATAGGGCATAACTCTATTATTAAAAAATCTTTTTCTCCAGAACCAGTGGGCAGAATCTTTTAATACTTGATATGCAGCATCTTGGTATGGGTCTGAATTTTCTTAAAAAATCTTCTTCTTCAGATTCAGCAGTCGGAATGTTTTGATATGGGGTGTGTAGCATCCTTAGGGGGTGAGATTCAAGTTTGTTAAAGCAAAGCCCCTGGGTGCATATTTGGGCTCCCTGTGGGAGCCCGAATTATAACTTAGTCAATATGAGGAATTTTTCTTTAAAAATCTTCTTCTTCAGATTCATCAGTCGGAATGTTTTGATATTTGGCATGCAGCATCCTTAGGGGGTGAGATTCAAGTTTGTTCAAGCCAAGTTCCTGGGTTCATATTTGGGCTCACTGTGGGAGCCCGAATGATAACTTAGTTCAAAATGAGGAATTTTCTTTAAAAATCTTCTTCTGCAGATCCAGCAGATGAATGCTTTTGATATTTGGCATGCAGCATCCTTAGGGGGGTAAGATTCAAGTTTGTTCAAGCCATGGCCCTAGTTCCATAAAATTTGTCTCTCGTGACTTCATTCCTTTGTAGTGTTGATGAACCATGTCTAACTGAATGTGACCCCCCCCCCCCCCCCCCCCCAAATACTTCTTTGAACCACTTTGGCCGGTGAGCGATTAAGGCTCCTTGGGCCTCTTGTTTCAAAAGTAACTATGAACCGTAATTGTGACCATGTTTGCAAAACGATCAACATTAAATGAGGATTGTTGGTAGAGGGTGTCCCCAGCCATCAACCATGCAAAATTTCAAAAAATTGGCCCTGTGGTTTCAGAGGAGAAGAGTTTTCAAAATTGACCATTCAGAATCAAAGAATGCTACTGGCGGCCACGTTTTTCACCCAACAGGAATAAAATGAGTAACAGTTGTAGAGAACCTCTCATAGACCATACCTGCCAAGTCTGGTTCAGTACTTTCAGTGAAGGTGATGAAAATGTGATTTTCCTAAAGGGTTTCTATAGTAACTATAAGCCACAAATGCAGCCATAATTGCAACCCGATGAAGATTAAATGAGGATCATTGGTAGATGAGGTTACAGTCATCAGTCACATTAAGTTTTTCAAACCATTTGGCCTTGTAGTTTCAAAGAAGATTTTCTTGAAAATGTACACATTTATATGAATTCTGTTTCAACAAAAAAAAAAATCAGTAAAAAAGGGTTAAAATATTTTGAAAATTACAATTTTTTCATACAGTATTCTCTTTCAAAATAGCTTTTGGATAGGTAAAGGGTTACAGAAAACACATTTTACTCCAATTTTTGTCAGATCTTTAAAGATATATATAATTACTGTCATCTAAGCTGACACGATGGGAACAATATAAACAAACTCCAAACACCTGTCATCAGTCACTATTTTTCTGATACGTAAGAGAGAATAGATAATTACTTTAAAGTTGAAGTTGTTTTACAGTACAAGTCAAAGTAAGTTAGGTTAATCCTATAAACTATGTATCTTTCTCTTCCTGCACTGATAAGACCAGAAGCTGACACCCATTTTCTGGAAAGCTCTCGCTGATAGCTTTCCAGAAAATGTCAGATTCTTATCTTGTCAGTGCAGGAGCAGCAGTTTACTTAGTTTATTGCAGTTATGCTACAGCTTATTTTGACCTGTACTGTAGACAATATTTTTGTTTTTTTTTCCCCAGTTCTCAGTGGAGAAAAACTGGAACCAACTCTTACCAGATTCTCAAAAAAACAAGTATTTTGCTGACAGTACTGATCTTCATGCAGACAGGAGAGGCATTGGGTTAAGCATTAGAATATAGCCTCTGGTGGCCACATATTTCCATCCTCTCATAGACCATTCCTGCGAAATTTGGTTCACGTCGGCTCAGTAGTTCCAGAGAAGATGAAAATGTGATTTCCCGTAGGGTTTCTATATAACTATAAGCCGCAATTGTGGCCATGTTAACAACCTGATCAACATTAAATGAGGATCATTGGTAGAGGGGGGTCCCAGCCATCATTTATGTGAAGTATCAAAACATTTAGCCTGGCAGTTTCAGAGAAGATTTTTGAAAATCCACCAATCAGAATCAAAGAATGCCTCTGGTGGCCATGTTTTTCAACCCACGGGAACAAAATACGGATCATTTGTAGAGGACCTCCCATAGACTATCCCTGCCAGGTTTGTTTTCACGTCGCCTCAGTTTTTCCATAGAAGAAGAGGAAAATGTGATTTCCCATAGGGTTTCTACAGTAACTATAAGCCGCAATTGCACCCATGTTTGTGACCCAATCAAGATTAAATGACAATCGTTGGAAGAGGGGGTCCCAGTCATCATTTATGTGAAGTTTCAAAACAATTGGCCTGGCAGTTTCAGAGGAGAAGATATTTGAAAATCCCCCAACCAGAATCAAAGAATGCCTCTGGAAGTCATGTTTTTCAACCGATGGAAACAAAATGTGGATTGTTTGTAGAGGACCTCCCATAGACCATTCCTGCCAAGTTTGGTTCACACCAGCTCAGCGATTATAGAAAAGAAGGGGAAAATGTGAAAAGATTTACGGATGCCGGACGACAGATGACGGACGACAATGGACGTCAAGTGATGAGAAAAGCTCACATGGCCTGTTAGGCCAGGTGAGCTAAAAATGGACAACACTCTTGTTTTCATTTTTAATTATTTGATCATATGAATGAAAAATGGCCGTCACACTGAGAGGTACATGTATATAACAAACATAATTACAAATGAGGAGCTCAGAAGATTGTCCCTCTGACAAGTAGTACTGCCAGGTAGGGTTTCAAAACCCAACGGATGACCATAATATGTAATTTATTAAAATCTTTTCCAATTATCAGAACTAAAACCATGTAGGGGCATCGAGGACATGACTGATTTAGGTGAGTGGGGTGGGAATGTAAACTTGATTTGCCCTAACTGTAACAGTATAAGTTCTGACTCATAAAATATCCAACTACATCACCAAGACATGCATTCATCGATTGCGTTCATTGATGATGTGTTTTGAGTATTTTGAATAATAATCAGTCAGGATTATAGTTTAAAAACTCTGGATTTCTTGAAAATTTATTTGTGGATAAATAAAATAAACATATGTACATGGTGTAGTTATGATACAACTTCTTACTGAATTAACCCATTGACTCTTCCTATTGCTATCATGGAACTGACATGGAAGATACCACCAGGGATCAGTGGGTTAATATATAGTCTACTCCAAACAGTTGTTTTTATTTTTAACTATTTGATCACATGAATGAACAAATGTCTGTCTCCTTGTCAGGTACATGTACATAATAAACATAATTACAGAATGTGGAGCAAGAAGATTGTCGCCCCACAAACAGAACTGCCAGATGGGGTTTCAAACCCTAACAACATAACCT
Organism: Pictodentalium vernedei; assembly: GCA_031216915.1. NCBI lineage: Eukaryota > Metazoa > Mollusca > Scaphopoda > Dentaliida > Dentaliidae > Pictodentalium > Pictodentalium vernedei. The sequence goes on from CM062296.1 coordinate 577,575,126, forward strand.
CAGTATGTAATTTATTGAAATCTTTTCCAATTATTATAACTGAAAACATGCAGGGGTGTCGGGTTCTGACTGATAAAATATCCCAACTACATCACCAAAGACATGCATTCATCAATTGCATCCTTTGATGATGTAGTCTGAATATTAGTCAGTAAGGATTCTAGTTTAAAAACTCGGGATTTCTTGGAAATGTATTTAAGGATAAACAAGTGCAATGCTACCACCAGCCCCCACTTCCAAGCATGAGTTTCTAGTCATTTAACTTTATTGATACTGAATTTATGTCTTATCTTATCTCCATTAAACCATAGCACCAATACAGCAGGCCACCAAATGTGTCCATGGGACACTGATGCCTCCGCTTTATGATAAACTATATTTAGTGGTTAACAAAGTCCAAAAAGGGGCCATAATTCAGATTAGAAATTATCGCACCACTCTCAAAATCAAACCTGTCTGGTTTATTGTCTACAATAAGCTATATCCAAGTTTGATTGAAATCGGACACCTATAACACAAGTTACCATCTGGAAACCAATATCAACTTACCATCTGGAAACCAATATCAACATGTCTTCTAAGTCAGAAAGGGCCATAACTCTGCCAAAAAATATTCGACCAAGCCCACTATCAATCCCAATTTGTATTATGTGGTAATAAACCTACATATAAAATTTTGTTTCATTTCGTTCAGTCAAACTGAAGTTATCATCCGGAAACCAATATCAATAGGTTTTCTAAGTCAGAAAAGGGTCATAACTCTGCCAAAAAATATTGAACCCAGCCCACTATCAATCCCAACCTGTATTATGTGGTTATAAACCTATACATAAAATTTTATTTCATTTCATTCAGTCAAACTAAAGTTATCGTCCAGAAACCAATATCAACATGTTTTCTAAGTCAGAAAAGGGCCATAACTCTGCCAAAATATATCTGAACATGCCCACTATCAATCCCAACCTGTATTATGTGGCTATAAACCTATGTATAAAATTTTGTTTCATTTCGTTCAATCAAACTGAACTGAAGTTATCGTCCGGACACAATATTCAGGATGGATGGACAGACAAGGGTAACACTTAATGCTCCTGCCAAAACTGGCGGGGGCATAATAAAATAAACATGTTGTAGTCATGATGCAACTTCTTATTGAATTAATATATAGTCTACTCCAAATTGATGATGCTGAATGCATGAATCGGTAGCTGTCCATTTGTATGATAGACTTGTGTGAGACACAAGTCCAGATATCAGATCCAGTCTGGTACAGTGCGTCTGCCATAGACTTGTCACTTTCCACGAGTGGGCAATGCTTCCACAGATGCAATATTATCAGATTCCAAACACTAATTATAGGACTAATCATCAAACATTTAATTAATGAAGCACCGGGTTCAACCTGGTGCTTCATTAATTAAAATTTTGCTGATGATTTTTATTACCGGGTAAATACATGTGTGGACATCACTACCCTCGCATGGATTACGACCACTCCATGGCAACTGTACTGTAAGAAAGTACATGATTACTAGCAAGACTGAAAGTAAGCTAAAACTCCAACTCAGATGAAAATGTCTGGAACTGGTGTGAATAAATTACATAATCATACACAACTGTTTATGTTCATTTGGATTTCCGGTGATTTTCAGCATCTATGGCTATACAGTGATTGCAAGAGGAGTAGAAAGTCAAGTTTAGCCAATCGGGTTACAATTATGTTTTCACTTTTAGGGAACTTTCACTCCATGCACTGGTTATGATGTCATATTATCACCATAGTAAACATGCCATTAAGAAATAATATGTGATACTGGGGGTTTGAGCAAATTCTTCTTTTTTTCTGCAGTTGCTCCACATGTCAAGTATATTTGTATTCAAGAACCTGCTCACTCATGTCAAAATATCAAAATAACAAGCAACAATTTTTCCCATAAGGCAACTTGGAATTTAATCAATTTAATACTCTTTGACACTGCTCAAGTAAGTAATAAGATTGAATTCATAGTTGCATTATGGGAATAATTTGCTGTTCGGAATTTTGTTATTTTGACACCAGCAGAGGCGTGTTAAGTATGTCACGTCCCAGATCAAATCTAAATAATACAAAGCACACAGTTGAATTTATATCCTTGTCACGTTGCTGGGGTGGGTATTATCCTAAATATAGTAACTAGAGACATGAATCCATATAGTAACCCTGTGACGTGAAGCAAAACTTGATTACCATGGTGAATACGTTTTCCCTTTACTAGTATAATATCCGGGTACCACACCAGAGGTGTGAGTCCTTTGAGATTGGAAGATGAGTATCAACGAAGGACTAAACTTGACTGTATACTTGTGATTTGTATGATAATGCCATTTATCTTAAAAGAATGTATTTCCCCCAATACAAGTAAAAATGTCTAGACAAAATACAAATCTGTAATGAGGGTAGCAACCGTGCATGTGATCATTCAATTCAGAAAAAAACCGACCGTTTTTACCTGCACTCAACTGGCATTGAGTTATTACACATGTCGAGGCCACCATTTTTTGATAACTGTAATTACATTTAATGACAACTCACAAAATAAAAGAGACTAGATCATTTTTTGCCATGATGAAATTTTTATATGGGGGGGGGGGGGGGGGGGGGGGGGGGGGGAATCATTCCATGTCATTTGAACTAGAGCCATCCACCACACCATCTCTGAATTGGCTGATAATCTTGTCTTGAAGAATACAATCTGACATGATATATCCGAAAATTTTAGCTTCCTACTCCCCAAACTTTTCTATTTAGAATCTATTTAGTACTTGTGGAAACATCTTTAAAGTGAGCACTTAGTGTCACTTTCAAATGTTCTGGTATTCTATGTCAATGTTGTAATCAATCGTATAGGTTAATGTGATTTTCCAATTGTCCGATTATTATTACCCATAAGATACATGCAAGTAAAGTCTTTCGTTTCTGTGAGTCAATGACTGAAAATGAATCTGTGTAAACATGGTAAACAATGTCTTTTAGGCTTTACAAGCTTGAATAAAAGTACATTTTTGACATTGACTGTTTAGTGTCACAGATTTAAACATGGAAATTACCACAAAAGTGACAGTAATTCTTTAGCTCATAAAATTCATTATAGAAGGAACACATACATAATTTTGTTCATAATGCCTTTGATAGATGTAAAATATATCCTGAAAATTCCAAGTATATTGGACATCTGCTACCAGGTGAAAAAAACCCTTGTCACAAAGAGCATGAAAACCATTTTTTTTAATTTTGGTAAGACTCTATACCAATATTAATGCTTAATTAAGTAAAATGGCAAAATTGAAGATCACTGGTACCAATGTTATTTGGTGAAATTTAAATAAACATAACTGCATTGTGTGTGCACAACGTCAGAGTAATCCATGCATTTTTAAATGTAAACTGTAAGGCTGGCTAAAGGAAGAATGCTGATACACAAATGCAACAAGTTCAGAAGTTATTGTAAACGGCAACTTTTTTCACAGAAATGAATGCTAATCAATAGTTCTTATCTAGAGGTCTTGCCTAATGAGCACACCAAGTTAAAAAACAGTCCCAAGATAGATAAATCTGCCCTATAGGCCATGTCAAAGAAGAATGTTGATGCACAAATGCAACAAATTCAAAGATTGTTGCTAACAGCAAGTTTCTGATAGAAATGAAAAGAAAATCTATAGTTCCTATCTTTGTCACCATGCATAGGCAGACAGTTTCAAAACAACCTGATAATGAATGCGCCCTCTGAGGCATGCCAAAGGAAGATGTACTAAGTTTGAAGATCATTGCTTGTGGCAATGTTTATTTTTTTCTTTCTTTCTTATGGAAATTCATAAATATACCCTGCAGAGAGTGCAGAAGGAATAAGTTGCTCCACAGATGCAGTAAGTTCAAAAGTTGGTAATAACGACAATAATTTTTTATGGAAATGAAAAAAAATCAATAGCTCATATCTAGAGGTCACCCCGAAAACACATACCAAGTTTGCCCTGAAGGGTGTGTCAAAGGGAAATATTGAGGTCTGACCAAACTAAGTTCTAAGAATGTTGGCAGTGGCAACATTTTTTCGACAGAAATGGAAGAAAATCGACAGCTCCCATATAGATGTCACCCCACACAAGCACACCAAGTTTCCAAGCGATCCAATCATAAATGTGCCCTGCAGGGTGTGTCAAAGGGAAATATTGATGCATAACTGCAATGAGTTTTTACTAAGTTTATCAAAGGTAGTTGCCAGCGGCAACTATTTTTGACGGATATGGAAGAAAATCGATAGCTCCCGTCTAGAGGTCACCTGAAACAAGCACACCAAGTTTCCAAGCGATTCAATCATAAATGTGCCCTGCAGGGTGTGTCAAGGGGAAATATTGATGCATAACTGCACTTAGTTCATCAAAGGTCGTTGCCAATGGCAACATTTTTTGACAGACAAGGAAGAAAATAAATTGCTCTGATCTAGAGGTCACCCCAAACAAGCATACCAAGTTTCAAAGTGATTCAATCATAAATGTGCCCTGTAGGGTGTGTCAAAGGGAAATATTGATGCCTGACTAAACTAAGTTCAAAGGTCATTGCCAGCGGCAACAATTTTTGACGGCAATGGAAAATGAAAGTGTCAATGACCCTGTAGCTTAACTAGTCTGTGTGTTGTGTTTGATGAACAGGATAATGTTCAATGTTTATGAAAGGATTATGAAATAAAACAAGAATTGTGATAATTGGGAATATGTTAATTTCTGTTCCCTGTATGCTATGTTTTTAATAAAAATAATATGAGGTGTAGACTGTACTAAAGAACTGAGGGATGGGTTAATGTGGACCTCACAGTTAATGTGTGTGGCCCTCACAGTTAACGTATGTTAATGAAAGTTACAGTGAAATTATTCCAAAACGAGTCATCCTATCAAGTTACATTGAAATCCCTTCATAAATATGGCCTGTAGACTGTGCTAAAGGTTTTTGGGCTTCAGGCCTGTGTGCCCATCACGGTTGACCGATTGCAACTAAAGGGGGATGTCCTCATCTCGACGTTAACTTATACTGAGTCATTCTACCAAGTTACAATGAAATCCCTTCACAAATACAACCTGTAGTCTGTACTAAAGTTTTTTGGGTTTTGGGCTCGGGCAGCCATCATGGTTGAATGATCATGACCAAAAGGGGACATTCTCATCTTGGCATTATCTGGAGTGATCCTACGAAGTTACAACGAAATCCCTTCATAAATACGACCTGTAGACTGTGCTCAAGGTTTTCGGGCTTTGGGCCCCTGTAGCCATCACAGGTGACCAATCACGACCAAAAGGGGATGTCATCATCTAGGCATTATATGGAGTCAACTTAACAAGTTACAATGAAATCCTTCCATAAATACGACCTATAGACTATGCTAAAGATTTTTGGGTTTTAGGTTCAGGCAGCCATCAAGGCTGAATGATTTCAACCAAAAGGGGACGTTCTCATCTAGACATTATTTAGAGTCATCCTACCAAGTTGCAATGAAATCCCTTTATAAATATGACCTATAGACTGTGCTAAAGGTTTTCGGGCTTCAGGCCCCTGTAACCATAACAGTTGCCCAATTGCATCCAAAAGGGGCTGTTCTCATCTAGACATTATATGAAGTCAACCTACCAAGTTACAATGAAATCCCTCCATAAATATGACCTGTAGACTGTGCTAAAGGTTTTCGGGTTTTGGGCTTGGGCAGTCGTCACGGTTGACAGATCACGACCAAATGGGGACGTTCCCATCTAAACATATGGAGTCATCCTACCAAGTTACAATGAAATCCCTCCATAATAAATATGACCTGCAGACTGTGCTATAAGTATTGGGGTTTCAGGCTTGGGCAGCCATCACAGTTGACAGATCATGACCAAAAGGGGACGTTCTCATCTAGATATTATACAGAGGCATCCTACCAAGTTACAATGAAATCCCTTCATAAATAAGATCTCTAGACTGTGCTAATGGTTTTTTTTGAGAAGAAAGAGGATAGCTCCCATCAAAAGGCCACCCAAAACAGGCACACCAGGTTTCAAAGCGACCCGATCATACATGTGCACTGCAGGGTGTGCCAAAGGGAAATATTGATGCATAACTGCACTAGGTTCATCAAAGGCTATTGCCAGCGGCAACATTTTTTGATGGAAATCGAAGGAAATCAATAGCAACCATCCAGAGGTAACCCCAAACAAGCATAGCAAGTTTCAAACCTATCTGATCATAAAGGTGCCTTTAGGGCATGCCAAAGGAATATATTGATGCCTGACTTAACTAAGTTCAAAGGTCATTGCCAGCAGCTCCATTTTTCGATGGAAATGGAAGAAAATTGATAGCTCCCCTCTGGAGATCACCCTAAACAAGCATACCAGGTTTCAATGCAATCCGATCATAAATGTTACCTGTAGGGTGTGCCAAAGGGAAATATTGAGGTCTGACTAAACTAGTTCAAAGGTTGTTGCCAGCTACAATATTTTTTGACGGGAATAGAAGAAAATCGATAGCTTCCATCTAGAGCTCACCCCAAACAAGCACACCACGTTTCAAAGCGATCCGGTCAAAAATGTGCACCTCACGGTGTGCCAAAGGGAAATACTGATGCATAACTGCAGTAAGTTCATCGAAGGTCATTGCCAGTGGCAACATTTTTTGACAGAAATTGAAGAAAATCGATAGCTCACATCTAGAGGTAACCTCAAACAAGCATACCAAGTTTCAAACCGATCTGATCATAAATGTGCCCTGTAGGGCGTGCAAAGGAATATATTGATGCTTGACTTAACTAAGTTCTAAGAACGTTGCCAGTGGCAACATTTTTTGATGGAAATGGAAGGAAATCGATAGCTTCCCTCTGGAGGTCACCCCAAACAAGCATACCAGGTTTCAATGCAATCTGATCATAAATGTTACCTGTAGGGTGTGACAAAGGGAAATATTGAGGTCTGACTAAACTAGTTCAAAGGTCGTTGCCAGCTGCATTATTTTTTGACTTGAAGAGAAAACAATCGATAGCTCCCATCTAGAGGTCACCCCAAAGAAGCATGCCAGGTTTCAAAGCAATCTGATCATAAATGTGCCCTGTAGGGTGTGCCAAAGGGAAATATTGAGGTCTGACTTAACTAAGTTCTAAGAACATTTTTGTCGGAAATGGAAGGAAGCTCCCATCTACGGGTCACCCAAACAAGCATACAAAGTTTCAAAGTGATCCGGTCAAAAATGTGCACTGCAGGGTGTGCCAAAGGGAAAAATCGATGCTTAACTGCACTAAGTTCATAGAAGGTCATTGCCAGCAGCAACATTTTTTGACGGAAATTGAAGAAAATCGATAGCTCCCATCTAGAGCTAACCCCAAACAAGCATACCAAGTTTCAAACCCGATCTGATCATAAATGTGCCCTGTAGGGCGTGCCAAAGGAATATATTGATGCCTGACTAAACTAGGTTCAAATGTCGTTGCCAGCGGCAACATTTTTTGACGGAAATGGAAGAAAATCGATAGCACTCATCTAGAGGTCACAGCAAACAAGCATACCAGGTTTCAAAGCAATCCGTTCATAAATGTGCCATGTAGGGTGTGCCTAATGGGAAATATTGAGGTCTGACTAAACTAAGTTCAACGAACATTGCCAGCGGCAACATTTTTTGACGGAAATGGAAGAAAACCGATAGCTCCCATCTAGTGCTCACCCCAAACAAGCATACCAAGTTTCAAAGCAATCTGATCATAAATGCAACCTGTGCGATGTGCTAAAGGAAATTGTGGATGTACGTACTGCATACGTACGCATGTACGCCCATATGGACGTACGTCGATGCACGAAAAAAGTGATGGCAATAGCTCAGCTTGACTTTGTCAAGTTGAGCTAAAAATGCCAGCTTGAATGGTAGTTTTAATGAGTACTAAACAAATCCTAAACAGAAAAGTTTTGTACCAGGAAGCTAAAAATTTGGGATATGTAATGTCAGATTGTATTTTTTAAGAAAAAGAATTATCATCCAATTCTGAAATGGTGTGGTGGAAAGTTTTTCTCAGTTTGGTTGAAAAGATATGGAATGACCCTGGGGCCCCCATGCATTAAACATGAAAAATAAAACATCATGCACAGCACAAAAATGCAATACCATGATGTCATGATCTTCATTCATAAAAAAAAAATCAATTCATAGATGCTGAATGATTGTCAAAACAGACTCTGTTAAAACTGAACCCAATCCCTTCATGATGCCAACAAATCAAGAAAGGGAAGAATATTGCAATATAAAATGGTTATTATCACCATGTTGGTTTCCGATATGATGTATAGAAGTCTCGACCTCGCCTCTGTATCAGACTCATCGATATATGCCCAGAGACAAGGTCCTCAGAAAATCACATGGTGGTAATAACCTATATGTAGCTTCCCTCCTTCAAGTCTCTAAGAATTTCATAACCTATATGTAGCTTCCCTCCTACAAGTCTCAAGAATTTCATTTGTTTTAAAATGTTTCATTCAGCTATTTATAACCTATAGACAGTGATCTCTCCTCTGTTCAATCATCTTTCAAAATTTTTGATGCTAATTATTTCATGTTAAACAAGTAAAAATTATGTCATTTATTACACATCACAGTTACAAGTTTAATATACAGAAAAAATATTCTGAAAGATATATTTGTAATACAGTTTGTTAGTAACCCAATATAGTATATACAGTGTCAGTTAGCCTTTTCCCTACATTGGCCCCATTTCTTAAGGGAATTGGGGTGGAGGTGGTAATGACTAGAGGGCCCTCATTAGGACAAACCCCATTAGGACAATAACCTATATGGTTATGATTACATGCTTTGTCAGCATTCTAATTTTGTGAATATGCAAGGCTTTTAAAGGCTTTCTGACACATTTTCCAGGATTTCAAAGTCTTGAATAGCACTTAGTCAAATTCAAGGCCACTCCTTGAATCCAAGGCCCCACAAGAGTCCTGTACAGTTGATGGAGACAGCCATGAAATCTTCAATCATTGGGATAAACAAGTTTTTGCTGATGTGTATTTTCTGATCAATTGGCTGATTAAATGACTGTAATATGAGATCTCAAATTGAGGAACTATTTTGTTCTCTTGTAGACAACACAATCCAAAAAATACTCATGTCACTTTCTTTCCTCTGTAAGGGCCGAATAATGACAACCATAATCTCTTTACACCATCTAACAAAGTAGAAGTCCATACTGAACCTGATATTGGATCACCTGCAAACAAAAAGAGAAATAATTTAGAGAGGCAGTACATGTGTATGAAGGAAAGTGACAGAAACAGGAGAATTGTTTATTTATTATTTTGCTTTCTCATGTACAAAACCTTTGCAAGAATTATTGGTATCACCTGCAGTTGTGTCTCCATGTGGAACCATGACTGTGATTCACTCTGGGCTCTAAACAGGCTTTATCTCCTCAAATGGCTTTCACATAGAGGAATTTCATTATTTTAATTATTCATGTCACAAAGGTATCCGGACAAACAAGATCCCTCTCCTCAGACAAAAGATCCCCTGAAAATAATGGCAGACAAAAGATCACGGGAAAGAGGCTCAATGTATAAAAAATCCCCTGAACACGACCCCCAGACAAAAAATCACACAATTAAGGATCGCCTAAAACAACATAAAAGTAAAAAAAAATCTCAAGGGGTGTTAAAATTTATTACAGAACATGCATTATGAAAATTTAGTAACTGACAAATTTAACAAAATTTATTAACTGAGAAAACATTGGGTAAAGTGGTAAAAAAAAAACTCCCTGATGGTTGACATGTGGACCCAAGGTATTGGCATTATGCATTGCTTGCTCAAAATCAGTGACCACAGATGTGGGATCTGGACTGATGCTGAGGGATGTCACTCTTCTGTACCACTGCTTGCAGAATTTTTTCATAAATAGCTTGGCTCTGTCCAAGTGGTGCACGAATGACGAAAACTGACTGGAATACATCTGGTGTGGCAGAAAAGGCTCCATCCATGTATCAGATATTTTTCTTACCAAATGCATTAGATCTTTATCAGTTACAATAACCAACCTGAGGCCCCATGGGGCCTGATGCGCTCACCTGACCAAAGTTGTTTAAAGAGGGATTTAATTAAAATCTATGGTTAGTTAAAACTACAGAGGAATGAAGTTATTTAAATATGTATAACTCTTGTCTATGCCAGATAAATTTCTTCTAGTACTGGGATGCTACCACAGAAATAATGTCAAGATTTTCAGTAATGCAAAACCAGGAAGTCCAAATATAAACCTAGAGACTTAAATTGAACAAACTTGGAAGGATATTGTATACCAAATAACAGAAGATTCTAACTGGTGGTTCTGGAGAAGATTTTGAGAATATTACCGATTAAATATCAAAAGATTCTAATTGCATCTCAAGAAGCAGATTTTTAAAGATTATTCCTATTATTGGAATTAAGTTAAAATTCGAGAGCCCAAATATTACCCTTGAGACTTGATTTGAACAAACTTTGATCTGACCTCCATAAGGATGCTGTATACCAAATATCAAAAGATTCTGATTTGTGGATCTGAAGAAGATTTTTAAAGATTATTCTTCATATTGCATGAAGTTAAAATTTGGGCTCCCTCAGACTGCCCAATTATTATCTGGACTTGAGTTGAACAAATTGGTGTTTGTGAAGTAGAGTTTTAAAGATTATTCCTCATATTGGACTAAGTTAAAATTAGGGCTCTAATAGGGAGCCCAACAAGAGCTGGACTTTCGTCCGGTGCTTACCCCCACGTGGTGTACCGCCTAGTGTGGGCATACCTATGACCAACAAATATCATTTATGAATATTCTCGTACGGATTGATGGACGGATGCACAGATGGACGGACACAATCCAGTATACCCCCCCCCCCCCCACTTTCTTCGAAAGTTTTCAACAATTTCCAACAATTTCTAAGTCAAAAGGTATGATAAATTGTTTGGTGTTTGGAAGTTTTATGCAATGAGGCAGAATCCTTTGTCATAGGCAAACTGCATGCCATATTTCACTGAAATCCGATAACCCCAATTCAGTATGCCCCAAACCCCCTCCCATTTTCTTCGAAAGTTTTCAACAATTTCCAACAATTTTTAAGTCAAAAGGTATGGTAAATTGTTTGGTGTTTGCAAGTTTTATGCAATGAGGCAGAAGCCTTTGTCATAGGCAAACCGCATGCCATATTTCATCAAAATCCGATAACCCATAACTGAGATACAGGCTGAACAGACAAATAATGTCTACTTCCTACAATTTCCAAGTCAAAAAAGGGGGATAACTCTAAAAAGGAGAATGTGAGAAATATTGTTGAATCCTTTTTTAAAAGCCTAAACCATAAGCAGTGTTCATGGCAAATTTCATTGCAATAGAACATTTGATACCCGATATACAGGCTGACCAGACAAAATTTGGCTCGGACGGACACAATTTCTAAGTGAACAAGTAATAAAAAAAAAAAAATAACTAGTGTGGGCATACCTATGACCAACAAATATTATAAAAAATAATAATTTACTCACGTTATGAATATTTTTGGATGGACTCACACACGGATGGACGGACGCATGTAATCCAGTATACCCCCATTTTCTTCGAAAGTGGGGGTATAAATATTAACCCAGGGACTTGGTTTGATTCAACTTAGATCTGACCTCCCTAAGAATGCTGTACACCAAATATCAAAAGATTCTGATTGGTGGATCTGAAGAAGAAAACTTTTAAAAGTTATTTCCCATATTGCACTGATCCCAATTACTTGAGTTGAACAAATCTGAATCCAACCCTGTAAGAATTCTGTATATATAAAATATTAAAAGATTGACATGTATTTATGAAGAAGAGTTTTAAAGATTATTCCTCATATTGGACTATGGACAAAGTTAAAATTTGGGCTCCAATACGGATCCCAAATATTAACACAAGGACTTGGTTTGAACAAAACTAGATCTAACCTGCCTAATATCAAAAGATTCTGACTCATCGATCTGAAGAAGAAGATTTTTAAAGAAATTCCCTCATTACACACTAAGTTATAAATCTGGGCCCCATAGGAAGCCCATATATTCATTGAGGAACTTGATTTGAACAATCTTGAATCTGACCATCATAACAATGATGTATACCAAACATTAAAAGATTCTGACTGGGGTTCTGAAGAAGATTTTTTAAAGATTATTCCCCATACTGCCTTAAATGTCAGGCTCCTGTATTGAGCCCAAATATGAACCATGGGGTTTAATCTCAACAAATTTGTATCTGACCCCTCTATGATGTTGAATACCCAATATCAAAAGATTCTTATATCAGTAGATCTGGGGAAGAATTTTTAAAAATTTTTTGCAAATATGCCGACTCAGCATTTTTTGTATGCCCCCATCTAGCCCCGGCTTGATTTGACTGAATTCGCATAGCAGTTTTCGAATCAATTTTCAACTACAGTTAATCAATTTCAAATGAAAAATCACATAAATAATAGGAAATGCTAATTTAAATTTATCCAAGTTAGTAAACTATTAAATATAAAATTAAATCGACCCCTGCCTCTACAGAACACCCTGACACAGCTGATGATAATTTTTAGTCAGGTGAGCTTATTATTCCTATATTTATTTATTCAGTCCAAATATCCACTCGTTTTTTTTTTATTCAGGTGTCTCCTCAATCAGTAATCCACTACAGCAAAGTGGTCATAATTTGCTGAGACATTCACCTTGCTTCCATGATATTCCGAAAAGTTACAGCTGAAAATCGTTACACAGTGGACTAATTTCGAAATAGTCAATAACACTGATTTGTTTTGTTGAGCCAGTCATATTTGATGCGTCTATTACCAGAAAGTTCTGAATGGTATTTACACAGGTTAAAACAAAACTATGAAATGTCCTGGGGTTAAATCCTTGCCAGTAAAGAAACACCGCATCTAAACAAGAGGCTCTAAAGAGCCTGTAATCGCTCTCCTGGAAGAACTACATGTCCCTCAATTATTCTAATCAGAATCAAAGAATGGAGCTGGCTACCATGCTCCTTCATCTGAACGAAACAGAATGATGATTATTTTCAGAGGACTTTCCATACATTATTTGTGCAAACTTGGTTCACATTGGCAAAGTAGTTTCAGATGAAAATGTGATTCCCCAAAGGGTTTTCATAGTAACTATGAGCTGCAACTGCAGCCCTGTTTGCAACCTGATCAACATTAAATGAGGATCATGGGTAGGGGGTGTCCCAGTCATCAAGCATGTGAAGTTTCAAAACATTTGGCCTTGTAGTTTCGCAGGAGGTTTTTGAAAATCAACCAATCAGAATCAAAGAATGCCTCTGGCAGCCATGTTTTACATCAATCATGAACAAAATGAGGAAATTTTGTAGAGAACCTCCCATAGACCATTCCTGCCAAGTTTGGTTCACATCGGCTCAGTAGTTCCAGAGAAGATGAAAATGTGATTTTCCATAGGGTTTCCATGGTAAATATAAGCCGCAATTGTGGCCATGTTTGCAACCTGATCAACATTAAATGAGGGCTGTTAGTAGAAGGAGACCCAGTAATCAATCCTGCGGAGTTTCAAAACATTTGGCCTTGTAGTTTCAGAAGAGAAGATTTTTGAAAATCGACCAATCATAATCAAAGAATGCCTCTTGCAGCCATGTTTTTCATCTGATGGGAACAAAATGAGGATCGTTTGAAGGTGGTCAAGTTTCGTTCACATCGGCTCAGTAGTTCCAGAGAAGATGAAAATGTGATTACCCACAGGGTTTCCATGGTCACTATGAGCCGCAATTGCGGACTCGTTTGCAATCTGATCAACATTAAATGAGGATTGTTGGTAGAGGGTGTCCCAGTCATCAAGCATGAGAAGTTTTAAAACATTTGGCCCTGTAGTTTCAGAGGAAAAGATTTTTAAAAATCAACCAATTAGAATCAAAGAATGCCTTTGGAGGCCATGTTTTTCATCCGGGGGGAACAAAACGAGGATTGTTTGTAGAGGACCTCCCATTGCCAGTTTGGTTCGCATCTGCTCAGCAGGGGGGGTTAACGAAGATATTCAGACCAATAATTTTTTAACATGGCACAAAGGGCATCAGCATATTTTTAGCCTATGAATCACAGAGTGCAACCTGGTGCCAGTGGTGGTCCAAGAGCTGAAAATTTCTACTTCTTCTTGTGTACTGTTTGCGCACATACTTTTCCCTGAAATTCATCCATCCAATAATACTCCTGACTTGGTCGATCCATTTAAAACCAGTTTTTTCTTTACCTGTTGTACTGTAGAAAATTTAAATTTTATAGTAAATTTCCTTTCTTATTATACCTACTACAATTGTTTATAACAGGCTTGCACTACAGTGGAAGTCCCCAACTCGGAAGTATACTCTCTATTTTAGTGAAAAAGTACCAAGAAAAAATAAGCCCAAAACTGGGCCGTGTGTGACCGGAGCACACCCAGTAGGGGACACTCTTCTCTGTACCAATCCACAGCTTCCGGTATCAGTGTGCAGACGTATAACCAACGTCTCATTCTATTTGAATCCACCAACATTGGTGTTATGAGATCAGCATGGAGAAAGGATTCTTACCTGAATAAGAAGACAGGAAGGCTTACAGGTAAACAACTGTGGTAGGTATAATAAGAAAGGAAATTAACTATAAAATTTAAATTTCTTATCAACCTACTCACAATTGTTTACAACAGGCTGAATAGACAATAGGAGGTGGGAATCACATAACCCAACTGTGCAGGAACCGTTGTCACAAGAAGAGTTTCCAAAGCCTACAGGGCCATCGCATCACAAACATCGATACAGAACAATGTGAGATGAGGCATATGGCCATATGTGACACACAGACAGAAAGGACAATAACAATACACAAGGATTGAACTGGTCTGAAAGAAAAGGTTAATGGCAAGGGGTGATAACAGCCTGAGCAGAAGAAAGAGGTCTGTCCTAAAGAAAAAGGTCCTCAGACTGCTCCTGCAACTGACGCAGATAAAAGGAGAAAGTAGAAGCGTTTCTCCAGTGGGCTGCATGCATAACGTCCGACAGCTTGACAGAGTTAGCATAAGCCCAGGAAGTAGACAATGCATGCACCTCGAGGGCAGAAATCCAATTGTTAATACAATCATTACTCGCCAAATGAGAGTATGATGCTCTAATAGCAAGACAAATCCATCTAGAGATGGATTGAGGAGAGATCTGTTGACCAGGAATCAGGGACAGAAAGAATCGCTTCCTGCCTTTTCTAATAAACTATGTCTGGTTAAGGTAATGTGAATGGCACAAACTGGACAGAGCAATGGGTGACAACCTTCAACCAAAGGTAGAGCCCGATATAGAGAGGAGGTGGAGATGTTTCTGGTATCAGATTCTGAGGTTAACACTGTTGGCGGTACTCCTGCAAAAACTGGATCAACCGAGAGGGCGTGAAGCTTGCTAACTCTCCTAGCTGAGGCAAAAGCCATCAGAAAAGCCATCTTGTAGGTGAGAAAAATGCATATACACCTGGGATAATGGTTCGAAGCCCCAAGGCACAATGATGTCGGGTCAACGAGAAACCTCCTTGGGTGACCTTGACAGAGAAGGACGACACATAGAGGGAGACATACTAGAACCACCGCCAACAGAGGGTGGAGCTGATTGATCCTGCTGAGATGCCAGGGGAGCGCTCAGAATGATTCGCCCACTGCAGGTTCATATTTGGTTAGAACCTGAGGCAGAATTGGAACTGGCGGGAAGGCACAGCCGACTAGTCCATTCCAATCGAGTGACAAAGCGTCCATGGTGAAAGCCAGAGAATCTGGACACAGGGTCATGAAAGTGTCCACCTGATGGTTCCAACGGGTCACAAACGGATAGATGTGGGGACGACCCCAGATATTGCAAAGTGACTGGAACACTGCTCTGTGAAGCATCCACTCGGTGGAAATGACCCTGCCCTGTTGGGACAGGGAGTCGGCTAGGATGTTCAGATGACTAGGAATGTGGCAAACCACCACACCGGAGTTGACGTCTCGAGCCAGCAGTAGAAGATCCCCAGCCATTCATACATGGGAATGAAGTGCGTGCTGCCCTGGTTCCGAATGTTAAGCTATCACTGTCGAATTGTTGGACAACTGGATGACCTGACAATTCGAAAGGTGGGGGATCCACTGCTGGAAACTCGGATGAAGAGCAAGAAGCTTCTGGTTGATGTGAAGAGCTTCCCGATCCTGGTCCCAAGCACCGTGAATGGAAAGACCTAGAGGATCCAATGTCATGCCCCATCTGAGACCACTGGCATCTGCTGTCAGAACACAATCGGACGTGGGCAAATCCAATGGAACTCCCTGCATAATCCACTGAACATCTGTCCAGGGAAGAAGGTGACAACTGAGAGATGCTGGTAACTGGAGCATCAAATCCAGAGGATCGACATTCGGCCTCCAACGATTTTGCAGAGAGTGTTTGGGAGGTCTGACATGCAGTCGACCTAAAGGAATAAGATCCGTCACCAAACCAATGAGACCGAGCAGCCGGAGAATACTCCGGGCTGTTGCGGACTTGAAATGGGTCAGAGTCAGGGTGAAAGCTGAGAGAATCACTGCTCTCACCTGGGGAACCGCCACCATATTCAAATGAGTACAGAAGTACATCTCCAGCTCAGGGGTCAGCCTGGCAGCTGATTTTTGGGAGAAGTGACTTCTCCCTCCAGAGACTTTAGGGACAAGTCAGGGGCCAGGAGGGAGAAGTCAGTGGACATGAAGGAGAAGTCAGAAAACACGAGGCCCCAAGAAGCCTTAATCGCTCACCGGCCAAAGTGGTTCAAAGAAGTATTTGGGGTCACATTCAGTTAGACATGGTTCATCAACACTACAAAGGAATGAAGTCATGAGAGACAAATTTTATGGAACGCCGAACGAAATGGTTTGGCGTGCAGGGATGGTTTGGGGGACAAGCCCCTTTTGACCCTCTTTGACTGTATAAGTTTTTGGCTTGTCTGGTTGTGGAAAAGGAGGGAAGGAGTTAAGGTAATCAGCGGCGTCTGTGTCTCCTGCGGTTTTTTTTGGGAGGAGGAGGATGCGTCGGTGAGATAGTTGTAGGTGGTGTTTTTGGATCAGGGGGAAGAGTAGGCTCTTCTTTGGCGGTGTACGGCCTGATCCTTGCTGCTGTTTCTTGAAAACTTTCTTGAGAACTGTTGTAATGTCCGATAATCATATTGTGTATTGTCCTGGTCATTTGGGATGAGGTACCTGCTTCTTGTTGGTTGTTGTATGTCTCCTGGAGTGTGGCACGGAAATACTCGCACGGGATCTCCTCCCGAGGAATGCCTCCACGGAATCCGGGATGCTCTGCTCCTGGTCAGACTCTTGGTCCGAAGAAGCAAGAGCTGGAGGGGTGGGAGGTGCGTCGCCTGGGACAACTTCCTGTACCATAGACAGATCGTCTTCCTCCATCTTCCCTTCAGATGAAGAGTCAGATGGGTTGGAGGTCGATCTGTCACCTGCCAACCCATAGTCCCCCGGACCCTCCTTCTGTGAGGGGGGTGCCGAGCTGGACAAGGGTTGGTCAGGGGTGACAGGTGTTGACCCCTTTGACACCCTCACTTGCCTCCTTCTCTTCCTTCTTCATCTTCTTCTTCTCCAGAAACTCCGTCATTCGGCGGGCATCTCGTCGTCTGGCGGAGGGTCCCTTCTTTCTCGTCCTCTTCTTCTTGGTAGCTGTGTTACTCCGGCGGCCTTCATCCAGCTTATCTGCATCAATAGGAGGGTGACCAGTGTGAGGGGAAATCCCCTCACGAAAGGTACTACACCTCTCCACGGACGGTGGTTCCGATTCTCTATCAAAATCCACTGTCAGGTGAATTTTACCCTTGAGCACCTGGATACTCCAGGTGGTGGCAAGGGTAGCCTTCACTCTGACAAGTGTGTCTTGAATACCAAGTGGGAGCTCCATTGTTTAGTTGTTAGCACCTCGGAGTCCAAGGTGCGAATGAATGATGCACGTGAAAATTTGAACAAACTTGAATTGACATATGGTAATGAACATCCATACCAAGTTTCGAGTAAATCGACCAAGAGGTTTCATAGGAGAAGTTGTTTGAAAAATGTTCACGACGCCGGACGACAAGTGATAAGTTTAGCTCCCTTCGGTGAGCTAAAAACAAAACGTATATGACATCGTGACAAAATAAATGTACATAGAGGACACAATTGTGGAGATAAAAATAAATAAAAGTTATACAAACATACATACACACACAAAACTAAGTCATATAGGTTAAAATCCTCCCCCTCCCCTACAAAAAATTGTGTCGTCCATGATTTCTTAATAACCTAACTCTTTCCTAAAAGAGTGATGACTAGGGTTACCATGCAGTTGATTTTGTATTTGCCTCAATGCAGTGGATTTGAAATTTAGCATTACCCATGGTGAGAGTGTTCTTCTCTGAAATAGAAGGTATATTCTATTTAAAAAAAATTTCAAGTTCACATAAGAAGCTGGGCCATTCATGGTTTCTGAATGCCCTAATTAAATTGAAAAGCGTATTTAAAAAAGTTTTCGACATCCTTTGTAAATTAAGCGTCATTAACAATTTGAGTTAATTTATTTCTAAGGTAAATGACATAATATTTCAGTTGTCTCCCTTACCTGCTGCGCTGGGTGATAATACTCTGTTCAGAAAAATGACAATTTCTGCCATCCATCTTACATTGACACGTGCGATTGGTGCTATAAGGCCTGTCATTCTTATCCATCCTAATATGTGTGATTTCTATCGTAGCCTTATTACATTTAACCCCCTTCCAACGCAAGTTTTCAAAGAAAAACTTTCAATGCAAATTGCAGGGCGAATTTCAATGCAACCAATTTTTCAGTGGAACAAAGCGTAACCGCAAGCAATTTCGACATTTTTATATTATTTCTAATAAACTCGATGCATACCTTGTGTGATTTGTTGTTTTTGCTGACACCTTTGGTTTTAAATAGCATTTTGTGCTGGTTGCTATCAGTTGGGGCACATTGTTCGAAAGACTACGCCATTACAACTCTTTTCAGAAAAATAAAATTGGGCTAGTTTAGGCTATTTTCAGAGCCGTATGACAGATTTTAACAGCAGACGTGTTTACTTTTTTGTGAATGCGGAAGCGTTGTTTTTTGGGGAAATAAAACATAAGAAAATACAGTAATCTGCCATGTCTCCCAAGGAAGTTTTGGAGGGCGACTTGAATTTCGCCCCCAATGTAAGCCAAGGCGACTTGAGGAATGACAAGGCGACTTCTTCACCCTAGTCGCCCACTCAGCTGACAAAATGACTGAGAAGGGACCAGGACCAACTTCTCCTCGTTGACTCTGAACCTTAGCGACAAAAGTAGGTTCAACAGTGTGTTGACATCAGACTCCAGAAGAGCAGTATTTGAGTTTCTCTTGAGGATGTCGTCCAGAGAAGCCGATGTATTTACCCTTGACTGTGTGCGATGGAATGCTAGCACATGCGACATCAGTCGGGTGAAGGCCCAAGGACCCAGGTTGAGGTTGAAAGAACTGGAAAACTCGCCCCAGAAAAGCAAACTGGAGATACTTTCGTGATGTCCAATGAATCGGCATGTGAAAGTAAGCATCTCGCAGATCGATGCTGGAAGCGAAGTCTCCCTGGTCAATGGGACGGCGAACAGATCTGAAAGTCTCCATGCTGAACTTGGAGCAATGACTGGTTCAGGATACTCAGATCGATAACTGGTTTGAGCCGGCCATCCTTCTTTGGCACCAAGAGGCCTCGAATGACTGCGTTCCCCTTTCCCACGGAAGGAATGGCCACGAGCATGCTGTACACGGTTTACAGAAGCCAAAAAGCTGGAAGACCAAGAACCACACAGTCCAGAGGGTCTTTCAGCCGAATACCCATTGCATGTGGAGCAGGAAGCATGCTTCAGTAACAAACATTGCCCACAAGGAACCGTCCTTGGCATATCTGAGGACAGCAATGAAGATTGGAAGGTGAACCCAAAGAAAAAACAAATCAGGACACTCTCAACTACCAGAGGAATGTGGCACGAAACTAAGACCCGATGGGAACACAAAAGTACCCCAACAACCCAAAAGGGCAAAACAGGCAGAAATTCGACCCTCAACAGAGGAGAGAAATGCTGCCACAACAGCCACCCCACTGACACCTAAGTCCTATATAAGCAGTACCCAAAAGGATAGCATAAATAACAGAGACCGAACAACACGGTACGTGAAATTCGCACTTGAAATTGGGACAGAGAAAAAAGATTTCATAAAAAAATATGGTGAATAAACAAGAGAATATACAAAAACATAGTCCTGTACATTTGAATGGTGAAGCTAATGCTTATGAATCCATTACACAGCACAGGAACATCGTCAATATCAAATCAATGGGTATCACTGATGATGAGAAAAATCAAATGCATCTTCATAAGACGGCGGAAGAAAAAAGAAATGACATGTTGGTTATACGTCTGCGCACTGGTACCGGAAGCCGTGGATTGCTACAGAGAAGAGTGTCCCCTACTGGGTGCACTACGGTCACACGTGGCGCAGTTTTTGGCTTAATTTTTCTTGGTGCTTTTGCACCACTTTTTCTTTCCAAAATTTCTTGGGAAAGAACTAAAATGGAGAGTATACTTCCAAGTTAGGGACTTCCACTGTAGTGCAAGCCTGTTGTAAACAATTGTGAGTAGGTTCGAAAGAAATAACCGAATGGAGAACCGTGTTGTTCTGTCCAGAAAACAAAACAAAAACAAAATCCAAGCAAAAAATTTAAGAACTATTTATCTCTACCATCTTTATCAGTTATTTTCAACTTTCCTTCAATTTTGACATCTTTGAGTGAAGATGGTTCTTTAGTAATGACAAATTTTTGAAAAACCTTGCAAACCCCCCCAATTTTCTGGTGAGGGATGTGGTCTGTTGAGTGTACTAATGGAATTGTTGACAATTTATGTGTCAAATCCACGATGGACGGTCATGTTTTTTAACAAAATGCAGAAAAATATGATAACTCCCATCTAGACATCATACCAAAGTTACATATAAAATTTGAAAAAGATCGGATGAGAGGTGCGGCCTGCAGAGTGTACTAATGGAATTGTTGACAATTTATATGCCAAAACCAAGATGGACACTGTCGGCCATGTTTTTCAACAAAATTCAGAAAAATCTGATAGCTCCCCACTAAGCATCACACCAAAGCTACATATGAAATTTGAAAAAGATGGGGGAGGGATGCAGCCTGTAGGGTGTGCTAATGGGATCGACAATTTATATGCCAAATCCAATATAGCTCCCATTTAGACACAACACCAAAACTACATATGGAATTCGAAAAAGATTGGGTGAGAGATGCAGGGTGTGCTAATGGAATTGTTGACAAAAGTATATGCAAAACCCAAGATGGGTTTTTTTTTCAACGAAATTCAGAAAAATTCAATAGCTTCTATCTAGACATCACACCGAAGCTACATATGAAATTTGAAATTTGAAAAAGATTGGATGAGAGATGCAGCCTGTAGGGTGTGCTAATGGAATTGTTGATAAATCATATGCCAAATCAAAGATGCAGAAAAATTCAGAAAAATTTGATAGTGCCCATCTAGACATCACACCAAAGCTATTATATTTGAAAAAGATCAGGTGAGTGATGCGGCCTGTAGGGTGTGCTAATGGAAATGTTGACGATTTACATCCAAATCCAAGATGGCTGCTGGAGGCAATGTTTTTCAACAAAATTCAGAAATAACCGATAGCTCTGATCTAGACATCACACCAAAGCTACATGTGAAATTTGAAAAAAAGATTGGGTGAGAGATGCAGTCTGTAGGGTGTGCTATCAGCAGTGGAATTGTTGACAAATTATATGCCAAATCTAAGATGGCCATATTTTTCAAAGAAATTCGCAAAAATTGGATAGCTAACCATCTAGATATTTCTAGCGAAAGTGTGAGAGGACTCCAAAGCTGGATATCCCGTATATATATGATAACCTATAATGATTAGTAAACTGTCTAACCGGTTTCGCTCGATTTGAGCTTCGTCAGAGACTTTTGTCTTGTGTGGTAGCTCACGCCTATTTATATACAAAGCCTGGCGGGTAGAATTGCCGGGTAGAGGTGGCGGGTAGAACTGCCTGATTGTTACAGGAAAACTTTTTTTGGCGGGTAGGAAAAGCGGGTACATCTGACGGGTAGATGTGGTGGGTAGAGATCTGCTGAATTAGTGTATAGATAAGTTTGGGGTGTATTTATTTACGTTAACCTTTTTGGGCAATTATATCTTTCAGATTTAACCCAAGCTGTGGTGGAAAATAGGATGACAGGTGAATCACAGAAATCTGGTCAAGATCTATGATATGAATGAGGTATCCAAGTCGAGAATTGCAGGATAAAAAGAACAAGAAATCGTTTACCATTATGCTGACCATAGATAATAAAGAAAAATATAAATCACTGTTTTGTTATTTCTTCTTTATTCTCTTTCAGTTGTGAGGGATAGGTGAAATGTTTTGTGGTTCAATATGAGTCTCTGTAGAGGATGTAGGCGGCATATCTGAGTACTTTGCTCGTGTTGTATAGGCTTGTGATCGTGGCAGAGTCTGTGTTTGGCAGGGTATTGCCCTTGTGTGACGCTATCCTAGGGTGCGGTGAACTGGTGTCGGGGTTAATGTGGCAGTTGAGGGGGTCCTCACATAATAGGCTGTTATCGCTGTTGGTGGTCTGGCAATGCAGGGGTGGTGTTAAAGCCAGTTCGCCCTCTTCATCAGGTGGAATCACATCCATAGTGATTCTGTTAATGTCTCTCTGATTTGTTGATCTTGTCGATGTGGACGGTAGGATTTCCCTCACTGCCATGCCGAGTATGTCTGTGTCATTAGTAACTTGTTCACATGCCATCTGATTTAATTGTACTTGTTGAGTGTGTCGTTTGCGGTTTAGATGTTTTGTGTAATACTCTCTCCTCTTGAATGTTAGATTACAGTTTTTGCAAGAGAAAAATCCAATCCTAAGGTGTTCGATTCTCTTGCAGTCCCTCTTTGGTTGCATAAACTGCGCTGCAGATAGTGCAGGTTTCAGCCATGGTGAATGGTATGACTTGTAATTAACTCTCTCTCAGTCACAGTCATTGTTACGTAGTCTTAATTGTGACGTGTTTTTGTCTACGTTGTGCGTATTCTCGAACGGACAGGTGGCATGTAGAACAGAAAGCTGTAAAAAATGATTAAACATTAAAAAGTGACTATAAGTCCTTTCTGTTCAAGCCGAGTGGTATGAGCATTTTCAGTGTGTATATCCATTTTATTTTGCGTTTACGTCTTCATTTCATAGTGTTAGGCACTTCCGAGTTGGAGTTAAGTACCTGTATAATACGGAAACCGAGATCCTCAATGGTATGATTGTGTTGGTTAAAGTGGAATGCTTTTGGCGTGTCCCTTAGGTGTTGAGTATCAGCGAGATGTTCGCAAATACGGACATGAAAATATCTTTTGGTTTCTCCAACATACTGTTTGCCGCATCTGCGAAATGTGATGAGGTAAATACAGCTGTGAGTCATGGAGTTTGTTTTGGGGGCCGCCTTGAATCTTTTTTTCGTTATATGACAAGTGAACCAGATGCCAGCTGGTAATTGTCAGCAGATTTTGCAGTTCTGTGAGGTGCAGGTTAACCTAAGGTTATGAATTGCTTTGCCGCTTATTTGGTAGAGCGGTGGGAGTTTGGCTTTCATAAGTGTGTCCAGTAATGAAGGGTTCTGTCGGTAGGCTAATAAGGGTGGGTGTTCAAACAGTGTTCGGCCAGAGCTTTTTGATGTGATTGAAAATGTCATGGTTTTCTGGATGGTAATTGACAACTAAAGGTGTCCTGTCTTTAATGTCTTGCGTGGACTTATGCTTCCTTATCAGTTTTTTCTGTCTAATGATTTAACCTTCTCAAATGCGGTGTGCAGGATTTTGTCTGTATAGCCCCGTTTCCGGAAATGTTCCAGCATATTTTTTGCATTGCGTTCAAAGTCTGAATCATCACTGCAAATTCTCTTGATCCCGAGTAGTTGGCTGTAGGGTATGCTTTTGGTTTGGCTTTTCGGATAACAGGAATCTGATTTCAAGTGTGCATGTGTGTCCGTCAGTTTTGTGTGTAGGTCAGTTTTCACTGAGTTTCTAGACATTTCCCCAAAGCCACATATGAAATTTGGGACTGATCAGGGGAGAGCTGCGGCCTGTAGGGTGTGTTAAAGGAATTGTTGGACAATTTATATCTAAATCCAAGATGGCTGCTGGTGGTAATGTTTTTCAACAAAATTCAGAAAAAATCGATAGCTCCTATCTAGACATCACACCAAAGCTACATATGGAATTTGAAATAGATTGGGTGAGAGATGTGGCCTATGTAGTGTGCTAACAGAATTGTTAACAATTTATATGCCAAATCTAAGATAGCCACTGGTGGCTATGTTTTTCAAAGAAATTCGAAAAAATTTGATAGCTCCCATCTAGACATTGCCCCAAAGCCATATATGAAATTTGAGACTGATTGAATGAGAGCTGCGGCTTGTAGGGTGTGCTAAAGGAATTGTTAAACAATTTATATCTAAATACAAGATGACCACTGGTGGCCATGTTTTTCAATGAAATTGAGAAAGATTCGATAGCTCCCATCTATACATTGCCCAAAAGCCATGTATGAAATTTGGAACTGATCGGATGAGAGCTGTGGCCTGTAGGGTGTGCTAAAGGAATATTGGGCGGACAGAGGAATGTAACGACGGACGACAGATTGAAACCCATAACAATAGCTCATACTTGATGTCAATTTGAACTAAAAATAATTAAAACTGAATGGTGATTTTTGTGAATAGTACTGTCCAGTTTCGGCTGTTACATTGGGTGAAGGTTTAAGAAATGCCATATCCTTGTGTTTATTCTGCGAGTTATAGTTACTGTGTTATCTCTCTACAACCAAAATAAATGTCAATATTTCATTACGTGTACACTTCATATAAAACAATTATCCAAATATTGACTGAGTGTATTACATGTATGTGTGATTATATAACAGCAGGTATTTACTCACTAATCAGTGTTGATTGGGAAAACACCTAGCAATTTACATAATAAGTTCTCTTCACTAAATCCTTTTTCTGTGCCTGAAATATTTTGGGGGGGAATTTTCTGTATCAAAAAAATCCTTTAAATGTGAAAATGGGTCCAATAATTCACGTTTTGTGTTCTAATAAATCTTGAAAAAAAATGCGAATTTTGACGATCCCGTGAAGCAGTGTGGCTCTTCCATCAATTGGATTTACATGACATAAAATAGTCTGAACTCGCTAAATCGAGGTCATTGTTGCTGAAAAAAAACATTCTGATTCTCAACCGAAATGGACGGGTACAGATAACTACACATTTTTGTTTTCGAACATACTGGCAATTTATCTGCTTTTCGCCCGGTATATAACATCATAATCCGCCCAAATGTTAAATTAAAATGCATTTTTTATTCTATCTGACAGTCGTTATTTAACCCCAGGCACTGGGGAGATTATCTTCAAAACACGGATCAGATCCAATTCGGGTAAAACCGGTCCGTGCTTCTCTTATCTTTTTCCCGGAGCTATACTGATTGGTGTTTAAGGTCACATATTTATGCACAATGGCTAATCATGACCGTGACAGTTTTATGGGTGGAGGAAGCCGGAGTACCCGGAGAGATCCACCGAGCAGCAGCCAGCTCCCCAACATCGTAACTCCGCACTGCAGCACAGGCAGGGTTAGATTGGTTGAAGACATGCGCACCATCAACGTGCAGTACGCCTTAGTACACGGCGTCATCGTGCCCCCTCGCGGGCAATGGAGATGAAGTGTCTTGCCCAAGGACACAACGCGGTTGCCGCAGGTGGGATTCGAACCGAGGACCTCTCGGCTTGCAGCTGCACCTTTACCAACTGAGCCACCGCACTCCGTTTTCCCGGAGCTACTTTAAAACACGGTACCAAAATTCAACTTGGGACCATTCCAATCGATGAAGAGTGTTCCCACGGGAACAAAATGACGCCACCCAGGAATACATTACTTGAGTTTATGGTCATGAGAACACTGTCGTGACATCTTATTCAACCCGGGCAATCGGTCATATCAGCGGTGACTGATATTGGGGATAAAACGAGTTTTGGCTCCCATTCTTTTTTCTTTTCTTTTCTTTTTTTTTTTTTTGGGGGGGGGGGGTGATTTTGAAAAGATTAGGACCAAAACGCATGCTCTATTTAATTCGGCCAAACTCAACCCGTTCTTGCCCTAAAGCAGTGATAATGCTGCGGCATCATACTATGATCTGGATAATTAATGCTACTACCCCGCCCCCTTCTTTTTTTAAAGAACTTCATGAACTGCAACTGTGGGGAACCACAGGATCATTCCGGTTGTCCCTTAACCCAACGTGGACCCCACGGGTGGCACTTATAAAATAAATTCTAGGATTACAACTACCAATTTCCAATTTTGTCTATAAACATAGCTTGTGACCCCTCATTGGAACGACTTGTGATTTATTTACTTATTTACCAGTAAAACAGCGATTCGCGATTTGCGAGCTCATTCCGACGAGGGTTCATAAGTTATGTTTTTTTTGAGAGAAAAATTGAAAGTGTAATAAAATATGAATGGAGACTTTTGTAAAAAAAATGTCAATTTTGGCATAGGCTTTGGGGATTAACAACAAAGGATTTAATTTAACAAGCCACTGAACAGAAGTAACTAATTGAGCTTAATTGTATACTGGTATGTCATATCTTCAACACCTTTTCCAAGGCTAATTTACTTATTAATATGTCAAAGGGCCGAAGCATTTGACGCATCTATTGAAAAGAAACCCATGCTGGCTGGGGAGAATTATTATTATCAAAACACCAACATACAGACGACAGCGTCTGGCCAAAATGTTATCAGTCTACCCAGTTTCCAGCCAAGAAAATAAACATACTATTTCCAAGAAAAAACGTACCAAATGCTAGGAAGATAAACCCGGTGATCCATTAGTCTCCACAGGCCTACAGGATCAGATGGCACTTGTAAGATAAATTCTTTAATAACAACTAAAAATTTGAATTTTTTTGTCGCAAAACAGAGCTTGGTACACCTCAATGGAACGACTCAATATCCACTAGCTCGTTCCAATGAAGGGTCATAAGCTATTTTTTTTAAACAAAAACTTAAACATAATAAAATTTGAATGCAGATTTTTGTATAGCCTGGGTGCTGGCCAAATTTGGCCATTGGCATTGGATGAAGGGCTATAGTGAATTTCCATAATGTTGTCTCTGTCACATAGTTTATGGCCCCTCATTGGAATGGCCCCCTCCCCTGTCAATGAGGGCCACAAGCTGTAAAAAAGGGAAAATATATAAAATTTTAAGGGAGAATTTTTCCAGGCACGGTGGATCATACCGTCGATCGCTGACTCACGGGAGGCGTGAATACGCCAGGGTTATGGGGGGGGGGGGGGGGGGGGGGGAAGAGATAGAGAGAGTGTGTGTGTTATGGACGTGGGAAGCAAATGTGGGCAAAATCTACGTTTAAGGGGCAAATGAAAAATCCAACTGAGTTGTTACGAAAATGACCAGAACGAGTAGATGGATTGATTTATTAATTCTCAATTTAGTTCGTCAAAAATAATTACTGAGGTAAACGTGAAGCAGCTTATCTGCAATGATATAAAATCATATGCCGGGTTCGTAATGATCCCGAGTCTGAAAAATAGGGCCGCACTTCGTAAAGACAGGATATAGCGCCGAGACTGTCACATTATTGTTCTGAAAAACATAACAACGCACAGAATACGTTTTATTTTAAAAATACTTCCTCAATTTGATAATTTTATTTAAAAATGTCTTGACGAACTGTTTCGAGAATGAAGGTGGACAAAATCATGTTTGATGGTGACAAACTTACCTTTAACTATACAGAGGCGGGAATCCAAATGAGATATTGGCAAAACATTTTATTTTAATACGGAAACAAGTTCAATATCTCGAAAAATACAGGCGAATTGTTTAAAATCAGACATTATTCCGGGGTACAATGATCTGGAAAAGACAGATATGTTATTTTTATGTCATTATTTTATGAAATGCAGGTTTTAGAAATTTGCTGACTGAAGACTAATATTGCTAATCAGGTTCAGACTCTGTAAGAAATTTCTCGTCGAGCACTAATTGATTATGTAATGCTTCTCTCCTAACCGCACTTGGGTACCCCACTTTTCTACACAAAAAGTGGGGTACGCGAAGTGCGGTTTTATATGGACTGTACACGTAATGTATGTCGCTTATCTCAAGAAGCACTATCATTCTGGTGGTTATACTTCATCTTTTATTGTCATTACATGTACCTCTCATTTAGAACTGACATCAGTAATGCTGACTGCTGTTATGTAACAGTTGTGCTAAAAATAGACTAATCAGCCTGATTGACTGTGGTGGGGCTTTTTCTGGGTCACCACAGTGATTACTTAAACAAAAACAAATCAGATACATTATAAACTTAATTATAGTCTTCTCTCTCTCTGGTAACAAATCATTCAACTGAATTGTTAGGTTGTAGGGCTATGCAATTAAGCTAATGATTGATGGAAGGGATTAATTAAAGTACATGTAGATTGAATTAACCACTACTTGCACAAGGTGTGAAATAACATTTGGCTGGCTTGACAAAGCAACAGAAGCTTTTATCCTCCAAACAAACATCTGTTTTAACACCTCTGCACATGACATGGCTGAGAAAAAACAAGAGACTGTAATCAACATTTTCAATTATTTTTATATTTATTTTAGCCTAATCGTAATTATAATCTCATGTAGATCACAAATTCAACACAAAACAACTACGTTTTTCTTATTCAATAATGTCTAGCTTTGGATCAATCAGGCGATTGACACACCTCTCCCTGGCTAAAAAGAAGTCTCCATTTAATAACTGATTTCCCAATTTTCTTTGTTGGGGGGGGGGGGAGGCTCCCCAACCCCAAACCACCTATTATCGCTCATGCCTTTGGCATCTGCATCAGGGGCATACAGAATAATCGTCCGAGCCGTGTAGCAGCGAGATGGGGGCTAGCACGAGAGGTGGTGCCCCTTCTCGTTGGACGGGGCACATTGCCTTCCCTGGAGAATAATTTTGAAATTCAAGAAAAACAAGAAAAAAAAATGCAATTTCCTTGACTCTGTCCATTTGTGTCCATAATTTATAAGTTGTGAAAGGCATCAATAATTATGCCACATTACCACCAAATCTAATCCGAATAAATTATCAAATATTTCACATGTATATTTGCTACTACGTGCCCCCTCATACGGTTGGGGCAAGGGATGTCATCAAGCAGTTCGTCTCAGAGTGTTGGGAGGATAGAAGAAGTGTGGGAATAGGGAGGCAGTTGGGAGCAGAGGGGTAGCCAAGGCCTTCTCACCCGAGAACCGTGACAAATCAGTGGCTGACCAAAGTGTTATTATTACAGTTTATTCCCAACAAGATGAATGTCGAAATTGATCATCCCAACAAGACGAATCCCAACAAAACGAATTTAAATAAAATGACTGCATAGCTCATTTATTTTGAGGTTTTGGGCAAAAATGTATACAAGAAAGGTATTTTAATGCAGAATTTTATTTCCCAGGAAAAAAACCTACTTGCGATAATATAAACCAGGTAAAAAACTCAATAAATTAACAACACAACATAAAGGATTTTACATCTTGTGCCATATAATATAATAATTTAGCCTTTTTTATCTATTTGCACGTTATTTATGCTTCATAAAATTGTGAGGAAAATTTTCCATTCGTCACAATAAGTTGTGGTAAGGTTCGGTTTTGAACTGCGAATTATCCTCTCAATTTTATGAAGTGTAAAATACGTGGCGATGGAAAGTATGACAAGGAGTATACAAGAAGTGTATTGAAATATTTTACCAGAAGTGTATTAACTTTTGGGGCCAGTATCAGAATTTAAATAAAAATCTCGTTTCGAGCATGTTTTTTCAACTATGTCAGCAATATCTTTTTTGTAAAATGCGTTTTTAGTGTCACAAGTGAGTTTTCATACAAATAGCCAACTGAAAGTTTGTACTGCATTTAGTGAACACAAAGTATTGACAAAGTAAGTTATTTATTGGTGTTTAAGGTCACATATTTCTGCACAATGGCTAATCATGACTATGATAGTTTTACGGGAGGAGGAAGCCGGAGTACCCGGAGAGAACCACCGAGCAACTGCGTGCAATTGTCAGCTCCCCATCATACTAACTCCACACAAGCAGGGTTAGCATTGGTTCAAGACAAGTGCACCATCAACGTGCAGTATGCCTTAGTACACAACGTCACCAATGGGGGCAAAGTGTCTTGCCCAAAGACACAACGCGGTTGCCTGACAAAGTAAGACTTAAGGCTATAACAACTGAACTCACTAAGGAAATACACTCTTGCTCAAGTCAGACAGTGAATATGAGTGATCAAGAGATGAAAAATAAAAATATTAATCCATCCATAGTGTATTTCAACTGAGACAAAATGCCAAGTACGCGGCAACTGAAAATGCCTTAAAACATGCCTGGTTGGCTTCACACCAAGTTCACCGACATTTTACAGAATGAGGCTCGTGGGGAAGGGTGGCACTACAGGCGATAGTCGACCCTCATAAAACAGGCTTTTATCCCACTTCCCTACCTCAACAACCTGCTTCATTGAATGACCCCTTTCAAATAAAAAAACACTTGCATACGTGAATTTTTATTGTTTTCAATAGCAAATCCAAAGAAGGGATATGGCCAGCGTACATCAACAGTCAATCAAACAACAGGGAACGAAAACAAGAAAGAAGAAAAGAAAACTTTTTACGGGCCTCAGTTTCAATGGTCGGGTATAAAGTGGAAGAAATGTATTTATCCGCTTTCTTTAATGCCAGCTTGATGGGCCATTTCTTGTAAGAAAAATACAAATAAGCGTAGTAACGTCATCGTAATGGAATAATATTGTGTTTTCAAACATATTTTTTTGTTTATTGGTCAAGTTTGTGATCGGGAGTTTATTTGCGTAACTATATTATATCGCTGCACCACTCGCTGCTATCCATTGATTCATGTCGTCGGCGTTCTGTTTGAAGTCTAGGTTTCCCACTCATCTATAATTAGCCTCAATAGGCAGGTGGTGGACCTGTATATTACGGGTGTGACGATGACAGGTTTTAAATGGAGCGAACACGTAATGTGGGATACTTTCCTATTTATTTATCTATTTATTTATTGGTGTTTAAGGTCACATACTTATACACAATGGCTAATCATGACCAGGGCAGTTTTACGGGTGGAGGAAGCCAGAGTACCAGGAGAGAACCACCGAGCAGCTGCCAGTTCCCCAACATCGTAACTCCACACAGGATACTTTCCTGCATGTCCTGTCAAACATTTTGATCCATGTTTATCGTTGGTCTTAAAAGGCCTTATCTCTTCAAATTACTTCATAAAGGGAAATATTGCTTCAAGATTGGAAGGTGTTAGACATCTATAAGCAAGCAGGAATTTTACTATTTTTTTATGCTCCTAATGACCTTAAAATAGGAGACCTTGCAAAAAAGCCTTGAAATATGAAAATGTAATTTTTGAGAAAACTAGAAATTTGAATTATTATTTGCAGGAAATGAACAAACAGTATAATGAAAGTGTCAATGACACTGCAACACAACTTGTCCAAGAAGGGACTGAACTAAATAGAAAGATCCTATAATGCCATGTCACTCACTCAAACATTTCTACAGAAAAGACATTACACTAAAGCTACAAATGAAATCTAAAAAAAATCGGGTGAGCGATGGGGCCTCCTGGATGTACTAATGGAATTGTTGACAATTTATACGTCAAATCCACGATGGCCGGTGGCAGCTATCTTTTTCAATGCATACCAAAGTTACATATAAAATTTGAAAAAGATTGGGTGAGAGGAGCGGCCTGTACGGTCAGCTAATGGAATTGTTGACAATTTATATGCCAAATCGAAGATGGCCACTGCCAGCCATGTTTTTCAACAAAATTCAGAAAAATTTGAAAGCTACCATCTAGACATCACACCAAAACTACATATGAAATTTGAAAAAAGATTGGTTGAGAGATGCAGCTTGCAGGGTGTGCTAATGGAATAGTTGACAATTCAAATGCCAATCCAAGATGGCTGCGGACAGTCATATTTTTTAATGAAATTCAGAAAAATTTCATAGCTCCCATTTAGACATCACACCAAAGCTATATATGAAATTCAAAAAAGATCAGGTGAGAGATGCGACCGGTAGGGTGTGCTAATGAAATTGTTGACAATTTATATCTGAATCCAAGATGGCTGCTGGCAGCCAGGTTTTTTCATCAAAACTCAGAAATATTCGATAGCTCCCATCTAGACATTAAACCAAAGCTACATATGAAATTTGAATAGATCAGGTGAGAGATGCAGCATGTAGGGTGTGCCAATAGAATTGTTGACGATTTATATGCCAAATCTAAGATGGCCACTGACGGCCATGTTTTTCCAATGAAATTTGGAAAAATTTGATAGCTCCCATCTAGACATTACCCCAAAGCCACATATGAAATATGGGACTGATTAGGTGAGAGCCGTGGCCTATAGGGTGTGCTAAAAGACAATTTATATCCAAATCAAAGACGGCTGCTGGCGGTAATGTTTTTCAACAAAATTCAATAGCTCCCATCTAGACATCACACCAAAGCTACAAATGAAATTTGAATAAGATTGGATGAAAGATGCGTCCTGTAGGGTGTGCTAACGGAATTGTTGACAATTTATATGCCAAATCTAAGATGGCCACTGGCGGTCATGTTTTTTAACGAAGTTCGGAAAAATTTGATAGCTCCCATCTAGACATTGCCCCAAAGCTATATACGAAATTTGAGACTGATCAGGTGAGTGTTGCAACACGTAGGGTGCGCTAAAGGAATTGTTAGATCATTTATATCCAATTCCAAGATGGCCACTGGCAGCCATGTTTTTTTAATGCAGATTTGACTTTTCAGAGTACAGTTAAATTTGAAAGACAACAATCTAGCCCCATTTTCGTTAAAGCCACAAGTGAACAGTTTTTTTACCAAAACACACAATAATGTACATTTTCTGGATACAAAATGACACCTGCCTCTTGAATACAGAATGACATTTGTTTCATAAATCCTGCTGGTAAAAGAGTTCTTGAGTTCTAAGCTTTAGGTTGAGGAAAACTGGGCTGAGTTAATTAAGTAAATAACTTTATTCCTGCCCCAAATGACATTGCCATTTGGTGGGGTGATGTTTTCTCCACACCTAAACACCTGAAATTGTATGTCTCAGTATCTTTGCATCAAATAGCATTGAGTTAACAAGAAAAAAAATTTCATTTTCATGGGTGTGGTAGGGGAGATTTATATGCCAAATCCAAGATGGCCACTGGTGGCCTTGTTTTTCAACAAAATTCGAAAAAAAATTGATAGCTCCCATCCAGATGTTGTACAAAACAATGCAGATATCTTCTGTCAACTGTATAGTCGACACCCAGCATCCTGCACAGGTCAGACAGATTCAAGTCGGCACCAGGTGACATCCAGTTTTGAAGACTGAAGATTGGTAAAAAGTTTGAAACTAAAAAAGAACTATGTTCCATTAATTTTCTCCAGTTTTGAAAAAAAAAAATCACCACTTTTGATAAAAAAAATTTCCAGTTTTGAAAAAAATAACCAGTTTTGAAAAAAAAAACAACCAGTTTTGAGAAAAAGTTCCAGTTTTGAAAAAAACAACAATTTATTTCAAAAGTGGTAATTTTTTTTTCAAATGTGGTTAGAATTTGTTTTTCAAAAGTGGTAAATTTATTTTCAAAAGCTGGGTTTTTTTTCAAAAACGGTGATTTTTTTTTCAAAACTGGTGATTTTTTAAAATTTTTTTATCCCCGCTTTCGTCGGGGATATTGTCGTTATCTCCGTCTGTACGTACGTCCGTCCGGTGTTACATTCACTTGCATTAATGTTTAAACTATGCTAACGTGTTCAGGTATCACCAGTACATGTGCATGAAGGTTTCGGGATTTTGATTTGGTTCCAAGTGGTTCCAGTGGAACCACATTTATCCTTAGAAAATCTTTGTCTGCTCAAAGGTTCTTAGGGTATTGAATTCGATACGTTTAAACCATGTTAACATGTTCAGATAGCATCTGTAGATGTGCATGAAGGTTTCGGAATTTTGATTTGGGTCCAAGTGGTTCCAGTGGAACCACTTTTATCCTTAGAAAATCTTTGTCCGCTCAAAAGCTCTTAGGGTATTGAATTCGAAACATTTAAACCATGTTAACATGTTCAGATAGCATCTGTAGATGTGCATGAAGGTTTCGGAATTTTGATTTTGTTCCAGGTGGTTCCAGTGGAACCACTTTTATCCTTAGAAAATCTTTGTCCGCTCAAAGGTTCTTAGGGTATTGAATTCGAAACGTTTAAACCATGTTAACATGTTCAGATAGCATCTGTAGATGTGCATGAAGGTTTCGGAATTTTGATTTGGGTCCAAGTGGTTCCAGTGGAACCACTTTTATCCTTACAAAATCTTTGTCCGCTCAAAGGCTCTTAGGGTATTGAATTCGAAATGTTTAAACCATGTTAACATGTTCAGATAGCATCTGTAGATGTGCATGAAGGTTTTGGAATTTTCATTTGGGTCCAAGTGGTTCCAGTGGAACCACTTTTACCCTCAGAAAATCTTTGTCCGCTCAAAGGCTCTTAGGGTATTGAATTCGAAACGTTTAAACCATGTTAACATGTTCAGAGAGCATCTGTAGATGTGCATGAAGATTTCGGAATTTTGATTTGGTTCCAGGTGGTTCCAGTGGAACCACTTTTATCCTTAGAAAATCTTTGTCCGCTCAAAGGTTCTTAGGGTATTGAATTCGAAATGTTTAAACCATGTTAACATGTTCAGATAGCATCTGTAGATGTGCATGAAGGTTTCGGAATTTTGATTTGGGTCCAAGTGGTTCCAGTGGAACCACTTTTATCCTTAGAAAATCTTTGTCCGCTCAAAGGCTCTTAGGGTATTAAATTCGAAACGTTTAAACCATGTTAACATGTTCAGATAGCATCTGTAGATGTGCATGAGGGTTTCACAATTTTGATTTGGGTCCAAGTGGTTCCAGTGGAACCACTTTTACCCTCAGAAAATCTTTGTCCGCTCAAAGGCTCTTAGGGTATTGAATTCGAAACGTTTAAACCATGTTAACATGTTCAGATAGCATCTGTAGATGTGCATGAAGGTTTCAGAATTTTGATTTGGTTCCAGGTGGTTCCAGTGGAACCACTTTTATCCTTAGAAAATCTTTGTCGACTCAAAGGCTCGTAGGGTATTGAATTTGAAACATTTAAACCATGTTAACATGTTCAGATAGCATCTGTAGATGTGCATGAAGGTTTTGGAATTTTGATTTGGGTCCAAGTGGTTCCAGTGGAAACACTTTTACCCTCAGAAAATCTTTGTCCGCTAAAAGGCTCGTAGGGTATTCAATTTGAAACATTTAAACCATGTTAACATGTTCAGATAGCATCTTAGGGTATTGTCGGGGATATTTTCGTTATCTCCGTCCATACGTACGTACGTCCGTTCGTCCGTCCGTCCGTCCGTCTGGTGTTACATTCACTTGCATTAATGTTTAAACTATGCTAATGTGTTCAGGTATCACCAGTACATGTGCATGATGGTTTCGGGATTTTGATTTGGTTCCAAGTGGTTCCAGTGGAACCACTTTTATCCTTAGAAAATCTTTGTCCGCTCAAAGGCTCTTAGGGTATTGAATTCGAAACTTTTAAACCATGTTAACATGTTCAGATAGCATCTGTAGATGTGCATGAAGGTTTTGGAATTTTGATTTGGGTCCAAGTGGTTCCAGTGGAACCACTTTTACCCTCAGAAAATCTTTGTCCGCTCAAAAGCTCTTAGGGTATTGAATTCGAAACATTTAAACCATGTTAACATGTTCAGATAGCATCTGTAGATGTGCATGAAGGTTTCGGAATTTTGATTTTGTTCCAGGTGGTTCCAGTGGAACCACTTTTATCCTTAGAAAATCTTTGTCCGCTCAAAGGTTCTTAGGGTATTGAATTCGAAACGTTTAAACCATGTTAACATGTTCAGATAGCATCTGTAGATGTGCATGAAGGTTTCGGAATTTTGATTTGGGTCCAAGTGGAACCACTTTTATCCTTACAAAATCTTTGTCCGCTCAAAGGCTCTTAGGGTATTGAATTTAAAACGTTTAAACCATGTTAACATGTTCAGATAGCATCTGTAGATGTGCATGAAGGTTTCGGAATTTTGATTTGGGTCCAAGTGGTTCCAGTGGAACCACTTTTATCCTTAGAAAATCTTTGTCCACTCAAAGGCTCGTAGGGTATTGAATTCGAAACGTTTAAACCATGTTAACATATTCAGATAGCATCTGTAGATGTGCATGAAGGTTTCAGAATTTTGATTTGGTTCCAGGTGGTTCCAGTGGAACCACTTTTATCCTTACAAAATCTTTGTCCGCTCAAAGGCTCTTAGGGTATTGA
The DNA here is from genome assembly GCA_031216915.1 of Pictodentalium vernedei. Classification (NCBI taxonomy): domain Eukaryota; kingdom Metazoa; phylum Mollusca; class Scaphopoda; order Dentaliida; family Dentaliidae; genus Pictodentalium; species Pictodentalium vernedei. Next base: position 577,611,758 of record CM062296.1, read on the forward strand.
ATTCGAAATGTTTAAACCATGTTAACATGTTCAGATAGCATCTGTATATGTGCATGAAGGTTTTGAAATTTTCATTTGGGTCCAAGTGGTTCCAGTGGAACCACTTTTACCCTCAGAAAATCTTTGTCCGCTCAAAGGCTCTTAGGGTATTGAATTCGAAACGTTTAAACCATGTTAACATGTTCAGATAGCATCTGTAGATGTGCATGAAGGTTTGGGAATTTTTATTTGGTTCCAGGTGGTTCCAGTGGAACCACTTTTATCCTTAGAAAATCTTTGTCCACACAAAGGCTCGTAGGGTACTGAATTTGAAACGTTTAAACCATGTTAACATGTTCAGATAGCATCTGTAGATGTGCATGAAGGTTTTGGAATTTTGATTTGGGTCCAGGTGGTTCCAGTGGAACCACTTTTATCCTTAGAAAATCTTTGTCCGCTCAAAGGTTCTTAGGGTATTGAATTCGAAACGTTTAAACCATGTTAACACGTTCAGATAGCATCTGTAGATGTGCATGAAGGTTTCGGAATTTTGATTTGGGTCCAAGTGGTTCCAGTGGAACCACTTTTATCCTTAGAAAATCTTTGTCCACTCAAAGGCTCTTAGGGTATTAAATTCGAAACGTTTAAACCATGTTAACATGTTCAGATAGCATCTGTAGATGTGCATGAGGGTTTCACAATTTTGATTTGGGTCCAAGTGGTTCCAGTGGAACCACTTTTACCCTCAGAAAATCTTTGTCCGCTCAAAGGTTCTTAGGGTATTGAATTTAAAACGTTTAAACCATGTTAACATGTTCAGATAGCATCTGTAGATGTGCATGAAGGTTTCGGAATTTTGATTTGGGTCCAAGTGGTTCCAGTGGAACCACTTTTATCCTTAGAAAATCTTTGTCCACTCAAAGGCTCTTAGGGTATTGAATTCGAAACGTTTAAACCATGTTAACATGTTCAGATAGCATCTGTAGATGTGCATGAAGGTTTCGGAATTTTGATTTGGGTCCAAGTGGTTCCAGTGGAACCACTTTTATCCTTAGAAAATCTTTGTCCACTCAAAGGCTCTTAGGGTATTGAATTCGAAACGTTTAAACCATGTTAACATGTTCAGATAGCATCTGTAGATGTGCATGAAGGTTTTGGAATTTTGATTTGGGTCCAAGTGGTTTTTCAATCATGTGACAATGATGTGATCAGAACACTACCCTTTATACATCATGTTGGGTGAAGTATCTTGTTTGAAATATTGAAGTAGTTTCACATGTGAGTCTTCAGAAGGAAATTAAATACTGTTTTATCATTTTAAATCACACACATGCGTGAAGCCTTTTTATCCAAGTCTGTATCCTGCACTAACCAAAAAGGAAAGTGCAAATGCGGGGATATACTATAGTGTGCTTCGCACACAAATGGCACCATCTAGTTTTATTTTTTCAAAAGCTGTTTTTTTTTTCAAAACCGGTTTCTACAACAGGTTCTCTTTAAGAGGTATTACAGTGGAATGTGTACAGTTTGGGTTAAGCGTCGAACACCCAAGGCATGAAACGGCAGATCATCCATCCAATCTAAAATACAAGAAGCACTGGCAAACCCCAGTTTGTCGAGGGGGTCATAAGGGTCATGGTGAATTTCTTTCTTTTTGGGGCATAAAATCTTTTGAAATATGTAAAAACTCATTTTAAAGCAGGAAAACATCATCCAAATAGACCCTCCCCATAACCGTGTGTCAAGGGGTCATATTTATTTATTAGTATTTTAGGTCACATATTTCTACACAATGGCTAACCATGACCACAACATTTTTACGGGTGGAGGAAGCTGGAGTACCCGGAGAGAACCACCGAGCAATGGCGAGCAACTGTCAGCTCCCCAACATACTAACTCCACACAAGCAGGGTTAGCATTGGTTGAAGACAAGTGCACCGTTGATGTGCAGTATGCCTTAGTACAACGCCACTGTGCCCCCACGTGAGGTATCTTGCCCAAGGACACAATGCGGTTGCCACACAGGTGGGATTTGAACCGAGGACCTCTCGGCTTGCAGCCTTCACCTCTACCCACTGAGCCACCATGCCCCCAAGGGGTCATAAAAGGCATTTTTGCAAAAAATCACTCTAAATCCTTCAAAGCTCATTTCAAATCAGAAAAAAATCACCCAAATTGCCCCTCACTTTAACATGGGTAAAGGGGTCAAAGCGAATGGTGAATTTCCTTTTTCTGCATAAAATCACATCATTCAAATAGACCATACCCCAAACCAGTGGGACAAGGGGTAATGTGGTGATATTCTCTTTTTATGGCCAAATCCATTGAAATCCTTCAATAGTCATTTTAAAACAGAAACAAGCCAAGACCAATACCGGGTCTGGACCTGCGTCGCTGCATGCAATTGATAACAGAGATGAACAGACTTCAAAGTATCGGCAAACAGGAAGTGGCTGCACGGCAGATCTGAAAATTAGATACCTGATACAACTCATCATTATGAAGCAGCAGACCAAATATAAAATCATTCCCTTTCATAGAAGCCAAGAAAACTTTGACAGAAGAAGTGTTTCGGATGGACTGACGGACGGACGTACTGACGGACGGAGTCGAGCGGTTACTAGACCTGCTCTGCCGCTGGCGACGCAGGTAATAAAAATATCATCCAAATATCTTCAACTTTCCCCTAATTCGAGGTCAAGGGGTCATAAGAGTCATATGGGGATTTTCTTCCTTTTTTGCATAAAATCACTCAAAATCCTCCAAAACTCATTTTAAAGTTGAAAAAGAACACTCCAACAGACCCCCGCCCTAACCAGGTGAAGGGTCATAATGCTCATATAGGGATTTTTTTTTTCATAAAATCATTCAAAATCCTTCAAAACTCATTTTAAAGCAGAAAAACATCACAAAAATACACACTCGCCTTAATCTGTGGTCAAGGGAAGGGATCATATGGGTTTGTTTTTTGGTTTATTTTTTTTCTTGGGGGGGGGGGGGGGGGGGGGTGCATGCAAATATCAGTTCTCAGCAATGCTTGCTTTGCAGTTGACTTAACAGGCATTATTAATCACGGGACAGCAGTTTTTCTATTAACTAAAATCTTGGCACTTCTCCAATGCAGTTTAAAGCACACCATATTCAGGTGATTGAGTACAAACCAATTTTCTGAACTTGAAAATTCTTGTTGTTTCATGTTGTCCACAAGTCATGTCTATGCCCCTCAAACTGATCCTAAAAGGGGATCGCCCAGCATCTTTATATGTATGTGCTTCCACTGTGATCATGGAGACCAGCGATGTAACATATGTTAACTCATCATTTGTCAGTTATGGGATCTACAATTCTAAAAATGATCACATATGGTGGGCATTTTGGACTCATTCTAGATAAAATCGAAATTTCTTTTGCATTTATGATAATGATACATAGCATTCTTACTATTCAGTCCATTACTGGTGTTCTGCTGATTCACAGTCCTGAGATTGTAGGCCAGAATGTTTGATTTTCAGGCCCATTTTTGTAGTTTTGGACAATTCTGGCAGAGAAAATAATTTTGGTAAACTTTTGTTTCCAGATGATTATGGAAAAGTGTATCTGTGACAAATCTGTGAAAATTTCAGGTCATCTGACCATTTGGACCAAGAGGTATTGGTCAATAACAAATTGGGCACTTATAGGTGGGGTCTGGCAGAGGAAAGTTAATGCAAAAAGTTAACAAGAGGCCCCAGAGGAGCCTGAGGGCACTCATCTGACATGGTAGCCTAAATATCAACCCATTCCTCATACACTGAACTACAGGGAGCCCAAATATGAACCCAGGGACTTGGCTTGAACAAACTTGAATCTCACCTCCCTAAGGATGCTGCATACCAAATATCAAAATATTCTGACTACTGGATCTGAAGAAAAATATTTTAAAGAACATTCCTCATATTGAACGAAGTTATAATTCGGGCTCCCACAGGGGCCCAAATATGAACCCAGGGACTTGGCTTGAACAAACTTGAATCTCACCTACCTATAGATGCTGCAAAATATCAAAAGTTTCTGATTGGTGGATCGGAAGAAGATTTTTAAAGAATATTCCTCATGTTGAACTAATCTGAAAATTTGGGCTCCCATAGAGAGCCCAATAATGGACCCAGGGAATTGATTTCAACAAATATGTGAAAGAATCCTCTAAAGATGTTATATGTGAAATATGAAAGTGTCTGGAGCAGTGGTTTGGGAGAAAAAGATTCTTTAATGTTTTTCCCATCACTCACAGTGTTAAAAAATGCTGACTCAGCACTGTTTCAAAGTCCCGGAAAAGTACCCTATGATAAAACTGATGGCAATATTTTTGGACAATTCCTTTCTGCTGGTCCTAAGGAATCTTCACACCAAATAAAAATTCTCAGTGCCGTGTAGTTTTAGAGATATGGGTATTTTAATTTTTTTATATTTTCAGCTTCTGCGGTTCCCATGGAGCAACAGGAAAATTATTTTTGGCATAAATTAAGTACTTATGACCCAATAAGCCCTCATATCAAATTTGGTTCAAATCAACCTCTCGGTTTGGAAAATAGAAATTTTGGGAGGGGCCAAAATTCTTGCCCCTCCCATAACGATGGCAAATATAGCCCCTCGAACTTCTCTTGAACAAATCTCAGTCTACACCTCAAAAGGAAGCTGCACACCAAATATCAAGTCTCTGCTACTGCTGGTTCATGAGAATAAGATTTTTTAAGATTTAGGCACACTTCTGGGGCATGGACCTACCCAGGGGTGGGGCAACTTGATTTGAACAAAATCCAAATGCGATGTCATAACAAACAAGCACCTCAAATTTCACTTAAATTGGTTCAGTGGTTTTGGAGGAGAAGTCGCAAACACCATGTTCATGGATGACGGACGAGTGATCACTAAAGTTCACTCTGACTTCCAGTCAGGTGAGATAAAAACTTATTGTCAGTATAAAGTATTGTCGTGCATGATCTTGCAAAGTTTTGACAAAATCTACAAGAGCGTTCTTGAGAATTTCGATCTTTAAGAGTGTTAGAAGAAAGAAAGAACACTACAAAGGAATGAAGTCATGAAATTTTATGGAAAAAACACTAAGGAATGAATTTGAACAAACCTGAGCCTAACATGCACTCCACCCCCCACCCTCCTGCCACCCCAACCCCTGCTCATAGAGAGCCCAAATATTAAGCATGGGACTCAAATTGAACAAATTTGAATCTGAACCCCATTGAGATGTTATATAGCAAATATGAAATAATTCGGACTTGTGGATCTGGGTGCGCGGACATTTCCCCATCGGACATTTCCCCATCCGGACATTTCACCATCGGACAATTCCCCATCCGGACATTTCCCCATCGAGGGCGGACATTTCCCCATCAGCATTCCTCCATCAGAGGCGGACATTTCCCCATCGGAAGTGGACATTTCCCCATCAGCATTCCCCCATTAGAGGCGGACATTTCCCCATCGGAAGTGGACATTTCCCCATCGGATATTAACACCTTTCCCCATCAAGGGCAAACATTTCCCCATCATACTTAACCCATTGGAGGTGGACATTTCCCCATTGGACATTACCCCATGTCCAATGTAGCTGACAGCTTCCACATGTGAATGAGTGACAAGTAACTCTTAAAAAGTTTTCATTTATCATTCTTTTATAACTCGAAAAAACAACATCTCGGCATATGGTATAGGCATTAGCACATTTTAGCACAATCTGAATTTCACAACAATTTATTTATTTATTTATTTATGTTTAAGGTCACATATTTATGCACAATGGCTAATCATGACCGTGACAGTTTTACGGGTGGAGGAAGCCGGAGTACCCGGAGAGAACCACCGAGCAACGACGAGCAGCTGCCAGCTCCCCAACATCGTAACTCGCGTTAGATTGGTTGGAGACATGCGCACCATCGACGTGCAGTACGCCATAGTACACGGCGTCATCGTGCCCCCACGCGGGCAATGGAGATGAAGTGTCTTGCCCAAGGACACAACGTGGTTGCCGCAGGTGGGATTCGAACCGAGGACCTCTCGGCTTGCAGCCTGCACCTCTACCTACTGAGCCACCGCGCTCCCCCAATTTCACAACAATAAAAACACAACATCAATAATAAAAAACAAGAATTTTTGTCTGGTAACAAGTGTGTGTATGTGTATATGTATATAAATATGGTTGCTTATAAATCTCTTACACGTGCTTCTTGTTGAGTTGTTTGATAAATACTGATGCATTCATTGACATTTTTTTCAATGAAGACACGACTGTTTATCAATCAACTTAACAATATTTTTGAACAAAAGCAGCTTGACAGAAAGAACAAATATTAAAGTTGCAATGAAAACATCCATATTGTTCAATCCACTTGTGTGATAAAAAGTGATGTATTCATTGAATTTCACCTCGGTGGAGGCATGACCGTTTATCAATCATCTCCACAAAACGTTAACTGTAAATTGCTGCGAAAATAGAACACAAATGTTTTATAAACACTTCTTATAGAGTTGTTTGATAAACACTGATGCATTCATTGACATTTACTTTAATGAAGACAGCACTGTTTATCAATCAACTCGACTGAATAACGGACCCACAAAAAATTAAGAAATGGGTGGTGAAAAGTCCGCATGGGGAATTGTCCGTTTTTCTATTAAGCAAAATGGGGTAATGTCCGATGGGGAAATGTCCGGCCTAAATGGGATGGGGTAATGTCCGGATGGGGAAATGTCCGATGGGGAAATGTCCAGCGACCGTGGATCTGAAGAAGGTTTTTGAAGAAATGTCCTCACATTGCACCAAGTTAATCTTTGGGCCCCAATAGTGAGCCAAAATATTAACCAAAGGACCCGATTTGAACAAACTTGAATCTGACCCACCTAGAGATGTTGTATACCAAATAAAAGGATTCTGACTGGTGGATCTGAAGTCTTCTTAAACAAGTTGTTCAAAGAAGTATTTTTGGATCACATTCAGCTAATCATGGCTCATCAACACTTCAGAGGAATGAAGTCATGAATTATTATAGGGGTCCTTTTTTTTTTTTTTACATAAATTCACTCTGATTCCTTCAAAAAGCATTTTGTAGTAATTTTTTTTTCCTCTGCTTAATTGACCCCGAGAAGGGGGAGGGGGGGGGGGGGGGTGCATAAAATCACTCTAAATCTTTCAAAATATATTTTTGCAGCCAAACATTTTATTACATCTAATTGCCCTCCCCCCACTCCCTGATAAGGAAGGGAAGGAAGGACATAGGGTAAAAACATTTTTGCATAAAAGCATCTAGGAACTCGATTTTGAAAAGAACCGAACCCAAAATTTTCAGTCTAAAATTGACCCCCCCCCCTCCCCCCCCCCCACGTCCCTAGAGATGATGTATACCAAATGTTAAAACATTCTGAAATTTCCTCGTATTGCACTAAGTTAAAATTCAGGCTCCAAATATTAACCCAGTGTCTCGATTTGAACAAACTTGAATCTGACCCCCCCCTAGAGATGTTGTGTACCAAATATGAAAAGATTCTGACCACTGGATCTGAAGAAGATTTTTTAAGAAACTAGAAACTGTTTTAGCACACTAAAACATATGTCTCCCCTTCCTTTCTATTTAATGCACTGCAAATTATATATACATGAATAATATTGACAATCATGCCAAATATCTAAGGTCTAGGTCAAAAGACAAAAAAGTTTCCCTTAAAAAAGCACATAAATTTGGCCTTCAGGCCAAAGTCACATGAAGGTCACTATGGTACGTGACACACCGGCTCATGGTGATGCATCCACATGCCAAATATCTAAGGTCTAGGTCAAAAGACAAAAAAGTTATGCTCCGGACAAAGTTTCCCTTAAAAAGCAAATAAATCTGACCTTCAGGTCAAAGGTCAAGGTCACATGAAGGTCACTATGGTATGCGACACACCGGCTCATGGTGATACATCCACATGCCAAATATCTAAGGTCTAGGTCAAAAGACAAAAAAGTTATGCCCCGGACAAAGTTTGTATGAGAAGAAGAAGGAGAAGAAGAATATGCACTAAAACAATGTCTCCCTTCTGGGAAGGGGAGACATAATTACTTCATATTGCACTAAGTTAAAATTCAGGCATCCATAGGGAGTCCAAATAGTAACCCAGCGATTCGATTTGAACAAACTTGAATCTGACCTCCTAGAACTGCTGTAGACCAAATATGAAAAGATTCTGACCACTGGATCTGAAGAAATTTTTTGTATTTTATGGGTGCTATCAGTTATGCCCCTTGTGGTGCCCCCATGGGCGTGACAGCTTTATTTCAACAAACTTGAATTGACATATGATAGAGAACATGCACACCAGATTTGGTTAAAATGTGAGAAGTCGATAATGTAAAGTTAACGCCAGATGATGAACGGACGTCGGACGTCAGACAGAAAGTGATTAGTAAAGCTCCCCTTGAGGTTCGCTCAGGTGAGCTAAAAATATGACACAGTTGGTCTGAGCATATGACACCTGTATTACATTTTAGGAAAGTGGATAACTTTGAATCAATGAGACTGTCTGTTCACTCAAACACTGGATACCCTAATTCCTTAATGAGCCCCAAATGAGGATAGATAAGCAAACACTCTACCCCATAGATTGAGTCATTATTTATCTCCACATGGGTATCTTATCATTCTAATGGGTATCCAGTATACCGAGAGTCTTCGTACAAGTGGCAGTGAGTGACTATTTTATTAAACATTTCCTGAAACTTTATAAGATAGTGCTCGACTGAGTAGAGAGACTCGGTGAGTCTCAATCACAGAAAATTGCAAATGTCATATTTTCTCCTTTCCATGTATTCCTGCTGCCTGACAAACTGTGTTACCACAATGATAATGAATTCAATAACTATGAATTACAAAATATCAAGGATGGAGGGTTCCATGCAGAAAGATAATATCTCTATTCTGTATTGGTATGCAAATAGCACTTTAGTGCATGGGATGGTTGATTGAATCTATAGATACCTTGCTGAACAATCTTTCACTTGCTCACAGGTATTACCAGATATACCTGTGCTAACTGACCAACATTAGGATATTTTCCTCTGTTCATTTTCCACCAGTGAAATAGTGATTTTCCAGGCTCTTACAGCTGGGCACTTCAAAACAATTCAAATTCTCGCTCCATGTTAGTATGATCAGTTTCAAAATCACTAGCACTCTGCTTTGACTTGATTTTCTTTTTTTCTCACTATTTACATGAAAACTCCCCACACATTGCTGGGTTTCGAAGTTGCCTCACTTAATTCTGTGGACATCAGAGACTTTCCCTCAGTTACAGATGTTGTGGGCAGCACATACTCTTCAGGTTTCATGAAGTTTTCAGATATCAGAGATATAATTTTCTCACTTGCTTTGGCTTTTGCATTGTCAACTGAAAGGAAAGTGTCAATGACACTGTAGCTCAACTTGTCAAGACATGTACATGTATAGTATGTGACACAGCAATGGCAAACATCTAGGTAATGACCTGATAACAAAGGTACATATAAAGTATTGTAACGGTCTGTACATAAATACTGACCGTAGCCTGTAACAAATGTATAGGTCAAGTATTGTAAAGGTGGGTGACAGTCAGAGGCTAAACTAGAAAAGAAATCTTTGAGTCCCAGGGTGGGTCTGACTGAACCCCAAAATATTTGTTCTCATTGCACAGTGATAACAAAGGCACCCCAAAACACACTCATTCCTGTCCCAAGGTGAAAACAAAGGTACCCAAGAAGTTTCGTGAAGATCAGTTCATAAATACGAGCTGTATAGAAGTTGTGACAAAAAACTGATTGGACCTAATTTTGGTACAAAATGGCCACTGGCAGCCATCTTGAATTTTGGACCGCACTCAGAAACACTTGTTCTCGTCCCAAGGTGATAACAAAGGTACCCAATAAGTTTCGTGAAGATCGGTTGATAAATACAGCCTCCAGCCCAAGCCGTATTGACATGTGCATTTACAGTGTATAAGTAGCACTAAATAAATCAAAATTCATCTAATTTGCATAATTTCTGAACGAGAAAAAAACGTGTTCTGTATGTGATGTATTCCATTTTACTAAACATTCATACAAAAATTGATTCAAATCAGAACTTTCATACAGAAGTTCTGTACAAAAGACTGATTGCACTAATTTTGGTACAAAATGGCTGCTGGTGGCCATCTTGAATTTCGGACCACACCCCAAAACAGCCGTTCTCATCCCACGGTGATAACAAAGGTACCCAAGAAGTTTCGTAAAGATCGGTTCATAAATAAGGCCTCTAGCCTGAGCCGTATAGAAGTTGTGTACAAAAAACTGATTAGACCTAATTTAGGTACAAAATGGCCTCTGGCAGCCATCTTGAATTTTGGACCGCACTCAGAAACACTCGTTCTCGTCCCAAGGTGATAACAGAGGTACCCATGAAGTTCCGTGAAGATCGGTTGATAAATACAGCCTGTGTACTTACTGTGTGTAAGTAGAACTGAAAAAATCAAAGTTCATCTAATTTGCATAATTTCTGCATGAGAAAAAAACCCGTATTATATGTGATGTATCCCATGGTACTAAACATTCACACAAAAAATTTTTCAAATCAGCGCTTTCATATGGAAGTTCTGTGCAAAAATCTGATTGCAACTAATTTTGTACAAAATGGCTGCCATCGGCCATCTTGAATTTCGGACCGCGCCACAAAACACTCGTTCTCGTCCCACGGTGATACCAAAGGTACCCAAGAAGTTTCGTAAAGATCGGTTTATAAATACGGCCTCTAGCCCGAGCCGCATTTGCACTTACAGTGCTGAAAGTAACACTAAATACATCAAAGTTAGTCTAATTTGCATAATTTACGTACAAGAAAAAAACCCGTATTATATGTGATGTATCCATTGGTACTAAACATTCATACAAAAAATTATTCAAATCAGCGCTTTCATATGGAAGTTCTACGCAAAAATCTGATTTCACCTAAGTCTGTACAAAATGGCTGCCAGCGAGTAACTTGAATTTCGGATCGGACACCAAAACACTCGTTCTCGTCCCACGGTCATAACAAAGGTACCCCAAGAAGTTTCGTAAAGATCGGTTCACAAATTTGGCTTTGCCAAAGTTGAGCTAAAAATAAAGCCTTTGAATCGAGTTCTGTGTATAAGGCATACACTTCTTTCAGCTCATAAACAGTCTCCACTGAAATAAATGTGCATCTTGATGTAGATATCCAAATTGTACCACCCTTGAATGGATTAAGAATACTCACATAACTTATTGCCATCTTCCACTCATATCTTTGGTGGATGTTCTCCCCCAGGAAAATTTTGATTTTAGGTGCGCTCTGGTAGCCTCTGGGGGCATTCTGGTCGCTAAAATGCTTAATAACTGAAGTGGAAAATATGTATTTTTTCCTCCTACAATTCTCTAAATTCCCATGGGACACACAATACTACATCTGGCCGGAGGTTTCATAAAAATACAAACCCAAAACAACACAAAATCCACGAATCCTGGAAATCCACAAATCCTCATTTTTTTGTAAACTTTGTATGTGTGCTTGAGCTTTGTTTACAACCGCTCTCAGTAATATTCGAAAAGAACCATGATGCGGACGTGTGACGACATGCACATGCAATTACATCATTTATTGCTCGAAATAAAAGCCAGTGATTTTGGACCAAACACGACAATTTGAGTCCGAAATTTTATAGGCGATGTTTAGGATTTGAACTTTGTTTCCCCCTCTCGTCTGGGGGTTATAAAGTATCAGGTTGTCGCCAGTTACAGTAATAGTAGGCATAGTATACAACATAATTATGCCTAAATTACATGGAAACAAAGGATCCTGAGTGTCGTTACAAACCATTACAGCATTCCTTTAATTTGAAAAATGACAAGTTAGTTACAATTTATTTATTTCAAATCATACTGTAACTGTAGGCTGACAACTCACATCATGGGGATTCCTTACCTCCCCCCCCCCCCCCCCCCCCCCCCCCCCCCCCCCCCCCCCACCACACACACACACACCCATGGTCAATATATCAACAACATAATGCCAGCATTGAGCAGAGTAGCTCATGTACATTTAGAGTAAAGGAATCAAATTATTGAATGATGACCAGTGTATAGTAAAGTTATACTTCATTACTGGGAGGTGGTATCTGATGACAACCCCATACTCATCTTCAGAGGGCATTTTAAAGCTGTCTTCGTATCCAAGCATTTCTTCAACTCTATGTAATCCACCTTGTGCCTCGATTTATTAAAAATCTGTTGGTGCCTGTTATACTACTGAATTTCGGTGCTAAATCACCAATTATAAAAGCTTAATAGAACATAAGTTCTCAGAATATGCATGTTTAGTGCTGGGCAATATTAGCCAAAATAATATTTGCGTATTTTTCTTTGGGGGGGGGGGGGGGAGGGGGAGGGGGAGAATGTTATTAACCATATAATCACATGATATTGTTCTCTTCTGAAGATTGTGTTTATTCTGGTAAATAGTGTTAATAGGGGAGAGTGGGGCACGGTGGATCACCAATCTTTTCAGACATCAAATCTTGAGTTGTACAGGATCCCTGGAAAAGGTTTAATGTGCTAATTATAGCTGACTGTTTACTCTAATATACAATTTAACCATTTGGACTAAGCTGTTTACAAATTCGAGTCTGAACAATATTTTTTTCTTGATCCACTCTGCCCCGATATTGGGGCAGAGTGGAACAATGCCTGGGGTTAAATGGATCAATCTATGGAAATCATTCTATTAGATACAATGGAACTGAAAAAACAATTTAATAAGGGAAATGATACAATTGCATCAAATTTAAATGGAAACATCTGTCCATGGGTTTCAAATACTTAACACTTTACCCAAGGCAAAAAGAAGACGACAGTTGCAAAACAATTTCAGTTTTGGTCTCAAAAACATAGCTTATGACCCCTGATTGGAACGAGTTCAATGAGCTCGTCCCAACGAGGGGTCATAAGCTATGTTTTTAAGACATGTTTTTTTGTTTGGAAATTATATTCAACTAGCAGGGTTACCCAGCATTGCTGCACGGGAAAATGTAGGGGTCATATGAAAAGTAACCCCCCCCAAAAAAAATAGGGGCCGCGTATTTTTCGACCCAGCCCGCCCTACGGGCGGCACACTCAGACCCGCCCTCTGGGTGGGGCCTTCAATTCCGCCACTTTTTAAACCCCCACCATTAGATTCCTGGTAAAAAGTTACCCCTAGTAGACCCCTTTGAGGACTTATATTGGTGAAATCCAACAAATTTGCTCCTCTCCACTCCCGCCACTTTTTTAAACACCACCAATAGATTTCTGATAAATAGTTACCTCAAGTAGACCCCTTTGAAGACCTATATCGGTGAAAAAAAATTTGGTCATAACTTTCGGTGCCACTCCCTGCCCCCATCCCCACCCCACACACTTTTTTAAACCTAACGAGGACGTCCAACATAAAAAGTACCCCTAGTAGACCCATTTTGGGCACTCTGGATGGCCCCATATCATTTCTATAGCAGACAGACAGACAGACAGACAGACAGACAGACAGACATTCTAAAATATAGTACAGAAAGATATACATATACACATATAAATATTTCTAAAGACCTAAATTTATTATTTTCCCCTTGCAAGGGATAGATAAGAAACAAACAGATAAAAAAACAAAATAATAGTTCAAATTTGGGTAATCTGCTGGGGGGACTGGTCTTGATTGAAGTTGATTCGGTTCAAATTACTGTCTAATAATCCATGTTTGCCTCCTCCTATATAAACAATGTAGATGCATTTGGCATTCGTATAAAAAGAAAAATGTCCTATATTAGACTTAAAATACAAAGATAAAGCAAGTGGGGTACAGTGGATCACTACTCACGTTGATCCACTGTGCCCCTATCCACTCTGCCCCAACGTACCCCCTGCACACAAATGGGTCATCCCCATAGAATGGTTATATATTAGTAGCAAGACATGCATCTAAAAACTTTGTCAATATTGCCTCTTAACAACAGTATGTGTTGAAAAAGTTTGCACAAGTTTAGCTATTCAACAGAAAAGTTCTGGTGTCATAAAAATTTAGTTTTGGTATCTTAAAACATACTTTACATTGTAAAATCTGTAAAAGCCTTGGAACTTGAATTGTTGATCAAAATTTACATTTGGTGTTTCTGTGTACTTATACTGATGACATCACATGGGTGTTCCCTCCAAGCTGTTCCTAAAAAAAGTCAATGATTCACTGTGCCCCGTGATCCACCGTGCCCCACTCTCCCCTACAGTTTTTTTGTAAGAATACAATACACATGGCTGTATTACCCAGAAATATACTGAGCACACATACTTTGTACCTTAATTGAATAATAACTTTGATGTTGATGTGTGTTGTGAACTTGTGTCCATGCATGGTTTACAGACCGATAGGCATGCGACATGTCAGAATTTAATGTTCATTTGTTCAACTTCTTACCTCCTTTGATGTGTTTCTCCAATGTTTACATGTACTCTGCAGTCAACACTGAAGAGAAACATCAAGGAAGGTAACTGAATTAAATGAAAGTGTCAATGACACTGTAGCTTAACTTGACTGTAGTGTTTGATGAAAAGGATAATGTTCAATGTTTATGAAAGGATTATGAAATAAGACAAGAATTGTGATAATTGAGAATATGTTAATTTCTGTTCCCTGTAGGCTGTTTTCAATAAGAATAATTTGAGGTGCAGACTGTACTAAAGAATTGAGGCTGGAGTTAATGTGGCACCTCACAGTTAAAGTAGATCAACCAAAGTTACCAGTAAAATCATTCCAAAACGAGTTGTCCAAGTTACAATGAAATCCCTTCATAAATATAACTTGTAGACTTTGCTAAAGAAATTTAGGTCACATGACGGTTTGGCAGTCACGGTTGACTGATCATGACCAAAATAGGAGAGTCTCATCTAGATATCATATCAAGTTATCCTACCAAGATCCAATGAAATCCCTTCATAAAAACCAGAGGCTCAAGTGAGCCTAAAACGCTCACCTGGCTCAAGTTGTCAAAAGAGATGAGTGTACCAGTAAGTGATCAGCAGCAAGAACAATTGTTTGATTGGCTATGACACAACCAAGGGCAACTTTTAGGCCATTCATTTCTGCTGGTCCTAGGAAAGCTTCCTAGCAAGCTCTGTTTTTTGAAGTATTAAAAAACAACAACCAAACCAAATTTTGAGTTTCTTTGAAAAAAGTGAATCTGCATCACTAAAGTAAGTTCCAAACAAGAATTGTAAGCCTTATTGCAAGTGGCTTATAAAAAGAGGATTTTTAAAGCATTTTTGGCTTATGGAGCATTAACCCCCACCCCACAAAGGGATATAGGAATTTTGGGGGGAAAAAATCAAAAAAGTAAATTCCACCAGGCTGAAGATGGCAGCAGCTTCATTTCAAACTAGAGGCTCTACAGAGCATGTAATCGCTCACCTGGAAATACATATAAAAAATGTGATTTCCCATAGGCTTTCCATGGTAACTATGAGCTGCAATTGTGGCCATGTTTTGCAAGATTACATCAACATTACATGAGGATCATTGGTAGAAGGTGTCCCAGTCTTCAATCATGTGATCAAGTTATTTTACCAAGTTATAATGAAATCCCTTCAAAAAACAACATGTACACAGTGCTAAAGTAATCTAGGTCACGTGACCAGGTGGTGGAAACGGTTGACTGATTTTGACCAAAATAGGACAGTCTCATCTAGACATCATTCTGAGTTATCGTACCAAGTTACAATGAAATCGCTTCATAAATATGAACTGTAGACTGTGCTAAACAAATGTAGGTTGCACCCCTGTGTGGCCATCACGGCCAAAACAGAACGTTCTCATCTAGACGTTATACTGTATCATCCATACTAAGCTATCGTACCAAGTTACATTGAAATCACTTCATAAATATTATAGACTGTGCTAAAGAAATCTAGGTAACATGCACCTGCGGCCATCACAGTTGACTGAACCCGACCAAAATACGACATTCTCATCTAAACATTATACAGAGTCTTCAAACGAAGTTACAATAAAATCCCTTCTTAAATACCTGTAGAATGTGGTTGACCATCACGGTTGACCGATCACAACCAAAGGGGGACATTCTCCTCTAGACCTTATACTGAGTCATACCCATCACGATTGACCGATCGAGACCAAAAGGGGATGTTCTCATCTAGACATTATACAGAGTCATTCTACAAAGTTACAAGGAAATCCCTTCATAAATATGACCTGCAGACTGCGCTCAAGGTTTTCGGGCTTTGGGCACCTGTAGCTGTCACAGGTGACCAATCACGACCCAAAGGGATGTCATCATTTAGGCATTATATGGAGTCAACCTAACAAGATACAATGAAATCCTTCCATAAATATGATTTATAGACTATGCTAAAGGTTTTTGAACTTGGGCAACCATCAAGGCTGAATGATCGCGACCAAAAGGGGACGTTCTCATCTAGTCATTATTTGGAGTCATCCTACCAAGTTACAGTGAATCTCTTCATAAATATGACCTGTAGACTGTGCTAAAGGTTTTTGGGCTTCGGGTCCCTGTAGCCATCACAGTTGCCCAATCACGTCCAAAAGGGGACCTTCTCATCTAGACATTATATGAAGTCAACCTACCAGGTTACAATGAAATCCCTTCATAAATATGACCTGTAGACTGTGCTGAAGGTTTTCAGGCTTTGGGCTTGGGCAGCCATCATGGTTGAATGATCGCAACCAAAAGGGGACATTCTCATCTGGGCATTATTTGGAGTGATGAAGTTACAAGGAAATCCCTTCATAAATATGACCTGTAGACTGTGCTCAAGGTTTTCGGGCTTCGGGCACCTGTAGACGTCACAGGTGACCAATCATGACCAAAAGGGGATGTCATCATCTAGGCATTATATGGAGTCAACCCAACAAGATACAATGAAATCCTTCCATAAATACGACCTGTAGGCTATGCTAAAGGTTTTTGGGCTCAGGCAGCCATCAAGGCTTAATGATCGTGATCAAAAGGGGACGTTCTCATCTAGACATTATTTGGAGTCATCCTACCAAGTTACAATGAAATCCCTTCATAAATATGACCTGTAGACTGTGCTAAAGGTTTTCGGGCTTCAGGCCCCTGTAGCTGTCACAGTTGCCAAATCACGTCCAAAAGGGGATATTCTCATCAAGACATTATATGAAGTCAACCTACCAAGTTAAAATGAAATCCCTCCATAAATATGACCTGTAGACTGCGCTAAAGGTTTTCGGGTTTTGGGCTCGGGCAGTTGTCATGGTTGACAGATCGCGACCAAATGGGGAAGTTCTCGTCTAGACATCATAAGGAGTCTTCCTACAAAGCTACAATGAAATCCCTCATATTAAATATGACCTGCAGACTGCTAAAAGTTTTTGGGCTTTGGGCAGCCATCATGGTTGACAGATCATGACCAAAAGGGGACGTTCTCATCTAGGCATTATACAGAGGCATCCTACCAAGTTCCAATGAAATCCCTTCATAAATACGACCTATAGACTGTGCTAATGGTTTTCGGGTTTTGGGCTCGGGCAGCCATACTGGTTGACAGATCACGACCAAAAGAAGACATTCTCATCTAGACATGATCCCCCAAACCTGCATATGAAATTTCGTGACGATCAGACAAGAACTACGGGGTGCAGCCTGTGCTAAAGGAAAAATGTGAACAGACTAACAGACTTCCGCACATGTGATGGCAATAGCTTATCTTCATTTTGTCAAGTTAAGCTTAAAATGAACTTGACAAACTGGAAACGTGGTTGTGACAGTCATGTGACATACATATTTCAAAACAATCATCTGTCATTGAAAAAAGATTGTTTTTGAGTTTTTTCTCCACTTTTACTCTCTTATTGTGTTATGATGTCTGCATCATGAAATACTGCAGACTACTGGCTGAACACATTGTATTTATTCGTTGGCATTATGTACTCAACGCAATGTTGTACAGTATCATGACTGAAGGGCAGTGTCTTTGATCAGCTGGGAAATGGTGGCAATCTTGTTCCGATTGCAGACAGTAAAACGTGTAATATCACGGCTCTGCAGATTCTTAAATATTCTGCTGTGCGCTACATACGTTTTTAATGGGCAACCTTCACTGAAATGGCCAGATATCAGAGATTTTTAATAGTCAGTGTTAAATATAGTATAATCAGAAATTGTTGGTTTTTAACTGCCGATTGTAATAAATGGCCGATGGCCCATAACTGGATGATTGCAACTGCCAATTATTATTATTGGTTCATCAATACAATTAGTTTTTTCACACAGTTTACATACAGCATGTTTGCCTTTGTGACTTGTTTTTTCAAAGCATCTCCATACAGGACATTTATTGTCCTTTCCTCTCATCCACAGCCACAACTTTCTCAACCATGACTGAGAATTGCACGTAAATTCAGAAATCAAAAGTACATTTTTTAAGATATGCTCTGTTGTAACATTCCGAGTTCCCATCCCACTTCCTGTGAATCTTATTGTTAAACAGCTATTTTTGAACTTTTCTCCCTCCCATACTCCTCATTCCTACTCCCCACACAGGTTTTATAATGCTAAGCAGCTTATGCCAACCCCAACTCCAATCTCTACCATCTGAACCTTCCTGTTTGTCCTCCCATCTTCATTTGTATCCTTCACACCAAAGGTTCTCCTCCATGTTTCCTCTGAGTCTACAACTGCCTTTCACCACACCATCAAAGGTAACTTTCATCAGAGTGAACAAAGATAGACCCACCCTCTCAATCCTCCTGTCAACCACACAATTTTCCACTCAAACCCAATACACACTCCAACAACTGTAAGATGTCCCTACAATTCCCACACATCCCATTCCTGTCCATCAGTTCACCAACCACATACCTCAAACTCTACTGCCTCCAGGCTTCAAACTCCACCTTCACCTCTAGCTCACCTACGACCCCTCCACAAATCATACTTACCTCAGTATAGAATACACTTGGGCATTGAATATTTATTTTACAATAAGGTACAGTGACCAAAACAAACCACAATACAGTGAATCAAGAGGCCACACAGGGCATGAAGCGCTCACATTGAACAGAATCCGATATAAACAGAGTCCAAGAATGAATCTACATTGAGCAATCAATCTCCATACGATCCATTGTCAATCCTTAAGCCCCTCAGGAGTGACTAAAATAGTCCAAGCACCATGCCCTTTCTTCAGTTGATCATAATGTAAAAAGTGGAGCTCAATTATGGAGCCCTTCGATACAACCTATGTGAATTAATCTTCGTTACACACCTCCAGAGGGTACTTAATAAAAATTTCCAATTCTTCAGCTACATGGCCAATTCTGGCTCCGATAGGGATCCCAAATATTAAACCAGGCACTTGCTTTGAACAAACTTGAATCTCACCCCACTAGAGATGTTCTATACCAAATATGAAAACATTCTCACTGGTGGATCTGAAGAAGAAGATTTTTAAAGAAATTTCCTCATATTGCACTAAGTTGCACTAAGTTAAAATTCGGGCTACCATAGGGAGCCCAAATATTAACCCAGGGGTCTCTCAACAAACTTGAATCTGACTCCCCTAGAGATGTTGTAAACCAAATGTGAAAGGATTCTGACTGGAGAATCTGAAGAAGAAGATTTTTAAAGATTATCCCCCAAATTGCACTAAGTTAAAATTCAGGCTTTCATAGGAAGCCCAAATATTAACCCAGGTACCCCGATTTGAACAAACTTGAATCTCATCCCCTAGAGATGTTGTATACCAAATATGAAAGGATTCTGACTGGAGGATCTAAAGAAGAATTTTGAAGAAATTCCTTCATATTGCATTAAGTTAAAATTTTGGTTCCCATAGGGAGACCAAATATTAACCCAGACACTCGATTTGAACAAATTTGAATATCACCCCACTAGAGATGTTGTATACCAAAGACGAAAACATTCTGTAAATCAAATATGAAGCATTCTGACTGGTGGATCTGAAGAAGAAGATTTTTAAAGACTATCCCCCATATTGCATGAAGTTAAATTTCAGGCTTCCATAGAAAGCCCAAGTATAAACCGATTGACTTGATTTGAATAATCTTTGATATGCCCCTCATAACAATGATGTATGCCAAGCATTAAAAGATTCTGACTGGTGGTTCTGAAGAAGATTTTTAAAGATTATTCCCCATATTGCCCTAAGTTAAAAATTCGGACTCCTGTATTGAGCCCAAATATGAACCAAAGGGCTTCATTAAAACAAACTTATATCTGCCCCCCACCCTATAGATGTGGTATACCAAATATCAAAAGATTCTGCCCACTGGTTCTGGAGAAAATTTTCTTTTTAATTTTTGCAAATATGCTGACTCAGAACACCCTGACACAACCGATGGCAATTTGTTTTTACCATTCAATTCTACTGGTCGTAAGGATGCTTCATACCAAATAACAGTTCTCTGTTCTGTGTGGTTTAGGAAATATTGGCATTTGAAAATATTTCTATTTTTAGCTCCTGGGGTTCCCACAGGGACACCAGCAAGAATGTTTTTTGCATGAATCAAGTACTTATGATCCAATAATACCACAAACCAAATTTGGTTCAAATTGGACCATCAGTTCAGAAAATCTAAATTTTTCGCTGGGCCAAAAATCTTGCCCCTCCCATTACAAAGGCTCCACGAACTACGTTTGAACAAACTTGATTCTACACCTCAAAAGGAAGCTCCATACCAAATATCAAGTCATTGTACCCTCTGGTTCATGAGAAGATTTAAAAAAAAAATTTGGAGCATTTCCCCCACCCAATGGGGCTGGCCATGTTGAGTTGAACAAAAATACAATGCCCCTTCGGGACCATCACTCACACAAACTTTCACTTAAATTGGCGCAGTGGTTTTGGAGGAGAAGTCCAAAACATGGAGTTGACATACAGACGGACGGACAGATTGATGACAGATGGAGAGCGATTAGATATGCTCAGCTTGACTATGTCAAGGTGAGCAAAAATCAAAATGATAATGACACTGTAGCTCAACTTGTGGACGACATGTACATGTATAGTATGTGACACAGCAATGACACACATCTGGGTAATGACCTGATAACAAAGGTACATGCAAAGAATTGTAAAGGTCTGTACATAAATACTGACTGTAGCCTGTAACAAATATACAGGTAAAGTATTGTAAAGGTGGGTGACAGATGCTAAACTAGAAAAGAAATCTCCATGGGGTTAATGTTACAATGGGGATCCTTGTATGGTGCACCATAAGCCAAATGTTAGCAGTTGTTTTTGGCCTGTTTGATTCAAACCCTTCTAAGGTTGATTCATACTAATTAATAAAATATTTGTCCAGTCCTTCTTAAAATATAGGTATTTTAATTTTTTATCTTTAGCTCATAGGGTTCCTGCGGGTGAGGAGGTTTTATTTTTCTCATTGGAAATAGAAAATTGGGTTATGCTAATAATGTTTACCCTCCCC
Organism: Pictodentalium vernedei; assembly: GCA_031216915.1. Taxonomy (NCBI): domain Eukaryota; kingdom Metazoa; phylum Mollusca; class Scaphopoda; order Dentaliida; family Dentaliidae; genus Pictodentalium; species Pictodentalium vernedei. The sequence goes on from CM062296.1 coordinate 577,633,264, forward strand.
AAACAACACCAAATATTAACACAGGAACTTGGCTTCAACACATTTGAATATACACATCATACAAAAATTTATTCAAATCAGAACTTTCATATAGAAGTTCTGTACAAAAAACTGATTGCACCTAATTTTGGTACAAAATGGCCACTGGTGGCCATCTTGAATTTTGGACCACACCCCAAAACACCCATTCTCGTCCCACAGTGATAACAAAGGTACCCAAGAAGTTTCATAAAGATCGCTTGATAAATACAGCCTGTAGCCAGAGCTGTGTTGATGGATGGACAGATGGACGACGGCCATGACAAAACCTCAAATTTGACTACGTCAAAGTTGAGCTAAAAATAAACTAATCAACTCCTTCCAAAGGAAAAGTCATCAATAAATATAGAAGTTCTGTACAAAAACAAGAGGCCTCTCGGCCAACATAGCTCTGCCCAGGGCAACTACTTTCAGGGGCAGCCATATACAGGGTAACATTTGATCCCCAATCTCTGATTCTGATAACCCTTTACCCAACACAGATAGCAGACATCATCATCATTTTTGTCTCAGAAACATAGCTTATGGCCCCTCATTGGAATAAGTTTGTTAAGCTTGTTCAAAGAAGGCTCATTAGCTTTGTTTATTAGACAAAAATTGAAAACATAATAAAATTTGGCAAATACATTGGTGTTACTTTGACCAGGTAGTCTGTGACCTTAACGTTGATGGATACAGACCTTATTGTGATTGATGGCACACCGTCAATTGACAATACATACTGTTATAAAGTTTTGTTAAAAAATATCCAGTGGTAAAGAAATTATGGCTCAGAGAAACAAAATGTTGATGCTGGATGACAGACAGATGGACGGCTGGACGGACAGATACAGACCTTATTATGATTGATGGCACACTGCCTAGTGACAATACATAATTATGGTAAAGAAATTGAAATTATGGCTCGGACAAATAAAATGTTGACGCCGGACAGCTAGATGGATGGATGGATGGACGGACGGATGATACAGACCTTATTATGATTGATGGCACACAGCCTAGTGACAATACATAATTATTATAAAGAAATAATGGCTCGGACAAACAAAATGTTGATGTTTTCCTGAGTGTTACCTTTACCATGTTGCCTGTGACCTTGACCTTGATGGATACAGACCTTATTATGATTGATGGCACACTGGCTAGTGACAAAACATACTGGTATAAAGTTTTGTTGAAAAATATCCAGTTGTAAAGAAATTATGGCTCGGACAAACAAAATGTTGACGTTTTCCCGAGTGTTACCGTTACCATGTCGCTTGTGACCTTGACCTTGATGGATACAAATCTTATTGTGATTGATGGCACATTGCCTATTGACAATGCATACTGTTATAAAGTTTTGTTAAAAAATATGCAGTGGTAAAGAAATTATGGCTCGGACAAACAAAATGTTAACGCCGGACGACAGACGGATGGATGGACGATGGACAACTTGATATCAGAAAAGCTCTGCTGACTTTGTCAGGTGGAGCTAAAAACTGATTGCACCTAATTTCGGCACAAAATGGCCAACGGTAGCCATCTTGGATTTTGGACCAAACCCCAAAACACTTGTTTTTGTCCCACGATGACAACAAAGGTACCTAATAAGTTTTGTGAAGATCAGTTCATAAATACGGCCTCTAGCCAGAGCCGTATTGAAATGTGCACTAACTGTGTATAAGTAGCACTGAATAAAACAAAGTTTGGCTAATGAGTTGCCGGTGGCCATCTTGAAATTTCGAACCACACCCCAAAACACTCGTTCTCTTCCCAAGCTGATAACAAAGGTACCCAAGAAGTTTTGTGAAGATTGGTTCATAAATACAGCCTCTAGCCCAAGTCGTATTCACATGTGTACTAACTGTGTATAAGTAGCACTGAATAAATCAAAGTTCATCTAATTTGCATACTTTCTACACGAGAAAAAAACCTGTATCATATGTAATGTATTCCATGTTACTAAACATTCATACAAAAATTTATTCAAATCGGAGCCTTCGTATAGAAGTTCTGTACAAAAAACTGATTGCACCTAATTTCAGTATAAAATGGCCACTGGCAGCCATCTTGAATTGTGAACTGCACCCAAAACACTCGTTCTCGTCCCAATGTGATAACAAAGGTACCCAAGAAGTTTCATGAAGATCAGGTTAATAAATACAGCCTCTAGCCCAAACCATATTGACATGTGCACTTACTGTGTGTGTATAAATAAGTAGCACTGAATAAATCAAATTTCATCTAATTTGCATAATTTCTGCACGAGAAAAAAACCTGTATTATATGTGATGTATTCCATATTACTAAACATTCATTCAAAAATTTATTCAAATCAGAACTTTCATATAGTAGTTCTGTACAAAAAACTGACTGTATCTAATTTCGCTACAAAATGGCCACCAGTAGCCATCTCGAACTTCGGACTGCACCCTAAAACACTCGTTCTCGTCCCAAGGTGATAACAAAGGTACCCAAGAAGTTACGTGAAGATTGGTTCATAAATACAGCCCCTAGCACAAGCTGTATTGACATGTGTACTTACTGTGTATAAGTAGCACTGAATAAATCAAAGTTCACCTAATTTGCATAATTTCTGCATGAGAAAAAAACCTGTATTATATGTGATGGATTCCATGTTACTAAACATTAATACAAAAATTTATTCAAATCAGAATTTCATACAGAAGTTCTGTACAAAAAACTGATTGCACTAATTTCGGTACAAAATAGCTGCCAGCGGCCACCTTGAATTTCGGATCGCACCCAAAGACACTCGTTCTCACAGTGATAAGAAAGAAGTTTCGTAAAGATCGGTTCATAAAGTTGAGCTAAAAAACTAAAAAAAAATTGACTGTCAATTTTTGTGAAAAGCTCTGGGATGACATGGCCATTTCATTAGGAAAAGGGTTAAGTCAGATGATCTGACCTTGATTGGCTTCAGAGTAACATCCGATATACAGTCTAAGGCAGATTTAATGAGTGATGTTCAAGAACAACCTTGATCATGAAGATACAGATCCAGTTAGCATGCTCGACACATTTTCTTATTATCCTTATTAATGCAATTTATTTCCAAGGGATGTAATTTTGCATTCAATCATGTGCATGAAAATGGAGAGTGACACCAGGGAACTTCAAATTTATTTGGAAGAGACATAATTGTGCATTTAAACTCGAAAATAGAAAATTGAAGAAAGCAAATTATTATTTACAATGTACATGTATGCACGGGTGTCTTTTTGCAAATCAAGAGAGGTTACATTTTGGTTATTTACAGGGGAAGAATTTGCGGAGTTATCCACCATTATAAACACACTTCTACATTGTTTTGGCATTTGATTCTATGTGCTTGTGCAGTGTTTTCTTGCTTATCCAAGTCTATTTTTGAGAGATCCTGAAAAGATTTTTTGTTTATTTACACACACATAGTTTATTTATACACACAATCAGCTTCTAAGATTATGTTGTACACTGAGTAAAACATAAATTCACATTCCCATACTATCTCAACTTATCTCTATATCTATCTATATCAATCAAAAATGTAGCTTCATATGTTTGTGTGTTATGTATAAAGGGTCAATTTTTATTTTTCCAACAAAAATCTTTTTGGATGGTTTTCATTCATTGGGTATTTCCGTTTATACAGACATTAATAAGCTCAAATGATTTACATACTGTTCTCATCCAACACTGACAGCACAGTAAAGTGCATCACGGTAGTTGAATTTATTAATGAAAGCTAATACTATAATCCCAGGGAGTGTGTACATGATCAGCCTAGTGTATACTTAATATCAGACCACCTGATTTCTGAATGTGAAAATCGCACAACTGATTCCCTATTCCATGTGTGCTGTCGGTAAAGGAAAGGGTGATCACATCTGGATGGAAAGAACAATAAAGAAAGAGACACAGCATTTTTCTTTCTTAAAATGCATTTTCGATCCTGCTAAATGAAAAGCAAAAACTAATTTTGAACTCACTTTTCTGTGTGCCAACTGTTGCCATGTAAAGGAAAGCTGCCATCATTGTCAGTTTGATAACAATGTTCAAAGATATGAACTTGATCTTCTCAGCTGCCCACTTCCCAACTTTCAAAGCTATCTTGTTTGCTGAAATTTCTATCTCCTCCCCTGAATATAAAAATTCTCAGCATTAAAATGGGGCAAAATATAATGCATTAGACAACACTTAAACACTTGCTTGTTAAAAGATTAACTATGGTGATTATATTCAATTGTCAACACCAAGTTATTCAACATACATCAAGCAAATTTGGACCCCATTATTGCATATGGCGTATGTAAAGATTCCATGTTAACCTTCTGCACTCTGATGTCAAAATGCTAAAGTTTTCAGCTTCAAATATTTCCCATAATGCAGTTTGATATTTAACCAAATATAGCTTGTTAACAGAGCTCAGTGAGGTCTTTCAACAAGGTATACAGTACAAGTCAAAATAAGTTGTAGGGTAACCACTATAAACTATGTATCATTCTCTTCATACACTCAAACCAGAATCTGACATCAATTTCTGGAAAGCTCTCACTGAGAGCTTTCCAGAAAATGATGTCAAATTCTGATCTCATCAGTGCAGAAACAGCAGTATACTTTGTTTATTGCAGTTATCCTACAACTTATTTTGACTTATACTGTAATTGGTTAAATTCTTAGTTAAACCAGAGAAAAACAAGAGTGATTGAAGAAAATTCTGTTCCACTACCAGCGTGCTAGGGGTTAAATTGCTTGAAAAAGGGGTTGTATTCTTAAGAAAATTTACCTTGATGTCTACAAAATTCTTGTTAATCTGGATACAATGGACAAAATGTGCCCTGTTGACTGGTAGAATGCTAAATTATACTTCAAAAGTCATTTGTAAAGTGAGCAAGGGCGGAGTTAATTTAGCAAGATATTGTAAAACTGTTTTGTTATGTTTTATTAGATAGACCCTGTTGGAGTACCCCAATAACCTGTCACAAAACAATTCTATATAAAGCATAAGAAAGTTAAGAATCTGTTTCTCAGGCCCTCCTGCATGGTCATTTTAGTTGCTGCATGCTCTCATTTTATAACCAATGCAAACTTAAAACTAGATGGTGTCATTTGTGTGCAAAGCACACTATAGTATATCACCGCATTTGTATTCTTGATTATTGGTCAATGCTTGACACAGAAATGAAAAGGTGTTATATAAATTTGAAACCTTCATGCACAACTACAGACCCAACCTGAACATATGAACACACTTTCAATGTTTTGAATTACTCCCCCCCCCCCCTCCTACACCCCCCACCCCTAGGAGCCATTTGCAGGAAATCGATTCTCTAATGACAAATGTGTTGCTTTGGGTGCCACATGGTGCTGAATCAAAAATCCAAAACCTTTATGCACATCTAGAGGCCCTACCTGAACATATGAACACACCTTGAACGTTTCAAATTAAAACTCCTAGGAGTCTTTTGCCACAAATCAATTGTCAAATTACCAAAGTGGCATGACAGGAGCCATCTTGGGGGCCAAATCAAAAATCTGAAACCTTTATGCTCATTTAGAGACCCTACCTGAACATATGAACACACTTCAAGCGTTTCAATTTAAAACCCCTAGGAGCCTTTTGTCGGAAACTGATTCTTCTTCAAAAATCTGAAACCTTTAAGCACATCTAGACACCCTACCGGAACATATGAACAACATTTCCACATTTCAAATTAAAACCCCTAGAAGCTTTCACTGGAAACAGATTCTCTAATAACAAAAGTGGCACTATGGGCACCACATGGGGCTGAATTAACTGGTGGAGTGCTGGAAGCCCATATTTGGGCTTTACCTTGAAATGCAGGTACCACAATTTAAAGGCTTCATATTCTGTGGATGTGCTTCACATTATCTTTGAAGTGATATTTTATCAGTTAGGATTTGCCTCGTTACAATTTATGGGAGAGTGCCTATTGACACTCTCCCATAAATTGTAACAAGGCAAAGATTCATAAAGAAATTTTAAGGACCAAAAATAATTTAGCACTCTACCAGTTAAAAATCCAAAACCTTTATTCACATCTAGACATCCTACTGGAATGTATAAAAAATCTGAAACCTTTATTCTCATCTAGAGACCCTACATAAACATATGAACACACTTTAGGAGTTTTGATTTAAAACCCATAGAAGCCCTTTGCCGGAAACGGATTCTTCTTTAAAGACAAAAGTGGTACTATGGGTGCCACATATGGCCGAATCAAAAATCTGAAACCTTTATGCACATCTAGAGATCCTACCTGAACATGTGAACACACTTTCAGCATTTCGAATTAAAACCCCTTGGAGATTTTTGCTGGAAACTGATTCTCTATCAACAAAAGTGGCTCTAGGAGTGCTACACAGGGCCAAATCTAAATTACGAAACCTCTTTGCACATCTAGAGACCCAACTGGAACAAATGAACACACTTTCAACATTTCAAATTAAAAATCTCTAGGAGCCTTCCACCACAAACCGATTCTCTAACGACAAAAGTGGTGCTACAGATGCAGCACGGGACTGATTCAAAAATCCAAAACCTTTATGCACATCTAGAGACTCTGCTGGAACATATTAACACACTTTCAACACTTCGAATTAAAACCCCTAGGAGCCTTTCGCTGAAAACTGGTTCTCAAACGACAAAAGTGGCGCTATGGATGCCCCACAGGGCCGAATCAAAAATCTGAAACCTTTATGCACATCTCGAGACCCTACTGGAACATATGAACACACATCCAACATTTCGAATTAAAACCCATAGAAGCCTTTCACCGGAAACCAATTCTCTAATGACAAAAGTGGCACTATGGGTGCCACACATAGGGCCAAATCAAAATTCCGAAACCTTTATGCACATCTAGAGACCCTACCAGAAAATATGAACACATTTGCAATGTTCGAATTAAAACACCTAGACGCTTTTGCCGGAAATCGATTCTCTAAGGATAAAAGTGGTGCTACAGGCACCACTTGGGTCCAAATTAAAAGTCCAAAACCTTTATGCACATCTAGACATCCCACTGGAAAGTATGAACACACTTTCAACGTTTCAAATTAAAACCTCTAGGAGATTTTCGACACAAACCGATTCTCTAATGACAAAAGTGTTGCTACAGGTGCCCACGGGAATGAAGCAAAAATCCAAAACCTTTATACACATCTAGAGACCCTAGTGAAACATATTAACACACTTTCAACATTTCGAATTGAATCACCAAGGAGCCTCCAACTGAAACTGATTCTCTAATGACATAAGTGGCACTACGGGTGCCACACGAGGCCGAATCAAAAATCCGAAATATTTATGCACATCTAGAGACCATACTGGAACATATTAACTCACTTTCAATGTTTCGAATTAAAACCCCTTGGAGCCTTTCGCCACAAACTGATTCTCTAACGACAAAAGTGGTGCTACGGGTGCCCCACTGGGCCGATTCAAAAATCCAAAACCTTTATGCACATCTAGAGACCCTGCTGGAACATATTAACACAATTTCAACGTTTCGAATTAAAACCCCTAGGAGCCTTCTACCACAAACCAATTCTCTAAGGACAAAAGTGGCGATACGGGTGCCCCACGGGCCGAATCAAAAATCCCAAACCTTTATGCACATCTAGAGACCCTGTTGGAACATATTAACACAATTTCAATGTTTCGAATTAAAACCCCTAGGAATAATGTTTAATGTTTATAAAAGAATAATGAAACAAGAGGGGCAATGCAAAGCAAGTGCCAATGCATCCGACCATCCAAAGATTTTCTTGTTGGTACAGATGAACAAACGGAGGGATGAACAGATGGATGGATGGCAAATGGACAGACAAAAGGATGGATGCACAGACAGACTAACGGAGGTCTCCATTAGATACCCCTTTGACATTTCAAGTCGTGGGCATAATAAGACAAGATTTGTGATATTTGAGAATATGTTAAGTTCTGTACCCTACATGCTGTTTTCAACAAGAATAATTTGAGGTGTAGACTGTACTAAGGAATTGAGACCTGCGCTGATGTGGCCTTCACAGTTAATGTATGTCAACCAAAGTTACCAAGTTACAGTAAAATCATTCAAAAACGAGTCATCCTACCAAGTTACAAAGAAATCCCTTCAAAAATATGACTTTGCTAAAGAAATCTAGGTCATGTGCCCATCTGGCAGTCACGGTTGACCAATCGCGACCAAAATAGGAGTGTCTCATCTAGATATCACACCAAGTCATCCTACCAAGTTACAATGACATCCCTTCATAAAAACAACCCGAGACAGGACTAAAGGAATCTGGGTCACGTGCACAAGTGGAGTTAATGGCTGACCGATTGTGACCAAAATAGTACAGTCTCATCTAGATAATCATACTGAGTTATCCTACCAAGTTATAATGTAATCGCTTCATATTTATTTATTGATTGATTTGTTGGTGTTTAAGGTCACATACTTATGCACAATGGCTAATCATGACTGTGACAGTTTTATGGGCGGAGGAAGCTGGAGTAACCAGAGAGAACCACTGAGCATCGATGAGCAACAATCGTTTCATAAATATGAACTGTAGACTGTGCTAACCAAATCTAGGTCACATGCCCGTGCGGCGGTCACAGTTGACCGATGATGACCAAAATAGGATGTTCTCATCTAGACATTATACCATGTCATCCTACCAATTTACAATGAAATCCTCTCATACATGCAACCTGTAGACTGTGCTAAAGTATCTGGTTGTGTGCCCCTGCAGCCATCACGGTTGACTGAACCTGGCCAAAATAGGACGTTCTCATCTAGACACTATATTAAGTCATCCTACCAAGTTACAATGAAATTCTTTCATAAATATGATCTGTAGGCTATGCAAAAGATTTTCGGATTTCGGACCCGTGCAGCCATCATGATTGATAGATCACGACCAAAATGGGACGTTCTCATCTAGACATGACCTTGAACCTGCCCATGAAATTTAGTCATGATCGGACAAGAATTATGGGGTGTAGCCTGTGCTAAAGAAAATGTGAACAGACTTACAGACTAACCGACTCACAAACTAACAAACTTCCGCACGCATGATGGAAATAGCTTATCTTGACATTTTCAAGCTAAGCTAAACAAGAGGCTCCATGGGGCCAGAAGCGCTCACCTTGAGCAGAACCCGATATAAACAGAGTCCAAGAATGAATCTACATTAAGCAATCAATCTCCATATGATCCATTGTCAATCCTTGAGCCCCTCTGGAGTGACTAAAATAGTCGAAGCATCATCCCTTTTCTTCAGTTAATCACAATGTATAAAATGGAGCTCCCCTATGGAGCCCCTTGATGCAACCTATGTGGATTGCAACCTATTGTGGATATTGCACTAAGTTAAAATTCGGCCTACCATAGGGAGTCCAAATATTAACCCCGGGACCTGATTTGAACAAACTGGAATCTGACCTCCCTAAAGATGTTGTAAACCAAATATGAAAGGATTCTGACTGGTGAATCTGAAGAAGAATTTTGAAGAAATTCCCTCATATTTCACTAAGTTAAAATTTGGGCTCCAATAGGGAGCATAAATATTAACCTACGGACCAGATTTGAACAAACTTGAATCTGACCCCCCTAGAGAGGTTGTATACCAAATATGAAAGGATTCTGACTGGTTGATCTGAAAAAGAAGATTTTTAAAAATTATCCCCATATCACACTAAGTTAAAACTTTGGCTTTCATTGGCAGCCCAAATGTTAACCTACAGACTTGGTTTGAACAATCTTGAATCTGACCCTCATAACGATAATGATGTATGCCAAACATTAAAAGATTCTGACTGGTGGTTCTGAAGAAGATTTTTAAAGATTATTCCCCATATTGGCCTAAAAATTTGGGCTCCTGTATTGAGCCCAAATATGAACCAAGGGGCTTCATTTTAACAACTTGTGTCTGACTTCCCTGTGGATGCTGTATACCAAATATCTAAAGATTCTGAACATTGGTTCTGGAGAAATTTTTTTGTTAATTTTTGGAAATATACTGACTCAGCATTTTTTTGACCCCCCTCCCCCACAGAACACCCTGATATAACCGATGGCAATTTTTCTTTACACCTCAATTATACTAGTCCTAAGGATGCTTTGTACCAAATAACAGTTCTCTCTTCCGTGTGGTTTGGGAAAAATGGGCATTTGAAAATATTTCTATTTTTAGCTCCTGGCGTCCCCACGCCAATAATACCACATACCAAATTTGGTTCAGAAAATAGAAATTTTGGTCGGGGCCAAAAATCTTCCCACTCCCATTAGGACCCAATAATACCACATACCAAATTTGGTTCAGAAAATAGAAATTTTGGTCGGGGCCAAAAATCTTCCCACTCCCATTACAAAGGCAAATATTGCTCCTCGAAACTTTGTTTGAACTTGATTCTACACCTCAAAAGGAAGGTCTATACCAAATATCAAGTCATTGTACCCACTGGTTCACGAGAAGAAGATTTTAAAAAAATTTTGAAGCATTTCCTGCCACTCCCTGCCCATGAGGCTGGGCATGTCGAGTTGAACAAAAACACAATGCCTCTTCGGGACCATCACTCGCACAAACTTTCACTTGAATTTTCCCAGTGGTTTTGGAGGAGAAGTCCAAAACATAGAGTTGACAGACGGCAGACGATGGATAGAGAGCAATTAGATAAGCTCAGCTTGACTTTGTCAAGATGAGCTAAAAATAAAATTAAATGGTTTATATCTTACATTTTACCCAAGTTAATAAAATTGATAACTTTGTCCCTTGAGTGTAACAATGCTTTGCAATGCTTTAGCTAAAGCACTGTGAAGCCTTCTTGCTCTCAAGGGATGAAATACACCACCACCCATGCTATTCTGCAGATTATGACTCCTAAAACACACCAGAAACCAAGAATATGAACTTTTGATGGCAAAGATATAATTACAAAAAGAAAAAAGAAAATAAACTAGAGTCGATCCATCGCCAGGGGGTGCGATACCCTCGCAATCAATCGCCAGGTGGTGTGTTACCCCCACACCAATACCTGAGGGTGAGCAAGGTCAGCAATGTGACATCTTGGTGTTCAGAAAACAATAGGTGTCACCTAAAGGTGACACAAACAAATACCCCCGCCTTTCAGCTGGTAATGAAGGTACCCTCCATTAAACAATTTCACGACGGAATTTCTAAGTCAATGAAGGCCATAATTTTGAGAAAATAGAATCTTGCAACAAACTTTATAGATGTTGCATATCTTCAATGTGTTTGTAATCATATCCTAAAGTTTCACTTCACTGCATTCAAAACTGTAAGAGGAGTTGATTACAGCATGAAGGTACTCTCTATTGAAAATAGCACTCAAAATATTTCAAGTCAAGAAAGGGAAATAACTGTGGACAAACAAAATTTTCGCAAGACTTTATACATGTTGCACATCTTCATTGTGTGTATGATCATATCCTGAAGTTTCAGCTATCTGCATTTAAAACTGTAAGAGGAGTTGGTTACAGCATAAAGGTACCCTCTATTAAAAATAGCACTAAAAATGTTGTAAGTCAAGAAAGGAAAAGTGGGGGAGGAGTTGATTACACCATGACAGTACCCTCCATTAAACAATTTCACGATGGAAGGACTGATGGACAGACAGACTGATGGACTGACGGACACAAGGAATCTAATATACCCCCGCTAGGCGGGGGTATAAAAAATGTCAGCCACATCTAATTTTACAAAAAATGGCCAGAGAAACAGAATAGCTACTTTGTGGGGGCCTAAACATTTTTTCTACTGCTGATTAAACAATAAACTTTGCCACTGAAACTGAGATTCGCAGGTCACTAGTAATTTGTTTGATTTTGACCTGCATAATTTGTTCTGTTTTCTTAAGCAAGATACTTAATCCCAATTGCCAAACTAGGAGCAATGTGGTTCAATATACAAAGGCATGTAGTAGTTGGTGATACACTTGCAGCCAACCAATACCAACTCTGCTTATTCAAAGTAGGTGTATATCAGAGGCAGATAGTTACATGTACTCACTGCTTCTTGGTGGTTTTCTTGGAGTACTTCAGCTTCCTCCACTCATACCACTGAAATTGTCATTGAACCAAAATTAACAAACAGCAGAAGTAATTTTCTCATCAGATTGCCAACAAGAAGGTATTAATTATGCATATACTGAACTACTGTCTGATGACTAAACAAGAGCTGAACTTTCGTCCGGTGCATACCCCCATGTGGTGTACCGCCTAGTGTGGGCATACCTATGACCAACAAATATTATTTATCAATATTCTTGTACGGACTGAAGGATGGATGCACAGATGGACAGACGCAATCCAGTATAAACCCCCCCCCCCCCCCTTCCATTTTCTTCGAAAGTTTTCAACAATTTCCAACAATTTCTAAGTCAAAAGGTATGGTAAATTGTTTGGTGTTTGGAAGTTTTATGCAATGAGGCAGAAGCCTTTGTCACAGGCAAACTGCATTCCATATGCCCCCCCCCCCCCCCACACCCCACCTCCCATTTTCTTCAAAAGTTTTCAACAATTTCTAAGTCAAAAAAGGAGGATAACTCTAAAAAGGAGAACGTGAGAAATATCGTTGAAGCCTTTTTTTATAGCCTATACCATAAGCAGTGTTTATGGCAATTTTCATTGCAATAGAACATTCGATACCCGAGATACAGGCTGAACAGACAAAATTTGGCTAGGATGGACACAATTTCTAAGTGAACAAGTAATAATAAAAAAAAATAACTAGTGTGGGCATACCTATGACCAACAAATATTATAAAAAGTAATAATTTACTTAAGTTATGAATATTCTCGGACGGACTCACACACGGGTGCACAAACGGATGGACGGATGGATGGACGGTTGGACAGACGCATGTAATCCAGTATACCCCCATTTTCTTCGAAAGTAGGGGTATAATTATAACATATTTATTCTTCAGGAAACTCAAATAAGATCAGTGTCTTCATCTCAGGATAGATACTCATAGCCGATGTTTAAATCTGTCTAGTCTGGCAAACACAGACCTTTCAATGTTCACTTGTACATAGTACTGTGATTACAAAAGCCCACAGAGAATTTCAACTGGTTTGCAACTGAAATTCTCTGTCCACTTTCTTCTCCACAACATTGTAGAATCTCACTTGTCAAAAAAAGAAATGTGAGCACACTGAATCACAGATGCCCTTTTTGTTCATTTTTCTTTTTTAGGTCTTGATTTTGCAATGTATTTTATATATGAAATCTTGATTGACTGATGCGAGTGCGTCACAACTGGGTCGCAATCTGGAAGAGACCACTTTTATGATCACAGTACTGTAAATGGATTACATGCAGCTACATATGTATTTGAAGTTGGGCTGTCACTTGGCATGCATCTGAAGTCAGGGAGTGAGGAGGCTATTTCCACTCTTCAGCACTGAACTTTCAGATCATCTGGAGCTTTGACTATTTCACTATTCCAAGCCAGCACAGCATACATCTCATATTCTCAGGGTTCGTACGCGAGTCTGGAAGTCTGGAAAGAGTACAGAATTTTTAAAATTATTTTCCAGGTCAGGAAAAAGGTATGGAAAATTACGTTTTCATATAAATGGTATGGAAAAAGTATGGAAATTTAAAAAATATATTCAGAATCACTTTCGCTGTTCATGGAATTAAAATTTCTTACTAAATTTCCTTTTATTTTAGTTTTAATCTTGTTTTGGATCAAATTTCGAAACCCTGTAAAATTTAGGTCTTTGGAATCCAACACGGAAATAACCAATCTGACACGAACCATGTCGTGTACGCTGCCCATATGAACACAGAAATTGAGACCCCACTAATTACACTACGAGGTGGGGTCTCAAAACCCCACCACGTGACTTCAATTTGTCTATAATTAACTTGTGTTTTTTTGCAAGTGCAGTAATCAGGTTTATTCTTCCATCAAAAATAGTTTCAGTTCATTGTTGTTTAGTGATTGTTAGGCATTGCACTTAAGTATAAATTGAATACGTATGCTCCATACGTGTTTTTGATAATAAAAAGCATTAATATGGCAGAGAAAAATGATCAAAATATGGAGTTTGAATCGTGTTTTTAATCTCGCATGAATATGGCAAACCAGTGTGATGGGATGCTCAGCTGACGTCGGTTTATCTTTTGATCTCTCAGTCACAGGCTCTTTAATTGGATCAAATTGTTTCACAGTCAGTGAAAAATTACTTTTACTTTTACTTGAAATATTAAAAAGATAGTTCAATATTTGAAAAAGTTATTAAAAGCTATTGCGATTCCGAATGTTGTTCATCAAAATCGATTCAGAACTCGAGGAATTTACGAAAAAATAAATATTATACCGTTCTGAAATCATGGATGTGAGTTGAAAAAAATATAACTTGACGAGCACAATATCTGGACATTTCCCCGACGGTCTTTTACCTAACTGTAGCTATTGACGGAGAAGAATCATGGCACCGGTACTGAATTTTGAATAAGTTATGGGTTGGGGGGGGGGGGGGGGGGGGTGGGGG